>JADRCH010000012.1:19473629-19660934 GCA_019843965.1 Rhynchomys soricoides
AGAGAGAGAGAGAGAGAGAGAGAGAGAGAGAGAGAGAGAGAGAGAGAGAGATTCTGTGGGTATTCTGTTAGAGGTAGAGACTGAGACTGGGGGATTAGATTTGGAGGCAAGGAGGCAGTTGCAAAGATCTTCAGTTAGCTTACCTGTTTCCCTGGCCTGCTGGGCTGGTGTATACCCAGGGAATGCTCACCGGGGTTGGGAACTAGGATGATAGGATGAGTTTGAGAAAAGAAGGCTGATGGAAAAAATCTTTGTGATTTGCTTGGGTCAGAAATGAAAGGGAAACTGTAGCAGGTGTTGCACTACAGAGATGGAGGTGATACTAGGAGATTGGATCTGGAGAAACAGAAGAAATAAAAATCTGGAGTCAGTCTTCCTAGTTCCCTGGCATGAGTGGCCCCTGGGTTTCCAGATGGAGGTGATACAAGGAGATTGGATTTGGAGAAACAGAAGAAATAAAAATCTGGAGTCAGTCTTCCTAGGTCCCTGGCATGAGTGGCCCTTGGGTTTCCAGAGAGTGCCTACTGAGTTTAGGGGCTGAAGTAAAGAAGTAAACTGGGAAAGGGAAATTAGGGGTAGAAGATCTGTAGAAACCACAGAAAATGAGGGTAAGGGAAGCTGAGAAAGCTGCAGCAAGGTGTTCTGCTGCAGAGCTGTGGTGAAACTAGGGGATTGAATCTGGGAGAACAGGAGAGGTGAAGATCTGTGGTCAGTCTACCTGGTTCACTGCCAGGAATGGCCTATGTCCCTAGTCCTATATTTTTATATGAGATAATTCATCATAAAGTTATTTTAAAATACTTTACCTTATTCTTTGCTTCTGGTTTGTAATATTACATTATTTTCATGCTTTTGAATATCTTTAAAAGTTTTCTAAAAAGATTCAAGCAGATTTAATATGGTCAAGTTCTAAAAATAATTCAATTATATATATGTGTGTGTATATCTCTATCATCTTTATACCTATCTATCTATCTATCTATGGACAAAATAGAAATAGAAACATATGGAAAATACGTTAATAATATATCATCTTGAAATAGTATTAATATGCAGACACTGCTGTCTTCTGATGAGATGTACACTGACACATCCAACAATATTGACAATTGAGGCTGCTCTCATCAGGGCTGTCCTAATCCTGGGAATGCTATTGTTGATAGCCTCAGCTGAGAAAGGTGTTCTGAACTAAAAGGAAGTGGTTAAATAAACAACTCAAGGTAATTGTGGGTCCAAGATTATTCCTATGTTCTGCCAGAGACAGCATTCTAGCCTGCTTTCTTTCTGTTCTTTCTTTCTCTCTAATCTGCATTCTCTGGAGATGTTCAGTCAACTCTCCCTCTATTTTCTGCTTGAGACAGTTCTCCAAGCAGTTTTTTCTTGCTCTTATAAAAATTCTCTGGAAAGCTCATCTCTTGCAGATCATAAGCCCAGTCTTTTATTTTATATAACAATCCAGTAATTTACTCAATGTTTGTTTTTGGGTATCCTATGAACCAGCATCCTGTGACCCCAACCCCTTAATTCTTAGGAGTCAGCAAGTAGGCATTTCCTTTTAACATTTCAAAAGAATTCAGAGATCTCTGCCTCTGTTTAACTTAGACGCTAAGCTTGCTGGGTAGGACACAATCTTGAAATTATCATTTCTATTATATCTGAGCCCAATCTTGCTCTGTCCCAGACTCACACTGAACTTGGAAATATGTCTGCTTTTGTAAGAATAAACAATAGCAAAAACTTAGCTGGGTGGGATCGCCTATGATCAGCACTCCCTGCATCTCTTCATCCCCTTCATTAGTATCTTTCTGACAACATGGCTCATCATGCAGCTGCCTCTGTTCCTTTAGATTTGTGAAGCCCTTTATACAATTCGTATTGCATCCTTATATTTTTTGAGAAAGTGTATATTTTTGAATCCAGGTTCCTAGCATTTACCATCTTAGCACACCCTCAGCTCCTGAGTGATTTGTTGAAATCATTAATGTTAACTGGGAGGACATTCTTTGGAGGAATGTAAAATACATACATTATTATAAAAATGAGCCTTATGCCCACAGCAGCCATCAACACTCATAGAGCCCATGCCTACTGGCCCTGTCCCAGGGGCAAGAACCATGTTTTTCTGTCCCTATCCAGGCCATGCCAGACTCTGCAACCAGGCTCTTCTTGACAGGGACTTGTATATTTCCTCACTTTGTTCTTGCTATCTGGTTAGGTAATAGATATCTACTAATTCATATGCCAAGTTGAGTCACACTGATTGACTTCTTGAATCCACTGAGCACCTGGTGGAAGGCCTAGAATGTGAGGGAAATGATAAAAATTTTGGAGAGCTAGAAGATTTCATCTTTTATTATATATAATCGAGAAGATGTAATAAATGAAAATATGTTATAAAATGTAGGTAAACCTTCTAAAAAGAATAGCTCATTTAATTTTAAAATACAGTTATTCAATGCCAACGAAATTTCTAAAATTGTTATGCCTAGTTCTCGAGAACCCCAGAAGACTGCCAGGGACCACAATGCCAATGCAAGCACATGAGAGCCTTTTTATTCGAGTTCAGATGCAACCCTCTCTGTGCTACAGGTTAGAAATGCTGTGCTTGGCTCTAGGGTCTTGGGGTTTATACAGAAGAAATGCAGAAGCTGGGGTTTTCAAGCCTTCAGGTTACATAACTGAGTAAGAAATGCTGTCCTTCAAACTGATAACATTTGTTCAGACAGCAAGGAGGGACCATATATCTGGAAAAGGACCTTTTGACCAGGGAAGAAATAACTCGTGCCATTATTAGTGATCAGTGTATGACCAGTGCATTCTTTCCTGTTGTTACACGCTGGCCACAGCTATTATGTCTCTCTTTGACTTCCAGGAAAGCTTGGTTGTCTCTTTCTCTTTCCCATAGCTTAAGGATGGGAGTCTTATCACTTTAAGGACATAAGTTTCTGCTTTCTCTGAGGACAGGAGACAGCTGTGCTAGAGGGAGGGCTTGCTGGCTGTATAGTGGCAGGGAGAGGGAGGGGTTGGTGGAGGTCATGGAGGGGAGTGCTGGCTGCCTCTTGTCTCTTCAAAATCATCATTAAAATTGAATATATACAGTGGTCCTTTTAAAGAAGCATAATTTTTCACTTACTCTAAACTTTCTTATTGCTTCTTGCAATATAATATTATTTACTAGCATCTTTTTCTTTTCTTTCTTCTTTCTTTTTTTTTTTTTTATGCTCTTGAGTTTTTGTTCCTGTATGGTTTTACTGGCAGAAAAATATTTTAATCTTGAGACTGGTCTAAATGGTAGACATGTAACACTTAACTTGCAAAATTATTGACTACTCATTTCTATTTTTTTTTTTACAATTATCTGTTATACATATTTTCCTAAAATGCTTTTAAAATCAGTTTTAGTTACTTCGAGAATTGTTTAATTGTTCTAAGAATGAGGAAAAGAAAAATAGTGCTATCTGTGCATTTTATTACTTTCTACTTAAATATAAATACAGCTTTCACTTTTATAATAAAGGTTATTTTTTGATAGATTCCACTTACCAAAGCTATAACAAGATCAGTTAAGTAATTTGAATAGTGTTATAACACCTGAGAAAACAGAAGCAGTCATCAAAAGGCTCCCAATGGAAAAAAAAAGGGGAGGGGGAGGGCAGGGCTATTTGTTTTTAGTGCAGAATTATGTAAGACTTTCAAAGAAGAGTTAATACCAATATTCATCAACTATTTTACAAAATATAAACAGAAGAAACATTGCCAAACTCATTCCATGAGGCCACAGTCACCCTGATACCTAAATATATTAAGAAAGAATATCAGAGATGGAGATATGGCTCAGCCATTAAAGGCTAGGCACACAACCAAAAATATAAGAAAGAATTTAAAATCAATTTCTTTTATGAACATTGACAAAAAATACTCAATATTATATTCACAAATGGAATCTAAGAACACATCAACAACATGATCTACCATGATCAAGTAGACGTTATCACAGAGATACAGGGATGGGTCAATGTAAGAAATTTCATCAATGGCTCCATACCCAAATAACACAGGGAGAGAGCTAGCCTCCCAGAAGTGTGGACAAGCCTGTGAATGGAGGTAAGAGCAGCACCACTACTCAGCAGGACCCACCCTGAACCCTCAGGACATAGGGGACAAGGAGTAGCCTGGAACAGGAGCCTTCTGGTTTATGCCTGTGGCTCCATACCCAAATAGTGCATGGAAAGAGATAGCTTCCCAGGAGTCTGGACAAGCCTGTGAACTGGGGTCTGGGGGGAGGCGAGCATCTCTGTTCAGAAGGAACCAGGAACTACCTGGAACCCTCAGGACCCAGAGACTGAGGAGCAGACTGGGATGGAAGCCTTCCAGTATTCACCTGTAGCCTGTGCCATAAGGCTCCATAACCAAATAGTGCAGGGAGAGACCTAGCCTCACAGGAGTGTAGAGAAGCCTGTGAGCAGGGTAAGACCAGTACCTCTGCTCAGAGGGACCCACCCAGAACCATCAGGACACAGGGACTGAGAAGTGGTCTCCTGGTTTCTTTCTGTAGCAGGGGAGCTGATCCTATGAAACAGGGCTTAATACTCAAATAGTGCCAGGAAAGAGCTGGTCTCCCAAGAGTGCCTACACACCTTCATGCACAGGTAAGAACACCACTTCTGTAGATGAAGAGGGATCCTTGCAGAGCCATTAGGACACAGGAACCAAGGAACAGCTGGGGACAGGATTCTTCTGATTTCTGTCTGCACCCCAGAGGTGACCCTGTACCACAGCTCTGCAAACCCAAATTATCAGAGAGAGAGAGAGAACTGGTCTCCAAGAAGTACTAACACAGAGGCTTGCAGGAGGGACAAGCCACAGTCAGAGAGAGCAAGACCAGCTAACACCAGAGATAACCAGATGGTGAAAGGCAAGGGCAAGAACATAAGGAATAAAAACCAAGGCAACTTGGCATCTTCAGAACCCAGTACTCCCACAACAGTGAGCCCTGGATACCCCAACACACCAGAAAAGCAAGACTCATTTAAAATCTCATCTCATGATGATGATAGAAGATTTTAAGCAGAAAATATAACTCCCTTAAAAAAGACAAGGGAACACAGGTAAACAGCTAGAAGCCCTTAAATAGGAAACACAAAAATCCCTTAAAGAATTATAAGAAAACACAATCAAACAGATGAAGAAAATGAACAGAACCATCAAGATCTAAAAATGGAAATAGAAACAATAAAGAAATCCCAAAGGGAGACAACCCTGGAGTTAGAAAACATAGGAAAGAAATCAGGAATCATAGATACAAGCATCAACAACAGAATACAAGAGATAGAAGAGAGAATCTCAGGTGTAGAAGGTACCATAGAAAACATTGACACAACAGTAAAAGAAAATGTAAAGTGAAAGAAGCTCCTAACCCAAAACATGCAGGAAATCAAGGACACAATAAAAAGACCAAACCTAAGGATAATAGGCATAAAAGAGAGTGATGATTCCCAACTTAAAGGGCCAGAAAATATCTTCAACAAAATTATAGAAGAAAATGTCCCTAACCTAAACAAAAATTAACATAAACATTCCAAAAGCCTACAGAACTCCAAATAGATTGGACCAGGAAAGAAATTCCTTCTGTCACATAATAGTCAAAACATTAACTGCACAAAACTAGGAAAGCATATTAAAAGCAGTAAGGGGAAAACGTCAAGTAACGTATAAAGATAGACCTATCACAATTATATCAGGCTTCTCAACAGAGACTATGAAAGCTAGGAGATCCTGGGCAGATCACATATAGACCCTAACAGAACACAACTACCAAGATATTCTATGATACAACCAAATTTACACAATGTGTTCTCACAAACCTGCCCTACAAAGGATAATAGATGGAAAATGCCAACACAAGGAGGGAAATTACACCCTAGAAAAAGCAAGAAAGTAATCTTTCAACAAACCCAAAAGAAGATAGCCACACAAACATAAAAATAACATCGAAAATGACAGGAAGCAAAAGAAATTATTTCTTAATATCTGTTAACATCAATGTATACAATTCCCCAATAAAAAGACATAGACTAGCAGACTGGATACATAAACAGAACCCAGCATTTTGCTGCATACAGAAAACACACCTCAGTGTTAAAGACAAACACTACTTCAGAGTAATGGGCTTGAAACCAATTTCCAGGCAAATGGTCCCAAGGAAGAGGCTGCAGTAGCTATTCTAATATCAGATAAAATCAATTTTCAACCAAAAGCCATCAAAAAAGATAAGGAAGGACACTTCATATTCATCGAAATAAAATCTATCAAGATGCACTCTCAATTCTGAACATCTATGCTCCAAATGCAAGGACACCTACATTCAAAAAAGAAACTTTACTAAAATTCAAAGCATACATTCACACATTGCACCTCACACAATAATAGTGGGAGACTTAAAAACCCTACTTTCATCAATGGACAGATCTTGGAAACACAAACTAAGCAGAGACACAGTGAAACTAACAGAAGTTACAGACCAAATGGATTTAACAGATATCTATAGAACATTTCCTCCCAAATCAAAAGAATATACTTTCTTCTCAGCACCTCATGGTACCTTCTCCATAACTGACCATAAAATTTGTCACAAAACAAATCTTAACAGGTATAAGAAGATTGAAATTATCCCATGCTTCCTATCAGATCACTAAAGATTAAGGTTGGTCTTCAATAACAACAAAAACAACAAAAAGCACACATACACATGGAAGCTGAACAACACTCTACTTGATGATAACTTGGTCAAGGAAGGAAGAAAGAAAGGAAGAAAGAAAGAAAGAAAGAAAGAAAGAAAGAAATTAAAGACTTCCTAGAATTTAATGAACATTAAAGTACAACATACTCAAACTTATGGGACACAATTAAATTAGTGTTAAGAGGAATACTCATAGCTCTGAGTGCATCCAAAAAAAAATGGTGAGAGCATACACTAGCAGCTTAACAGCACACCTGAAAGCTTTAGAACAAACAGAAGCTAACACACCCAAGAGGAGTAGAAGGCAGAAAATAATCAAACTCAGGACAGAAATCAACAAAGTAGAAACTAAAAGAACTATACAAAGAATCAACAAAACCAGGGGCTGGTTCTTTGAGAAAATCAACAAAATAGATAAACATTTATCCAGACTAATGAGAGAGCACAAAGACACTATTAAAATTAACAAAATCAGCAATGAAAAGGAAGATACAAAAACAGAATCTGAGGAAATTAAAAAAAAACATCAGATCCTACTACAAAAGGCTATACTCAACAAAATTGTAAAATCTGGATGAAATGGACAAGTTTCTTGAGAGATAGCAAATACCAAAGTTAAGTCAGGATCAGATAAACCATCTAAACTGACCCATATCCTCTAAAGAAATAGAAACAGTCCTTAAAAGTCTCCCAACCAAAAAAGCACAGGACCAGATGGGTTTAGATCAGAATTCTATCAGACCTTCAAAGAAGATCTAAGATCAATACTCTTCAAACTATTCCATGAAATAGAAACAGAGGGAACAGTACCCAATTCGTTCTATGAAGACACAATTACAATGTCACCAAAACCTCACAAAGACCCAACAAAGAAAGAAAACGTCAGACAAATTTCCCTTACGATTATTGATGCAAATATGATCAATAAAGTTCTCCCAAACAGAATCCAAGAACACATCAAAATGATCATTCACCATGATCAAGTAGGCTTCATCCCAGGGATGCAGGGATGGTTCAATACCCAGAAATCTATCAATGTAATCCACTACATAAACAAACTCAAAGAAAAAAACTACAAGGTCATTTCATTCGGTGCTGAAAAAGCATTTGACAAAATTCAACACTCCTTCATGATAAAAGTCTTGGAAAGATCAGGAATTCAGGGCCCATACATAAACATAGTAAAAGCAATATAGGCAAACCAGTAGCCAACATCAAACTAAATGGAGAGAATCTTGAAGAAATGCCAGTAAAATTATGGTCTAGACAAGGCTGCCTTCTTTCTCCCTATCTATTCAATATAGTACTTGAAGTTTTCGCTAAAGCAATTAGACAACAAAAGGAGGTCAAAGGGTTACAAAGTGGAAAGGAAGAAATCAAAATATCACTATTTGCAGATGCTATGATGGTACACTTAAGTGACCCAAAAAACTCCACCAGAGAACTGCTACACCTGATAAACACCTTCAGCAAAGTGGCCAGATATAAAATTAACTAAAACAAATCAGTAGCCTTCCCATACTCCAAGGGTAAACAGACTGAAAAAGAAATTAGGGAAGTGACACCCTCCACATTAATCACAAAGAATACAAAGTATCTTGGTGTGTCTCTAAGCAAACAAGTGAATGATCTGTTGGACAAGGACTTCAAGTCTCTGAAGAAAGAAATCGAAGAAAACCTCAGAAGATGGAAAGATCTCCCATGCTCATGGATTGGCAGGATTAATATAGTTAAAATGGTCATCCTGCCGAAAGCAATCTACAGATTCAGTGCAATCCCCATCAAAATCCCAATTCAATTCTTCACAGACCTAGAAAGAGCAATTCTCAAATTCATATGGAATAACAAAAAACCCAGGATAGCAAAAACTATTCTCAACAATAAAAGGATTTCTGGGGGAATCAGCGTCTATGACTTCAAAGTGTACTACAGAGCAGTAGTGATAAAACTGCATGGTATTGGTACAGTAACAGGCAGGTAGATAATTGGAATAGAATTGAAGACCCAGAAATGAACCCATACACTTATGGTCACTTGGTCTTTGACAAAGGAGCTAAAACCATACAGTGGAAAAAAAGACAGCATCTTCAACAAATGTTGCTGGTTCAACTGGCTGTCTACATGTAGAAGATTGCGAACTGATCCATTCCTATATCCCTGTACAAAGCTCAAGTCCAAGTGGATCAAGGACCTCCACATAAAACTAGATACACTGAATCTAATAGAAGTGAAAGTGGGGAAAAGTCTTGAACACATGGGCACAGGGGAAAAGTTCCTGAGCAGAACACAAATGGCTTGTGCTCTAAGATCAAAAATCGACAAATGGGACCTCATAAAATTACAAAGCTTCTGTAAGGCAAAGGATACTGTAAATAAGACAAAACGGCAACCTACAGATTGGGAAAAGATCTTTACCAATCCTAGGTCCAATAGAGGGCTAATATCCAATGTATACAAAGAACTCAAGAAGCTAGACTCCAGAGATGCAAATAACCCTATCAAAAATTGAGGAAGAGAGCTAAACAGAGAAGTCTCAACTGAGTAAACGCAAATGGCTGAGAAGAACCTAAACAAAGGTTTAATATCTCTACTCATCATGTAAATGCAAATCAAAACAACCCTGAGATTCCACCTTGTACCAGTCAGAATGGCTAAGATCAAAAACTCAGGTGACAGCAGATGTTGGCCAGAATGTGAAGAAAGAGGAACACTCCTTCACTGCTGGTGAGAATGTAAGCTGGTACAACCTGTCTGGAAATCAGTTTGGGGGACCCTCAGAAAAATAAACATAATACTACCTGAGGACCCAGCTATACCACTCCTGGACACATACCCAGAAGAGGCTCCAACATGTAATAAAGACACATGTTCCACTATGTTCGTAGCAGCCATATTTATAATAGCCAGAAGTTGGAATCAACCCAGATGTCCCTCAACAGAGGAATGGATACAGAAAATGTGGTACATTTACACAATGGAATACTACTCAGCCATTAAAGCAATGACTTCATGAAATTCGCAGGCAAATGGATGGAACTTGAAAATATCATCCTAAGAGAGTTGACACAGTCACAAAAGAATGAACATGGTATGTACTCACTGATAAGTGGTTATTAGCCCAAAAGTTCGAAATACCCAAGAGTCACATCACAGCAGCCATAGGGCTGAGTGTGAGGTTTAAGATGGAGGACTTTGAAAAGGGACTGAAGGAGCTGAGTGAGTTTGCAGCCCCAGGGAGGCAGCAACAGTGGCAACTGGCCTGACCCTTCAATAATCCTGGAGACTGGATCACCAACCAAAGTATACACATGGATGAACCCATGGTGCTTGCCACATATGCGGCAGAGGAGGGTCTTGTTAGACATCAGGGGGAGCAGAGGCTCTTAGGCCTGAGGGTATTAGATCCCTCAATATAGGATAATGCCCAGGAGGGATGATGAGAATGGGTAGGTCAGTGGGAGAATACCCCTATAGTGGCAGGGGGAGGGGGAAGAGAATGGGGAGGTTCCAAAGGGGACATCTGGAAAGGGGGAAACATTTAAAATGTAAAGAAAGTATGAAAAAATGAAAAAAAAATCAAAAAATAAAACGTAAAAAAAAAAAGAATATATTATCCTGAGTGAGGTAACTCAGTCACAAAAGAACATACAAGGTATGTACTCACTGATAAGTTGATATTAGCTCAATAGTTCGGAATACCCAAGATTCAATTCTCAGCAGCCATTAGACTGAGTGTAGTGTCCTGGATGTAGTAGTTGGAAAAAGCACTGAAGGAGCTGAGGGAATTTGCAGACCCATGGATGGAGCAACAGAGTCAACTTTCCACCCCCCCTAGTGCTCCTGGAGACAGGACCTCCAAGCAAAGAATATACACGTAGGGACCCATGGTGCTTGCCAAATATGTGGGAGAGGAGGGCCTTGCTGGCCATCAGTGGGAGGAGACGCTGTTGGGCCTGAGGGTGTTAGATGACCCAGTATAGGGGAATACCACGGAGTTAAGATGGGAGTGGGTGTCTGGTTGGGGAGTACCCTCATAAAGGCAGGGGTATGGGGATGGGATATGGGGTTTCCAAAGGGGAGACCTGGAAAGGGGAAAATATTTGAAATATAAATAAAATATCGAGAGAGAGAGAGAGATGAAAGAATGGAAAAGGGAGAAAGGACAGAATATCCCAGCACCATGTGATGGTTCAATATTCTAAGGAGACCATGGTCAATACCTCACAAAATATAAATATTGTACTGGAAACAATTTTAAAAAAGGAAATTTCATCAATGTAACCTTCCATATAAACAAACTGAAAGAAAAAAATCACATGATCATCTCATTAGATGCTGAAGAAGACTGACAAAATCTAATACCCTTCATGATAAAAAACTTGGATACCTAAACACAACAAAATCAATATATAGCAAGCTGATAGCCAATGTCAAATTAAATTGAGGGAAGCATAAAGAAATTCCACTGAAATCAGGGACAAAATATGTCTGTCCAGAGTCTGCTTATCTTTTCAACATAGAACCTGAAATTCTATACACCTAGAGCAATAAGACAAAAAAAGAAGATCAAGCAGATATAAATTGAATAAGAGAAAGTGAAAGTATTGCTTTAGGCAACTGACACAATTGTATATATAACTGACATCAAAATATTCTACCAGACAACTTCTACAGCTGATAAGCATCTTCACCAGTATGGTTGGATACAAAATTATATTTAAAAAAAATCAGTAGCTTTTCTTTATACAAATGATAAATGGACTGAGAAAAAAATTAGGGAAGCAGCACCCTTCATAATATCCATGAGTAACATAAAATATCTTGGTGTAACTCTAACCAAGAAAGTGAAAGTTATGCATGACCAGAACTTAAGTCTCTGAAACAGATTGAAGAAGATATGAGAAGATGAATAGAATGGCTATCTTACCAAAAGCAATCTACAGATTCATGCAATTCCCATCAAAATTGCCTAGTTTTTTATACTCCTTTAAAGAGCAATTTTTAATTTTATATAGAAAAATAAAAAATCTAGGACTGCCAGTGCAGTGCTATACAATAAAACAACTTCTAGATGTATCATCACCCATTATTTCAAGCTATATTACAAAGCAATAGTAATAAAAACTAGATGTTATTGGTATAAAAGCAGACAGGTTGATCAATGGAATAAAATGAAAGACCCAGAAATAAACCCAAACACATATAGACACATGATTTTTGACAAAGATGTCAAACTCGTACAATGGAAAGGAGAGAGTAACAGTATCTTCAATAAATGGTGCTGGTCTAACTAGATTTCTACACACAGAAGAATGCAAATACACACACACACACACACACACACACACACACCTCACCCTGTAAAAAACTCAGGTCTAAGTGGATCAAAGATTTCAACATAAAATCAGACCCACTAAATCTAATTGAAGAAAGAGTTGGAAGCTATGTTGAACATATTGGCACAGAACACAAATCCTGAACAGAACATCACTGTTTTGGGCACTAAGATCAACAATAAATAGAGAGGACACCATGAAACGGAAAAGCTTCTATGAGGTGAAGTACATCATCACTAAGACAAAATGGCACCCTACAAAATGGAAAAAGATATTCACTAACCCTATATCTGACAGAGTAGTAATATCCAAAATATATGAAGAACTCAAGAAATTAGACCCAAAATAACCATCCAGACTGAGTTAATCAGACCCAGAAAGAGATATATGGTATGTACTCATTTATAAGTGGATATTAACCATAAAGTACAGGGTAAACATACTACAATCCACAGGCCCCAAGAAGCCAAATAACAAGAAGGGCACATCATCAGAAGATGAAATAAAATAGACATTGGAAATGAATTGAGCTTGGGAAGTGGGTGGCAGAGGCAATGGAGAGGGGATCTGGAGTGGGTATTAGGTATCGGGAGAGTGCAGGTAGGAGGTGAGAAGTTGGGGGGAGAGAGAAGAAAATCAGTAGGTTGGGCAAGCTTGAAATCTGGGACAAGTTAGGCTTCTGGGAGCCTAGCTGAAACTTCTAACAGTGAGAGTTAAAAAGCCTGTCATGGGTACCTCCTATACACAGGCAGAACTTCCAGCAGAGGGAGGAAGACACCAAGCCACCCACAAGACTTTCAGCACCAAATTTCTCCTGCCTGCAAGATGAGTGGAGATAAAGATGGAGGAGAGATATAAGGAATGGCCCAGCAATTACTAGCTCACCTTGAGACCCATGCCCTGGTATTAGGAGCCAGGCCCTAACGCCCTCCCTTGGAATTTGCCTGAGCCTCCACACTGTCCTTGGGAATCTGAGACTTTCTGAGAACCAGTTGTGTTTGCACAAGATAAGCTGGAGATTCCTGGAGCCAGAATCTTCACACCATTCCTGGGAATCTGACCCTAGTGATGTTCCGAGAACTAGTTGTGTTTCCTCAAGACTAAACTGTCCTTCCCAACTCCTTGAAATAGACCGATCATAAAACAGTTTGACACCGGATGGTCTGGCAATCGGGAGGGGGCCATGTGCCTCCTTTCCCCTCCCCTCTACATTCCTTTTTCTTTAAAAGCAAACGTGTGTAAAAAATAAAGTGAGACCTAGACGGAATTTTGCCTAGCCTCCCTTCTCTCTCTAGCCCGTTTTTCTTTTCAGGCTTAGTCCTCCTCGATCCTCGAGAATAACTAAGTCCTGCAGGTTGGGACAGAGTGGCGAGCTAACGTGAGGCTTGAGGCACGGATTTTTGCCAGACGGATTCTGCCCATAAGAGGTGTCGCTGCAGCTCCAGAAAAGTTGAGGACCCCTGTGAAAGAGTTTTTCGTCCTCGGTAAGTGATTTTCATCCATCTCATAAAAATGGGCCAAGAGTTGACTAAAGAAGCAGTCTTTATTAAAGACTTAAAGGGATCACTCAGAGAGAGAGGCGTTAAAGTTAAAAAGAAAGATTTAATTAAGTTTTTTATTTTTATAGATAAAGCCTGTCCCTGGTTCATAATAAATGGGCCAGAAATTCACCGGGGAAAATGGTGAAAGGTGGGACATGATCTTAATGAGAAACTGAGTTGTGAAGGGCCGGATGCGGTCCCTGACACAGTCTTTACATATTGGGGTTTAATACGAGATATAGTCGAAGCTGCGTCTTCTGATCCAGACAAACAGCCGTTACTGTCTGTTGCGGAGTACTGTCTCTGCCCTCTTTCTAATACAGAACCCTCCGCCTCCCTCCCAGATAAACAATCGGACACCCGAGTCCCCGCTAAGTCTCCCTCTGTAGTTATAGATATGTCCAGGTCCACAAATTCAGACATCCCCACCTCGGAGCCTAAGCCTTTGGGGGCAGAGGCACCCCCTCTGAGACCTCCTTATCTGCCCTACCCCAGAAAAAACCTTCCTCCGTTCATCGGACTTTCTCCGGGACTTTCTGATTTAAAAACAGGTCTTCCCTGACAAAACCAATTAAGAAATACAGTAAACCACCCTCTTTCTCAGGGTCAGCCCCCTCCTTCCCACCCCAGAGCTGCCTTGACATTCCCGATTGTGGCCTGGGAGCTAAACGATAATCCCTTGGGTCCTGCAGAGACCACGATTTTAGATGACAAAACTGCAACATGTCGTAACCCTGACAGGCCACTACAGCCTTCGGCTCCGCCCCACGGACCTCCTCCTTGTGTTTTACGGCAACTGCATATGCCTGCATTGTCTGTCCCTAGCTCATCTCTCCTTGAGTCCAAAAAGCAACTCTTGGCGCAGATAAGCGAACTAAAAGAAGTCTTAAAGTTACAGAAGCAGTTCACCCAGCTCTCCGCCAAACTCAGTTCTTTACAATCCGTTCTTCATGAGACTGTTCTCGCTCCGATTTCTGGATCAGCAAATAAGCTCGTCCTCAGTTCCAAACCCCCTAAAAGAACTTGAGGGTCCCATAGTGTTTCTTTGGCCTTCCCTGTGGTAATCCATTCTTCTGGGGTGCCTAAACACCCTTCTACCTCCTTTGATCCCTCTGAGGATGCGCTGAGTGACCCTGATGGTGAGGGGGAGGAAGCTCGAGGAAGCAAAAATGAAGGAGAGGACGAATCGCCGGCACACACCTTCTGGTGGACACAGTGAGTTCCATGATCCGCCAGCGCCATCTAGTGGGCACGGCGAGTTCCATAAGCTACATTTTAAAAATTTAAAAGAACCAAATACTGCCGTCAGAACGTATGGGCCAAACACCCCCTTTTACTCTCTCAGTCTTAGACTCCTTGTCTCAGGGTGGCTATTTGCTCCCAGGAGAGTGGATTCATGTAGTTCAAGCGGTTCTCACCGCGGTCAATTTCTAACTTGGAAGGTGGATTTTATCGACCGATGCCAGGTAGTTGCAGCCATGAATTTAAGATCCCCACAGTCGCCTTCTGGGACATGGACCATAGACAAACTCAGTGGCCAGGGAAAGTATTCAACAGAGACACAACAAAGGCGTCTGCCCCTTGGTCTCTTGGCCCAGACAGCTAGCTAACGCTGCTCTCGGTGCCTGGCGGGCTCTTCCGGCTGCCGGCTCAGCACTTATTCTTCTAACTAAAATAACTCAGGGAACTCAAGAGGATTATAGTGAATTTGTGAGCCGCCTCCTAGAGGCTGCAGAGAGAACCTTGGGCCATGAGACTTCCAATGATAAGATTATCAGACAGTTGGCTTATGAAAATGCAAACTCAGCCTGCAGGGCCACTTTACGAGGAAAAACCAGAGACAAGACTCTCAATGAGATGATTCGCCTTTGCCGCAAAGTAGATTCCTTCTCCTCTAAAATGTTTCAGGCTGTCCACCTTGCAGTGGGCGCCGCACTCCAGTCTCAGAATACTCAAAAGGGTTGCTTTAGGTGTGGCCAGATGGACCACTTTGCCCATCAGTGCCCCAGGGTCCCAAGGTCAGTTGAGCCCCTGCAGGTGTCCTCGGGCCCCTCGGGCAGGTCCTCACAGCCTTTCACCCTTTGCCCGCGATGCTGGCGAGGCAAACACTGGGCAAACACCTGTCACTCTGCCACTGACATTTCCGGATGCCCACTGCCCCCCCTTCAAAAAAATGGGTTGAGGGACCAGCCCCAGGTCCCGCTAGTCATCCCATTCCCTCCGGCCTTGGGGAACAGCCAGACAAAAAACTACCTCTCACCCTCTACAGAGCCACCCTGGGGAGCACAGGAGTGGACCTGTGTGCCTCCGCCCACACAATACTAAGACCGGAGGACAGAGGACAGATTCTTCCTATGGGAATTTTTGGGCCTCCCCCTAAAAATACTTATTTTCTGATCTTGGGCCGCGCATCCTCTACTTTGAGTGGACTCAGTGTCCACCCCTTCTTGGTAAACAATGACTATACTGGAGAGATTAAGGTCCTGGCCAGCGCTCCTTGGGGTCCAATATCTATCTCCCAGGGCCAAAGTTTGGCTCAGGCTCTGCCTTTACCCTTAGACACCTCTCACCCTGCACTGGGCACACAACGCGGCCCTTCCCGACCAGGCTCCTCGGACTTGTATTGGGTTCAGACTATCACTAGGGAGTGCCCTACGTTAAACCTTAGAACTCAGGGAAAGACTTTTGAAGGAATTTTAGATTCAGGGGCCGATTTCACTGTACTGTCACAGGATTCTTGACTCTGCCATTGGCCCTTACAAGCCTCCATGATCCATCTACAAGGAATTGGGCAGTCCAACAATACCTTACAGAGTTCCCAGCTTCTAACTTGGGAAGACAACGAGGGAAATAAGGGCACAGTCCGGCCGTTTGTGGTTCCTGGCCTTCCTGTCAATCTCTGGGGCAGAGATATCCTCTCCCAGATGAAAGTCCTTATGTGCAGCCCCAATGAGGTGATTGCTCAACAGATGCTTGTGCAGGGTTACCTCCCTGGGCAGGGGCTTGGCAAACAAAACCAGGGAAGTCCTACACCCATGATCCCCCCTCATAAAAAAGATCGCACAGACTTAGGGTTCGATAGCCATTTTTCATAAGGACCATTGCTCCTCCTGCACGCCAGGCAGACAACATCACCTGGAAAGATAACATTCCTGTCTGGCTTCACCAATGGTCCCTCCCTTCCAAAAAATTGTCTGCAGCCATAGCGTTAGTGCAGGAACAGCTGGCTGTGGGACATATCGAGCCTTCTACCTCACCATGAAACACACTTATTTTTGTCATCCAAAAACGAAATGGTAAATGGCACCTGCTACAGGACCTCAGAGCAGTCAATAAAACCATGGTCCCTATGGGTGCCCTACAGCCTGGTCTACCCTCCCCTGTGGCCATTCCTGATGGATACTTAAAACTAGTCATTGATTTAAAAGATTGTTTCTTTTCCATCCCCCTCCACCCTGAAGATTGCAAACGTTTTGCATTCAGTCTTCCCATGACCAACTGTGTGGGACCTTTCCCTCGCTTCCAGTGGCGGGTTCTCCCCCAAGGCATGGCCAACAGTCCTACTCTTTGCCAAAAATATGTACCTCAAACCATTGACCCCTTCAGGTCACTCTTCCCTGACCTTTATGTGGTTCATTACATGGATGACGTTTTTCTGGCAGGGCCCAATGAGCATCAGCTCCATCAGGCAGGATTACAACTTATTGCTGCCCTTCAAGATCGAGGGCTCCAAGTTTCCCCTGAAAAAATACAAGTACACCCTCCCCATTTGATCTTGGGGTTCGAACTTTTCCCCAATAAGGTTCTTTCCCAAAAAAATTCAACTGAGGCCTGATTCCCTGCTAACACTTAATGATTTTCAGCGGCTACTGGGTGATATTAATTGGCTGCGCCCTTATTTAAAGCTAACTACAGGTGAATTAAAACCTTTATTTGATATATTGCGAGGAGATTCTGATCCATCATCCCCACAGATATTGACCCCAGAGGCCCAGGACATTAGCCAGGTAGAACAAGCGATAGCCAATCAATCTGTTGGTTATTATTCTCCAGAATTTCCCCTTTGCCTCCTCATCTTTCCCACCCCTTTTTTCTCCTACTGGCCTACTTTGGCAAGTAAAGCCTTTATTTTGGGTGCATTTACCAGCATCCCCATCACACGTGCTGCCCACCTACCTTATCTTGGTTGCCTACCTTCTACGTCTTGGCAGGGAGGCTGCCCTTAAACTCTTTGGCAAAGACCCTGATATTATAATCCTTCCCTATAATGCCTCCCAAGTCCAGTGGCTCATTCAGACCAATGATGATTGGGCCATTAATTGCACCTCTTTTCAGGGCACCATAGATAATCATTACCCTGCTGATAAGCTAGTCCAGTTTTTACAAAAGATGCCAATTGTTTTTCCTAAAAGGACAAAAGCTTCCCCCATCGCTGGGGCCGCACTGGTTTTTTCTGATGGGTCTTCTTCGGGTATGGCAGCTTTTAACATCAATGGAGCAGTCTCTCGCTTTATGACAGACTTCTCCTCAGCACAGCTTGTTGAATTATCAGCCATTATAAAGGTGTTTGAGGTTTTACGAGATCTGCCTTTCAACTTGTATACTGATAGTGCTTATGTAGCCACCTCTGTGCCTCTTCTTGAAACAGTCCCATATATTCGCCCTTCAACAAATGCCTCTCCCTTATTCTCTGAACTACAAAGATTGATTCTCGCCCGTGATGCCCCTTTCTTTGTGGGTCACATTTGTGCCCACTCCAGTCTGCCCCTTAACAGACGGAAATGATATGGTGGACTGAGCCACCCAGCTGATTGCTCTGGGGAGTATAGATTATAGGTTTCTTGAGCCTCTTGACGCTGCATGGCTGGCTCATAATTTGCATCACTTCAATGCTCATACTCTCAGGCTAAGATTCTCCATTACCTGTGAACAGGCTAGACAGATTGTCTGCCAATGCAAAGGTTGTTTGATGCTTCTGCCTGAGCCACATCTTGGAGTCAACCCGCGTGGGCTGATTCCTGGGGAATTGTGGCAAATGGATGATACACATTATCTTGCCTTTGGAAAACTTAAATATATTCATGTCTCTATAGACACCTACAGTGGCTTCCTTTATGCGTCCTTACAGACCGGAGAAGCTACTAAACATGTTATCAACCACGTCCTTGCCAGCCTGGCAACCACCCCAATACCTAAAATTCTTAAGATGGATAATGGCCCAGGATATACCAGCTCCAGCTTTAAACAATTCTATGCTCAAATGGGCATTAAACATATCACGGGCATCCCTTATAACCCTCAAGGACAAGGGGTTGTTGAACGAGCCCACCAGACACTCAAAAACATGCTTTTCAAATTACAGTCTGGGGGAGAAGCACTCTACCCCAGAACAGGCAATTTTAAGACTATCCTCAATCATGCTTTATTTGTTCTAAACTTTCTTACATATGACTCTGCTGGTAGATCTGCTGCAGACCACTTCTGGCATCCATCCACGGCTAATAACTATACACAGGCTATGTGGAAAGACCCTTTATCCAACAAATGGCAGGGTCCAGACCCAGTCCTCATATGGGGCAAGGGGCATGCCTGCATTTATGACTCAGAGACACAAAATGCCAGATGGCTTCCAGATCGCCTCATAAAACTGTATAACCCACCCAGGAACCCCCCTGAGAAGGCTTCTCATTGTGTTTAATTTCAGAGACTAAGAAGGACCAGAAATGTCCCTGTCTCCAATGATGCTGCTCCCTTGGATCTTCTTCGAGGCCCTACTGTGCTCCAGCGGCAAGAACAATCCCTCACCACATCAACTTTTCAACTTTACATGGGTAATTCTTAATAAGGCAGGAGATGTAGCTAATTCAACCTCTCGGCTCTCTGCCAATATCCCTTGGGACCCTTTACAGGTTGATCTATGTGTGCTGGCCCTTGGGGCTCATGACTATTGGGACTACCAGGACTTCTTTGTACCACAACAAAAGCCTCCCAATCCTGTCTTATGGCGAGTATGGCAACCGGGATGTGGATCCCCAATGAAAAGGACCCTCCTACAAATGGCCCCCCTCTATATCTGCCCCAGAGGACATCGAGACCACTCTCTTGGCACAAAGTGCGGTTTCTCTCCTGATTTTTACTGTGCCTCCTGGGGCTGCGAGACCTTTGGAGATACTTATTGGAAACCCTCCTCTTCATGGGATTATATTACAGTAAAGAGAATAAACCCGTCCCCATACAGCCTTACCGGTGGATCTGCCCCCCTGGCTAATGAATGCATATTTAACTGGTGCAATCCCCTTTCCATCACTTTCACTAATCCTGGGAAAAAAGCCTCCTGGGATAATTCCAGAGGCTACGAATGGGGATTGAGACTCTATATGCCAGGACATAACTTGGGCCTCACATTTAAAATTAAACTCATTAAGACACTTCCACAGGGCCCTACAATTGCTATTGGACCTAACGCAGCCCTACATCTTGGACACACGAGCCCAAAAATTAAGATAGGGGCTCCCTCAGTTATTATAAGGCCAACCTTAAAACCCTTTGCTAGTACTCTTTTCCAACCGACCCTTCCTATGTGACCTCCATTGTCATCCAACATTATACTAGATCTAGTTAATGCTTCCATTAAGGCCTTGAGAGACAACAATCAGACAGACTATTTAGCATGTTGGGTCTGCTGCTCCCCTCGACCTCCCTTCTATGAGGGAGTGGCTATTATTGGTGAACCTCTCTTTACTAATGATCCCAGTCAGTTAAGGTGGGGCAATACTGAACGCCTTGGATTGACCCTTTCCCAGGTCTCCGGATTGGGCATCTGTTTATTAGCCCCTAATATGCTCCCCCCTCATCAGTGACATTTGCAATCAAACAACTACTGTCAACTCCACCTTTCAGTACATTCAGGCACCTGATAGTTCTTATTTTATCTGTGCCCCCGGACTCACTCCTTATGTAGTTTCAACTTCTTTATTGTCACACAGAGATTACTGTGTTTTGGTCATTCTTATTCCAAAAATTACCTTTCACCATGCAGAAGAACTACTTACATTTTGGGAGCGGGGTGCAACCAGTGCCAAAAGAGAACCCATTACAGCCATTACACTGGCTGTCCTTTTGGGCCTAACTGCCACAGGAGCTGGAACAGGTATAGCCTCCTTGATTTCTTCTACTCAACAGTATAATCAACTTTCCATAGCTATTGATAATGATATCCATGAATTACAGCAAGGCTTAAAGTATCTTAAAGAATCTGTAGCATCCCTATCAGAGGTAGTATTACAAAACAGAAGAGGGCTAGACCTCATCTTTTTACAAGAAGGTGGTCTATGTGCTGCCCTTAAAGAGGAATGCTGCTTTTATGCAGACAAGACAGGGTTAGTTGATGACAGCATAGAAAAGATAAAAAAGAGCTTAACAGATAAAAAGAGAAAGAGAGAACAAGCTGAGGCTTGGTATCAAAATTGGTTTTCCACTTCTCCCTGGCTTTCTACATTACTCCCCAGCATCCTGGGACCCCTTATGGGCCTCTTACTGCTTTTGACATTTGGCCCTTGGGCTTTTAATAGACTAACCAACTTTGTTAAGTCACAGATTGATTCTGCCCTCCAGAAGCCGGCTGCTGTTCATTACCATCGACTCAGTACCCAAGAATCCACCGAGGACCCTCCCTCTGATGTTTCCTCTGACGGTTTACAGTTTTCAGCCCTAGCGGCAGAGCAGAGATTCCCTGGTATTGCAGGCTATGGAGGTTTTCCTAAACAGCCTTACAGCTCTTGACAGCCCTCAGTCAACAGGAGTGGCTTTTGGGCCATAAGCTGTGGAAAGGCCAGTGACGGGAATGTATTGCAGTGCCATGATTCTAAATGCATGCCCGTAAAGGCTGCAGGATAGCTCAATGATGGGATTATTATGGATCTATTATCCGGGTGCACATCAAGAATATAAAAGGTCGATGCTGGAAATGGGGGCCATCCATATAGCCTAAGACAGAGCCCCTGCCCTAATAAAAATCAGGCATGAGACAAGGGTGCACACTGCATAGCCTAAGACAGGCCTTCCACCAACCCTTCTTAGCTGCTCCTCATTCATTGTAAAAGAAAGGGTGATATGTTAGGAGCCAGGCCCTAACACCCTCCCTTGGAATTTGCCTGAGCCTCCACACTGTCCTTGGGAATCTGAGACTTTCTGAGAACCAGTTGTGTTTGCACAAGATAAGCTGGAGATGCCTGGAGCCAGGATCTTCACACCATTCCTGGGAATCTGACCCTAGTGACCTTCTGAGAATTAGTTGTGTTTCCTCAGGACTAAACTGTCCTTCCCACCTCCTGGAAATAGACCGATCATAAAGCAGTTTGACACCGGATGGTCTGGCAATCAGGAGGGGGCCATGTGCCTCCTTTCCCCTCCCCTCTACATTCCTTTTTCTTTAGAAGCAAACGTGTGTTAAAAATAAAGTGAGACCTAGACGGAATTTTGCCTAGCCTCCCTTCTCTCTCTCGCCCGTTTTTCTTTTCAGGCTTAGTCCTCCTCGATCCTCGTGAATAACTAAGTCCTGCAGGTCGGGACACCCTGGGAAAGAGCCAACCTCTGACATTATTCATGATACCCTCTTATGATTGCAGATAGGAGCCTAGCATAACTGTCATCTGGGAGGCTTCATCCAGCTACTGATGGAATCAGACACAGAGACCCACAGCCAAATATTAGAAGGAGCTAAGGGAGTACTATGGATGTGGGGGATAGGGATTGGAGGAGTCGGAGGGTTCAGGTATACCACAAGAAGACCTATAAAGTTAACTAATTTAGGCCATGGATGCACACAGAGACTGAGTCACCAACTGAAGAGCGTGCATGGTCTGGACCTAGGCCTCCTATGTAAGCAGACGTACAGCTCTTCATGTGGATCCCCTAACAGCAGTAGCAGGGGTGGTATCTGACTTGGACTTTTGTGCCTGCTTTTGGATTCCCTTCCCCTAGCTGGGCTTAGCTTCAGGGACTCACATCAACTTTACTTGGGATGATTCAAGGCTTATATAATTTCAGGGGATGGGGTAGAAACATGTAGAATGAGCAATGGCTGGAAGCTTAGGGTATTGGTATGCTTCATTAGGTTAGGGAAGCATTTTAGGAGTCTCTGGTGGTAGCTAAAAAGGGTTCTTATCAGGATAGACAAACTTGATCCTGTATTCTAAGCAAGGCTATGTGACATTTCTCCTGTAGATGGTTGTGAGTTCTGCTGACACAGAGAAGGAGAAGCCCTGCCAATGAAGGGAGTCTTTCATACTGTGCCAAGCTGAAAGGCTAGCCAGTCAATTGTAAACTGAGATTTTAATTAGCATATTTCCCACAGAGAAGGGGAGGGGCATGGGGGGAAGGGAGTGTAAAACTGGGTAGGGAGGAGCAGACAGAGCTATGATTGGGATATCATGTGAATTAATTAATTAATGAGAAAAGGCATGGTAAATACAAACATGTAAGAGAAATCATAGGCATATACTTTAGTCCAATTTATTGTACCAACAACTCAAGAAGTAATATATTATAATAGCAATAGTACAATTAATATTCCATATCATACTTATATAAAAATTTGATAAAACAAGTATTACATGTATTACTACTGCATAAACTCTCCATTCACCAGGTCTGAAACAAAATATAAATATAATCAAAAGAAAACCATAATGCTCAGAATTGTAAAGTTTCAAAAGGTTTTATAATATAGCCTGTCACTTAATATTGAACACTTTAGATTAATTTTGAGACTTGATTAATGGAATTTTCATCTTACAATTCAAATCTAACTGCAGTAAGTGGATAATTTTTGGTATAAAAAAATTCAGTAACTGTTGATGTTAGTGCAATTAATTACATGCAATCAATAAAAGTCATTCGACAATTTTGCCAAATACTGAGCAAAATCCGGGCTCATAAGAGTTTGTCTTTGAGTTGTGAATTAATTAAAAGGCAAACATTGCTACTTCCATTGTTTTCAACAAATGCAATTACACAGTTCTTGCCAGGAAAGAATTGTTTTTATAGAAGTCTAATTAAAATTCCAGTTTGGTAGTTAATTCTTTTAACCTCTGAACAATATACTTCCTTAATGTGTATTTGTACATTCAAATTAATTTGGTTTTTTTTTTTTTGAACTCCCGTTGTAAAGTTAAATAGGTTTGTTTAGAAATAGTGCATTGGTTTTATCCCCTGCAGAGTGTGAAGTGGGCCTAGGCTGAGACCCTAGTCATTTAGCCCTATGTGCATTCTCATACCTCTGTCTCGTTTCTGTTCAGTACACTACAAGTTCACTTTATATTTAGCAGATTATGTTCCTAATAATGCTTCGATGTCTAGATAATTATTTCTGACTGGTGTGGCACCACTCTGTTTCTTCATCTTCACTTCTCCATTTGTACATCTGCTAAATGGAAGAATTGGTAATTCTGTTCTCATTGTGTGTTGTGAGCTCTCAAGATGCTAGTGTATCCAATCTTTCTGAATACACCTACAGGCAGCAGGCATATGGGCAATTGATTACCTCAGACCGAGGCAGGAATGGCTGAAGTGCTTACTTAACATATGAAAGCAGACCTGGCCACCAGGTTCTCCCAGCATCCCTCAGTTCCTATCTGTTAGAGGATAAGGCTAGCATACCCTGAACTCTCCAGAGTAGGGACTGTGCTGCACTTCCCCAGAGGATCTTCCCTATATAATCTAGCCATTTTGTACCTTTGGCCTCCTGGATGCTGAACCTGGTTCCCTTCTCCCCCTTCTCCCTTCTTTTTCCCCTTCTCCTAAAATGATGCAAGGTCACATCTACTCTAGACTCTCCCAGATGTCTTTGACTCTGGCTATGCTCTCCCTTTTATCTACAACCAACTCTCCTCCAACATACCCAGAAGTCATGTGCTTTTCTTTTTGTTTTCTTTCTCATCCCTCTGGTACTGGGTTTTGAAACTTGGGAGTGGCATAAATGAGGGCCCTCCCAAGGAACTCTGCCATGGTGAACCAATCTACCACTCTGAGTCTCCTAAGGCGTGCATGAAGTGTATGAATCCTTTTTTTTTCCCTTGCTGGATTTTGCCAACCACTAAATTTTATTCTAGAGTTGGTCTCTTCAGTTGCTTCCTCCCCACACCTTACCTAACCATCTCTTTCTTTCTTCTTGCCTACTCAGTACAAGTCGCCTCTCCCTGGTACCACTTTAGGCCACCCACTATGAGGACATCTCCTTGTTATGCCCTTTGGGGCCCTATCATGTAGGCAATTCTATATACTAAGACACTTCTTCCTCTCCTATCATTGGAATCTTTATTTTCCTAAAACCTTTCCCAATGTACCTCTCTATGTCTTTTCTCCTCTGTCTGCTCTAACAACCTGTCTCTCTCCTTGTACTAGGTAAGTTTTATGATGTAGCTCCCTGCTTTGTCTACTTTTACTACTAAGAAGCTTCCTCTCATCCTACTGGGCTACCATCACATGGAAAGTAATGACTCTCCTTTGTGGCTTAGGACTTTTCTCTCTGAAAACTCTCTGTTTGCTTGGGTTCACTCTGATTGAAATTCCTATTACCATGACACTTACCCCTTCTGCTCCTTCATGTCTCCTCTCAGCATCTTCCTGGAACCAACTTCTAGAAGCTGCTAAGTTCCACAGCTTCTCTACATGCTCAAGGGTTTGCAGCTCTTTCCTTGCCTCCTTCCCCTTGGAACTACTGGTCTATCTCTCCTTGTGCTCTCCTGGGCCCATACATTGGCAGTTTCCTTGATTCTCTGTAGGAACTACTACTAACTCTCCATGTCCTTGTGGCTTCTATGATATTGGAACCCTCCCTGAGGTCAAGTTCCTGTTTGTTCCTCCTTGTCTCTTTTGGCTATACTGTTCTTCTCTTAGCTGCCTAAACTTCCCTTATGGTGGAGGTCATTTTGAAACCCTTCTTCCCTTTTTCTGTGAACTCAATTTCTTTCTTGGACTAAAATTTTCTTAAATTTTCACAGTCTTATTGAAAATTGTGTGGCCTCAGTATAGCTTGATGGCCAAAAAAGACACAGTCAAGCTCCACATTCTTGTAGATTGTAACAATTCCTGACAGCACAAGCAGATGATATCTAAGTTTCTCAGCTCTATGGTTCTACACCTTTCCACTCTTACACTTTTATCTTTATGAGTTTTTTTGTGCTTTGGTCTTAAGGAATAGCTTAAGACTACTGTGTAAACCATATTTATCTCAGGATTTGTAAATTTATTGGGTATGGTTAAGTAATCTGTAAAATCTGTAACAAAATTTGGCTTGAAACTTACAGCAAATGATTTATGATTAAAATATGAGTAGTTTAATTTACTATAATATTCTATATGTGAGTTAGCTCTGGTTTAGAGTATACTGTATATTTAATGTGGATTCACCTCTTGTTTTTTTTAAAAAAATAGATTGCCAAAGGAAACATATTTTAAACAGCAATCACTGACTCTCCTCCATCTTGACTGATGACCTCATCAGTATATATAATCAATAATGTGACTGGCAGTAAGAACTTACTCTAAAACTTATTTTGTGAGTTTATCCCTTTGTAGAGTCATGTACCAAGGTAAATTGTGTCTAGACCTAATAGTAGCTCTAAGAAAGTGAGGCTTTAAGGCCTGACTTTTACATATGAAAGGCATCTGTATCCTTGGGGGAGGAGCTGGTAGGCTGGCTGTTGTTAAACTGACAAATCTATAATTATCCTAGACATTCTAGCCATCAGAAATCTGAGAAGGATAAATTTCACCAGAGCAACCACGAAGTATAGACCAAGTAGATCCCAAGTCTACTAAAAATTACAGAGACTTATTTGCTATCTGGACAATCACCAAGGTTCCTCCACAGTGATTTTGATTTCCTTGGGTCAGAGTTCCTAGGGCAGTGCCAGTCTTTGGGCCACTAGGCCCACAAGATCCCAGCAGACATACCCATGGAGGAGGAACCTGAGGGTCTGGCTTATCTTGTCTAGGCAAAGCAGAGCAATAAGCTCTCCATTCCTGCTTGTCCAAAATTGGACAGAGTTCAGGATGCCGGGAAGGGGAGTTTTCACCCAATGGCTGGCTTTGCCACATTTAAGTCAAGCTCCAGGAGAAATTTTTCTGTGCCCCATCATCTTCTTTGGGGACTTTGGGGTCACAGAGATGAAATCTTTGTCTGTCAAAGTAAGCTTTTTTAATTTTATATGCCATATCCAGCAGATCTCTGAAAAGCTTTGAGGAGCATTACCTATTAAATATATCTAAACTAAACACACTTTCCTTATTCTAGTTACTTATATTTTCCTTAACGTTGAATTCATACAGGAGGGTAAATTAAGCTTATTCTTGTCATTAATTACATTAGTACTTAACATGGTTGTTCATACATTTCTGAACACATTAAAGAATTTAATCATTTATAAGGTGATTATTATCTTTAACAATTATAATAAGTTATTACTTTTTGTAAGATTAGGACTTTACATTTTATCCTGTTTTGGTTAGCTTTAAAAAAAATAAAAGTTTTTGAATTAAAGCCTTTTTTAATATCAAAATAAAATATTGGATTATAGTGCGCCATTATAGTCTATTAGAGGGATTTTTTTCTTTTTGACTTAGTTTCTCCAAATGCCTAAAGCTTCACTTTCCTAGAGCTACTATTTGGTATGGACACATTTTACCTTGCTACCAGACTCTACAAAAAGATAAACTCACAAAACAAATTTTAGAGTAGCTTTTTACTATTTTTCATTTATTTAAATAAAATCTCCTAGGGTTATTCTCATAGATTCCATGAGAGTTATCATTGCACTAGGTTTCTATCTCAATCCTGAAATTCTTTCCAATTCAAGTCATTTTTCCAGTATTTTCTCCCTCCATCTCTCTTACCTGATCCCTCTGAGAATAACCCTTAGCAAAGAGTCCTACTAAACAGGCACACATCCTGAACCATCAATCTTCTGTAACCAGCAAGGCTTCAAGTGATAGGCTAAGGATACAAACCCAACTACAGACCTTCAATCTACACTCTGTCCTTTCTGCAGGGTGTTCTGGGACCAGAGCCTAGCATAATCATCACCAGAAAGACCAGGGAGACTTCATCTAGCAGCTGGTGGGAACAAATGCAAAGTCTCATAGGTTACCTGTGGAGAAGGGGTAGGAAGGATCAGAGGAACCAGAAAAGTCAGGGGTACTATAAGAATAAAGCCCACATAATCAAGTAAGTGAGACTTAGGGAATCTGACAGAAATGAGAGAGCCTATAAGGATCAGAACTTGGTCCTCTGCATATGTTATGACTGAGCAGCTAGCTGGTGTTCTTGTGGGATTCCTGACAATGGGAGTGGTAGCTGTCTCTGACTCTTTTGCCTGCCTTTGGGACCCATTTCCTCCTACTGAGTTGCCTCATTCAGCCCTGATTTGAACATAGGTCCCTGGTTTTATTGTAGTTTGTTATGCTGTTTTTGGTTGATGTCCCTAGGAAGCTTGCTCTTGTCTGAAGGTATGTTGGGGTACCTGGGAGAGAGGGAAGGTGGGAGGCAGACTAGGAGAAGGAATCAAGGGGAAACTGCAGTTGGGATATAATATATAATAGAATAATAATGATTCAAAAACTTGCTTTACAATGACTACCACCTGTGTCTCATAGAAAAGAATTGGATAAGGACATGCTTAAAAATTCATAAGTTATGAGGATTTAAAAACTGTTCCAACGTATATACATATAAGTTGTAAATGTCTGAGGATACGAAAGCATAAGTAAGGTGTGAGGGACTAAAAGGGTGTTTTAAGGTATATAAATATAATTTATAAATTTAGCATAAAAATATATAAGAAAATGTTTTAACATATATAAAAAATAAAAATGTTCCAAATTTCTTTCCCTCCCTATGCTATTATATATTATAACTTCAAAAGTTCAGAACTTTAGCATTAATCAATGAAATTCTCACTATGATAAAGTACTACAATTATTGTCAGTCACAAGCTCAACATTTTAGATTTTCTTTCATTGTATTCTAAGTATAATCTTTAATAAAATGTTCCTGTTTGCACTAATAACATCTCTGTCTAAGCTACATGTCCAGCACTCTGGAAAGAGTATTCATACATTCAAACCAAATTCATGTTTGTGTCCCCAAGGTTTTATTAAGACGCTAACACATGAATCTGCCTTTTGTACATTATAGATTTCAATACAGATGACAAACAATGGTAGTGCCAACATATCTCTTTTTGTAAATTAAAAACAAATTCTTGTGTAGGATGGAATCTTTCCCCTTTTTCCTGCTTTTGTGACTTCCTTCTTCTAACCAATAAGTTATTTCTCCACCGAGAATGATCCAAGACAAGCCAGATTAGAATATATTAAAGGCATGTTTATTGGGAAGTTGCTTTCTAGAGAGTACAATGGCCCTTAGGATTGAGGCTAGCAGAATCACCATGGGGAAAAAAAAAGAATGGCAGAAAAAGAGAGAAAGGACACATGCATGCAGAGAGAGAAAAGAGGGAGAAGGGGGAGTAGAAGGAGAAAAGAAAGAGAGAGAGAGAGAGAGAGAGAGAGAGAGAGAGAGAGAGAGGAGAGAGAGAGAGAGAGATTGATTATGTGGGAAAGGGCCTCTGGGGGAAGGGTTGCCCAGACCCTGGGCTGGAAAGTTTAAGGTTGGAGGCAGAGTGTGCCAGATAAGGACTGAGGGATTCTAGGAGAACCTGGAGGCCAGGTCTGCTTTGCTATGTAATATGTACCTCAGTTCCTTTCGGGGAGGCATGAGACCAAATACCCAGCTGTTTGTTGATTATAAATGAGTAAAGAATACAATAATCATCCATGCTGACATTTATTTTCTACTGACAGCTGACATTGTGGCACAGTTTTGCTTTTAGGTAACCTAAGAAAATTGGGGTGCAAGTTAAGTCCTGGGAGAGTTGGTTGTTTCATTGCTGTCCAGGATCCGTGGGACCTCTGTGGTTAGGAAAGTGCAGGCCATGAGGGTCATGAGGCTAGACCACAGCATCTGTGAGTAGCTGTTTTGCAACTGTCCTGGATGCAGATTTTGAATATACACCTGGACTTGGCAGGATGCTGAAAACATATACATACTGGAGACAGAAAATAAAGTTAAGGTTAGGGAGAAAAACATTTTTGTAGGTGTACATTTGAAACTACTAGGCCTATGGTCTTGGTAGTTGGAAGAAGTGTGTATGTGGGAGGTCCTATGACCAGGGAAAGGAAAATAGATCCCACCTTTACCCAACTATTAAGGGAAATAAAGTCCAACTACCCACCCTTCCCTCCTTATTTCTCAGAGGAAAGTTAAACAAACCATCTGTTCCCCCATCCCTCCTTCCCTCACTCAAGGACAGAGCTCCATTAGAAAAACAGACGGGCTTCTACTGTCCTTTCCTGCTACTTTACCTCTCCCCCCAACTGGAGAGAGATATCTCTTCTGCCCTGTCCGTGAGTCAGTAATGCTCAAGACCTAAAAAACACTTAAACAAAAACCTGGGAACTCCATAGTTCCCTACCCCCAACAATCTACCACCCAACAACTTTATAAGCTTTGTGACTCCCTTAAAAAATCAAACCCTGCATCCCAGCTACTCAAGACTTCTATAGAGAACTAGAATCCCAAAACACCTGAACCTTCCCCATTAATATTAACCCAATCAAACTAAACCACTCAATTGGAAATCAGTCCAAGCCTCAGACTTAAAATAACTCAGGCAGGCAGTAAAGGAAGATAGCATCTATGTACCATGGACAAAATCTCTCCTACAGAGCCATATTTTCAACCTAAATAGTCCCCAAATTGGAGAGATATTTTCATCTCTTCCCTGCCTAGTCCAATGTTTTTGTTTTTTTGTTTATTTGTTTGTTTGTTTTTTGCTTTTGGTTATTTTTTTTAGTTACATCAAAGTACCTTTATTATAAATTATTTATAGGAGAGGGAAAAAAACAAATTTTCACCTACCCATCTTAGACTTATTCAGTCCAATGTTTTTACAATGGGAGGTGTTATTTTAAGATGAATGTCATCAAAGAGTCAGACAAAATTAGGACCGAGTTGACATACCATGGGGTTTTGATGGACTCTTTGGCCAGGAAGACTTTTCCACTGGAACACATCAGGTGACATAACCAAGAGGGTATTATGAATGGCTCCACTTCTGTGCAACCCAAGCTTGGTACAGGATCACTCCATCCTCAGGTTCAGAAGACCTTGCCTCCTCCCTGCTCTCTCTCCATCAAAAGCCAGAAGCGCTCCTATCTAATTTTATTCTCAGAAATAGAACGATACTAAAAAGAAAATACTCAACCCCACAGCAAGAGATCTTCTTAAAAAACATTGTATGGTAAGGTGTGACTTCTAAATCCAGACCAGCCTGCCAAGATCTCCAGTAGAAGCACCACAATAGGTAGATTGTAGCAACCCAGGATATAGTAACCATACCACACCAGACTACATCTGTGGCTCAGGCATTTCCAGTAAAAATAGAAAAAATCTGCTTCAAATGTGGAGAGACAAGACATTAGAGAAACAAATGTCCACAAAAATCTCTTCTCAGATCCTAATCCCCCTAAGAACATTTGCCGCTGCTGCAGGAAAGGTTTGCATTTGAAAAGATATTTTACCTCCCTATATGATAAGGATGATAAACCACTGAAACCTTTAAACTTAAGAGGGGCAAGTAAGCAGTCAAACCTACTCCATTTTAGAACCAGCTTCCATCTTAAAGAAAAGAAAAAAAGGCCTGAAAACTTGACCTGCAGCAGAACTCAAACTGCACCCATGTACCAGAAAAGACCTCAAGGCTTTTCCTGGCCAGAGTTACTTCTTAGCAACAGTTACTTCGTAGCAAGTTTATCAAAGATTAGTCTGATTGTCTCAGCTGTACTTTCATACTATTTGTGATTCTTTATGGTCTTGCTTCAGAGCACCAATCTGTTGGCTTATAGTCATTCTATTACATGCTTTCCAAACTAGACAACCCTCCCTCACCATCTCACTTGCTCCTACTTTCCTATAAAAAATTTGTACTGCTGAGGACAAATTTGAGGAGCTGCTCTGCCTTCCTTTCCTTTCCTGCTGTGTCAGGGTTAGGTTGGAGGTGACCCCAAACCTGAGCTTGTAATAAAGAAATGTTACATTGGAGACAGCATCTTGATGCTGATTTGGGGCTCATGAACATTTCTTGGCATAACAGGCAACCTTCAGCCCTGCCAGTATGAAGGACTGCTAATCCCATAGAAGCCTTATGGGTGTCCAGCATCTCAGAGGCTCCCACCTTAAATTAACCATTAAAATATATAACAAGCCATTCAAATGCCTCATTGATACTGGACCAGACAAAGAATTTTAAGACAACAAGAGCATACACATGACTGGCAAGTGATTCCTGGGCCCCAGCTTCTAGGCATAGTGGGTAACTCTCATACATTTATCTAAAAACCTGCCTACAGGTGAGAAGACTTTCATGGAGCTACCAACCCGATATACTCAAGTAGCCACCAATCTTCTAGGGAGAGATATCTTACAAGTCTTAGAGGTAGTGCTTACCATCCAATTAGAAATAGACCACATCAAAATACCTTACCAATATCAAAATACATTATCAAAATCAAAAAACAAAATACAAAATCAAAATACATTACCTATGAAAAAGTTATATCCAAGGAAGCCTCCAAATTACCCCCAATTCTAGGGGCAGGTTAGATTTGATACTTCCTTCCTTGACTGGCTCTCCAATGAAGCCCTCTGGGTCCCACAGTGATCTCAATCAAGGGAAAAGCTTAAAACCCTCACACAACTGGTAGAAGAACAGCTTCTACAGCAATGCATCTGCCCCTCGAACAGTCAATGGAACACCTGTGTTCACTATAAAAAAAGAGCTCAGGGGAATGGAGACTAGTACAAGATTTGAAGGCAATTAACAAGACCATGCAAGTCTAGGCTCTCCCCAAACGGGGCTGCCTCATGTCTCAGCTATCCCTGCCAACATCCCCCTATTAGCAATAGACATAAAAGACTGCTATTTTTCCACCCCTATCCACTCCTGAGATTGCAAATGCTTTGTATTCTCAGAACCCTTCATTAACAACTCTGGCCCGGCCTCAAGGTATGAAGGGACTCTCCTCCCACAGGGAATGGCTAAGTGTCCAACCGTTTGTCAGAAGGCTGTGGCCACTACATTAAAACCTTATTTAGACAAAGGACTCAGTGTATAACCACTGTATGGATGACATATTAATATAAGGAGATTCTTCCATCCCCCTTCCCACCTTAAAGACCAGCTAATACCTTCGCCGTCTACCCTAGAATTCACAATAGCCCCCCATGTAAAATCCAACTTACTCTGCTCATTGCAGTTTTAGTTAGTGATCTCCCTTACCTCAATAAGCCCCCTCAAACTCACCCTTTCTATCCCTCAAAAATTAACTCTCACCTCCTTCCAGAGCTTTTTGGGTAACTTTCATTGGCTTCCACCCTGACTCAGTCTTCCCACAGCACCCTTTTACCCTTCTTTAACCTTCTAAAAGAAGATAAAAGGCCCTGCTCACCATGAACTCTGCTCCCTGAAGCAATCTAAGCTCTAAATTGTGTCAATGCAGCCCTAAAAGATACGGCTTTTGCTAGGTAAGATCCAACAACACTCATATAGCTCCTTACCTTTAATTTCTCCCCTACACTTATGGGAGCCCTATACCAACCCCAGGGTGTGCTAGAATGACTCTACAAACTGATGGGTGCTGTGCTCTGAATTTTAAATGAGGTGGATGCACTCAATAGTATGACTAAAAATGGCATGACAGGCCTACTAACCCTAGGACAAGAATCTGTCATTCTTGTCACCCACTTTCCCATCTCTTATTCAAAGGCTAATCAAAAATCACTCCCAGTTTGCTATCAGCTTGATAGGATTCCCAAGACAAAATGACAACCATTGTCCCGATGAAAAAATGGGCCTCAACATTCCTTCAGTTGTGATGGCTGCCTCAAACTATTCTAAAAAAAAAAAAAAAAAAAGCCATAGTTGCAGCCCTTTCAATATTTACCAATAGAGGCAAACGGTAAGCTACTATAATATACTACTTTCCTAAGGCTGAACCCTCTATTCCCCAATCCAGAGAGCTGCCCCATCACTCCACCCAATATCAAGAATTTATATGCTATTTATCTAGTCTAAAAGAAGTTAAAAGGATCCCCTTAACCTCCTTTCAGGTAGTGTGTGTGCTGTTAATTTGCTCTCCTGGCTGTCAAGATCCTTTGTCAAATTAAATGCCAACCCACTTTCCCCTCTACTCATACAGGTTTCCACTCTCTTACAGGAAAGAGCCTATCCCATCTGCATCTAGCATGTCAGATCTCACAGTTAACTGCCAGGTCTTATATCTGAGGGAAATGCATTTACTGACGAAACTGCCTCAAGAAACATAGCCTCCATAGACCAATTTCATTTATATGCACACACAAATATAGGGACCTCTTTCTCCTTCTCCCGCATCCCCCTTAATCAGCTCCAAAGGATAACTAAAACATGCCCCTCTTTTGCATCTCTTATTACCATCCCAGCTTTACAAATGATGGGCACCAATCTTGGAGGCCTTATGGAAAATTGATGTTACCCATATTCCCCAATGTGGTAGACAGAAATATGTTTTTGTCACCATAAACACATACTCACATTTTATATGGGCTACAGCCTCCAAAAGTGAAAACTCAAAAAGGTTAATTCACCACATGTTCTCCACCTTTGCCATCATGGGCATTCCTTAATAGATAAAAACTGATAATGGCCCTGCATTCACTCGCTCTCAATTCAAAACCTTCTACACACATTGGAAAGTTGCCCACCATACAGGGATTCCCCCAAACCCTCAGGGTTAAGAAATAATGGAAAGAACACATCAAACCCTAAAAGTCCAACTCATTAATCAAAAGACAATCACCTACCCTGCTAATGTACAATTAATGATGGTTCTGACCACACTAAACATATTTAACATCTAGGGCTCCTACTAGAAATGTCCCACACCATGTCATCAAAGAAGATGGCCCACCTCTTCCTGTCAGATCATGGACAAAGGAGCAGGATGAGGCAGAGACAGCACCACACCCAGAGGAACAGCAAGATCTCCTGGAAGAACATCTGTGTCCAGGTGACTGCTGTGCAGGCCATGTATCCTCCACAAGCTCCCTTCTCCTCAATACTCGTGACTATTTTTGCCATTCTTCATACTAACTTTGCTATCGCCCATTCTCTCCCTAGAATTCACAATACCTACCACTGTAGATTCTTCGTTAGGGATACCTACAATGGACAGAACAATGTCATAGAATCCCAGGATTGCCCACTTGAAGGGTTTCGGACCAGGACTAAGATCTCCTTACACCCAGATCCTATCTCCACTAACCTCAGCCCTTTCTTCTCTTTTCTTTACTGAAACACAGGTGACTGTCTCCAGGAGGTCTCCACATATGAAGGTTGCAGATATTGGAGCTACAGAATGAATTCACCAGACATGGCAGCATCATGCTGGCCAACCTTAAAATTCATTTTCAACTTTCCATCACCAATCCATGGAATGAACATATACTCACTAATAAGAGGATATTAGCAAAAAAGTACAGATACCCAGGATACAATCCACAGAACTCAAGAAGGTTAACAAGTTGAAGGACCCAAGTGAGGATGCCTCAATCCCACTTGAGAGGGAGAAAAAAAGCAATCATGAGGAAGGGGTAGAGGGGGGAGGAAGTTACCTGGGTCGGGGGGGCAGAGAGGAGAAAGGGGAACATGATTAGGTATTGGGGGGGGTGAGACAGGAGTGAAGCCCTGACAGCCAGCAGAAGAATGGAAATAGGCAACCTCATGTGGTAGGTGGTGGGGTAACCCTCTAGAATGTACCAGAGACCTGAGAGGTGAGGTATATTCAGGACTCAGAGGGATGGACTTAGATGAAATGCCCAACAGTGGGGAGAGGGAACTTGCGGAGTTTACCCGCAGCAGAAAGACAGGGCATCAATTGGAAGGATGGAGTTGCCATCCTACAGCCAAAAGCTCTTGACCCAAAAATGTTCCTGTTTAAAAGAACTTCAGGGACAAAAATAGAGAAGGGACTGAGGGAGAGGAGGTCCAGTAACTGGCCCAACTAGGGATCTACCATTAGGGGAGGCTCCAAGGCCTAACACTATTACTGATGCTATGGTATGCTTATAGACAGGAGCCTAGCATGGCTGCCTTTTGAGAGGCCCAACAAGCAACTGAAAAAGTTATACCTGGCTAATGGACAGAAGCCGGTGACCCCTGATGTTTAACTGGGGAGAGGCCAGAGGAAGCTGAGGAGGAGGATGACCCTTTAAGAAGACCAGCAGTTTCAACTAACATAGACCCCAGAAATCTCTCAGACACTGAGCCAACAACCAGGCAGCATACAGTAGCTGATATGAGGCCTCTGACATATATACAGCAGAGTACTGCCTGGTATGGCCTCAGTGAGAGAAGATACACCTAACTCTTGAAAGACTTGAGGCCCCAGGGAGTGGGGAGATTTTATTGGGTGGGGATGGGGTAAGAACATCCTCTGGAAGGAGGAAAGGAATGAGGACCTGTGGGAGGGCAGAGTGGGAGTGGGATAATGACTGGAGTGTACAAAATGTAAATAATAATGATGATGATGATGATGATGATGATGATGATGATGATGATGATGATAGTAACAACAACATCAGTTTCAGTTTTCCATCACCAATCCATGGGATGAACATTGGCGAACTGGAGTCATTGGTAAACTCTACCCTAATAGCTATGCCAAATACCCCATAGCTGATCTATATGTCTCCTGTGAGCTTGTTCCAGCTTCTAAATCAGTCTGTACCCACGTTAGTATTCATCAACAGGAAAATCAATCTCAGCAGGAATACCTTCTCCTGGCTACAGTATATTTAATATACAGCTGACCTCCTTCCTTTAACCACCCATCCCAACCCCTTCCAATGCTTGTGTGTGTGTGTGTGTGTGTGTATGCGTGTGCTTCTCTCTCCTGACTACTATTAGCAGTGTTTTTCATTAGCGTTTCCCTTCACAAACTCCATGGACCCTTACCCACAAGGAAAATATAGGACATTCCTCTTTTTTACCAACCCCCCCCATTCTTTTCTTGTTGGATCCTCCTCTAAAGCCCATCTTATATGGGCCTGTTACATCTCCATCACTAAACCACTATGTGTTAACCCTCCTGCTCTCTTTTGGTGCAAAGGCATTACAGGTTCTTATACTAACTCCCCTTTCAATGGTTTCTGCACCCCTGTAATAATTGTTCCCCAGGCTTACCTCTACAAACCCGAAGAACTCATCTTGCAGATGGGAGGAAGCCAAAAAGAGAGAGAGATTTCATTTCTCTGCTCATTAGATTGGGCCTTGCTGTCTCATTGGGTACAACAGGAACCACTGGAGCAGTCCTTGTCCAAACACAACATCTGGCCAGTGACTGACCAGGCAATGGCCTCTACTGCAGACAGCCTTGAGTCCCTTCAGTGTCAGATAACCTTCGTAACAGAAATTGTTCTCTAAAACTGGAGGTCCCTGGACTTAGTGACTACAGAACATGGAGGGACTTGTGTTTTGCTGGGAAATGAATGTAGCTTTTATGTCAACAAATCTAGACTGAGAGAACAAGTTGAAGAAAAGCTCAAAAAGTTCCAGGGGAATCTCGGAGCATGCAACACTTCCAATACCCATACCCCTTGTAACCCTTTGGGTATTGTAACCCCTTGGTAGATTGGGTTTTTCTTCTCCTTGGCCCCATACTAGCCATTAGAGCCTTGCTTCTTTTGACACCCTGCCTCATCAAATTTCTAAAGCAACAGATGAGTAGCATTACAAAGATTAGTACTAATCAGGTCTTGGTTCAATATCAAACTGTTCCCACCATAGGAGACAGTTTTCTGATGGTATCTCTCTTTTATAAAAAGAAAAGGAGGACTTGCATAGTAATGGATGGTGTCAGGAAATTTGGCAAGGTTGAGTAGGTTGAAAGCCCCATATCCATTGAGAGGACCTTAGGAGCTTCACCTGCTTCTAACCAGGCCCTTGTCAAGTAAGCACAGCATCCCATGGGGAGGATTGTGACAGTCAAGTAGGCAGTGCCCCAAGTCCCTCCACATGCAGATGAAACATCCCTAATGTCTCAGACCAAGACAATAAAAATCATGTGCTGTCAGACCTCAACCCACACCAAAATGTATATAAATCCTATCCAGGAGGAATAAAGGTGTGAGAACTACCCCATCATGAACCATTTGACAGCTTCTGTAGCATAAGAGCTATAACACGTCCTAGGGAAGAGGGCTTTCTCTTGAATCTTTCCCACTGGAAGCTGCCCAGGCTTAGCATGCTCATTTCCTGCTCAGTGACCCTGACTTTGGTTCCTGGCACCTGCACCTTGCCTGCTAGCCCACCCCATTCCCACTGGCTTTACACAGAAGCAACATCGGAGCAGCAGCAGCTGTTGCACTCCTCTGACCTTGCTCTTGTAGCCAGCCTGTCTGCCACATAGCAAACAGTGTCTCTATGCTCTAGCAGCAGCCATGGAAGAGAACAGCAGCTGCCTCGATTCAGCTTCCCTCTCCTCCTTGGAGAGTGCAACTCCTTCCTGCAGATCTCCATAGACAACATCTGGTATACAGACTGGCAAATAACTGCATCAATTCTTAGAATGATATAAAATATATTTCTGAACATATTAAAAGGATATGATTATTTATAAGGTTACTATACACTGGTATCTTTTAATTATATAGCTTTTATGAGAATAGAACTGTTTGATATTTAAAAATTATGATTTTAAATATACAGAAATCCATCAACCTAATCCACTATATTAACAAACTCAAAGGGGGAGAAAATGTGATTATCTCACAAGATGCTGAAAAATCCTTTGACAAAATACAACACCCCTTCATGTTAAAAGTCCTGGAAAGATCAGGAATTCAAGGCACACACCTAAACATAATAAAAGCAATATACAGCAACCAATAGCCAACTTCAAAAAAAAAAATGGAGAAACTTGAAACAATCCCACTAAAATCAGGGAAAAGACAAGGCTTTCCCACTCTGTCCCTATCTATTCAGTGTAGTACTTGACATTCTAGTTAGAGTAATTAGACAACAAAAGGAGGTTAAAGGGCTACAAATTGGAAAGGAAGAAATCAAGACACCACTATTTGCAGATGATAAGATATTGTACATCAGCAACCTCAAAGATTCTACCAGAGAGCTACAGCTGATAAAGAACATCAGCAAAGTAAATGAAGATAAAATTAAATCAAACAAATCAGTAGGCCTCCTCTATACAAAGGATAAATGGTCTGAGAAAGAAATTAGGGAAACAACACCCTTCACAATAATAGAAAATATCTTGATGTGACTCTAACCAAACAAGTGAAAGCTCTGTTTGATAAGAACTTCAAGTCTCTGAAGAAAGAAAAGGAAGAAGACCTCAGAAGGAGGAAGGATCTGCCATGTCCATGGACCAGTAGGATTAACATAGTAAAAATGGCTGTCTTACCAATGCTTACCAAAAGCAATGTTCAGATTCACTTCAATCCCCATCAAAATTCTTACACAATTCTTTACAGAGATAGAAAGAGCAAACCTCAAATTCATCTGGGATAACAAAAAACCCAGGAAAGTGAAAACTATCTCAACAATAAAAGAATTTCTGGCTGTATCACCATCCCTGACCTCAAGCTCTACTACAGAGAAATAGTGAAAAAAACTGCAGCATATTGATATGGAGACTGACTGGTGGATCAATAAAAGATGGAGAAAGAAACCCACACATCTACAGTCACTTGATCTTTGACAAAGAAGCCAAAACTATCCAGTGGAAAAAAGACAGCATTTTCAACAAATGGTGCTGGTTCAACTGCTGGTCAGCATGCAAATTGATCCATTTTTATATCCTTGTATGAAGCTCAAGTCTAAGTGGATTGAGAACCTCCACATAAAAACAGATATGCTGAATCTAATAAAAGTGGAATTCGGAAAGAGCCTTGAACACATGGGCACAAGGGAAAATTTCCTGAACAGAACAGCAATGGCTCAGCCTCTGAGATTGTAATTGACAAATAGGGCCTCATAAAATTGAATAGCTTTTGTAAGGCAAAGGACACTGTTAATAGGACAAAATGGCAACCTATAGATTGGGAAAAGATCTTTACCAACCCTATGTCAGATTGATGCTAATATCCAAAATATACGAAGAACTTAAGAAGGTAGACTTCAGAGAACCAAATAATGCAATTAAAAATGGGGTACAAGTTGCCTGTAATTTCACAATGTATGCTTGCTCCTTCTTGGGAGCTCTCCCCAAGCTTCCAGCTACAATCTGAAAACATCCACTGCCATGTTGCCAGCTTTCATTTTCCTGAGATCTCAGCCCATTATTCCAGCTAGCTTGCTAAACTGCCCAACAACCATCCCTTCTGAGAATGCCTGGAGCTACCACTGGCATTCCACTGGTCTGCATTCCACTGACCGAATGCCCTGGCAGTCCACTTTCTTCTACCCACCTGAGTCATCATAGATGGAAAACACCAGACAATCTTAATACTGTAAAATCAGCAAGGCGACACAACCATAGGGTAGAAAATCTATTGTTTTAAACTCATCAGCTATCCTAGACCAGAATTCATCCAGTGGTGGATGCTGCCTTTGGGTCTAATAGCCCCCAGACATTCATTGTGTCCATGCTCCTCCCTCCAAAGCCTGGCCAAAACGCCCTTTTCTCTATCTTGTCTCCTCCTGTTCCTCCAGGGACCCTGGAAATTCCTTCTCAATATCTTCACCCAGTGATTGGCTTTTGCTATCTTTATTGACATAATCAAGAAACAATTAGAAAACTTCCCTTAAAGGTACAGAACTAAACAAAGAATTCTCAACTGAGGAATTTTGAATGGCTTAGAAGCACCTAAAGAAATATTTAACAACCTTAATCATCAGGGAAATGCAAATCAAAATTATCCTGGGATTCTACCTCACACCAATCAGAATGGTTAAGATAAAAAATCCAGGTGTCAGCAGATGCTGGTGAGGATGTGGAGAAAGAGGAACACTCCTCCACTGCTGGTGGGACTACAAGCTGGTAAAACCACTATTGAAAACAATCTGGCAATTCCTCAGAAAATTGGAAATAGTTCTACCTGAAGCCCCAGCTATCCTACTACTAGGCATAAACATATAACAAGGACACATGCTCCACTATGTTTATAGCAGCCTTATTTATAATAACAAGATGCTTGAAGAAATCCAGATGAACAATCAACAGAACAATGGATATAGAAAATGTGGTACATTTACACAGTGGAGTACTACTCAGCTATTAAAAACAATGACTTCATCAAATTTGCAGGCAAATGGAGGAACTAGAAAATATAATTTTGAGTAAGGTAATCCAGACACAAAAGAACACACATGGTATGTATTCACTGATAAGTGGGTATTAGCTTAAAGGCTCAGAATACCTGTGATACAACTCACAGACCATGTGAAGCTTAATAAGAAGGAAGACTAAAGTGCAGATGGTTCAATATTACTTATAAGGGGGAACAAAATAATCATGGGAAGTAGAGAGAGGGAGAAATATTGGAGGGAGAGAGGAGGGGGACAGAAATAGGGGACAGGATAAGGAATGGGAAGAGACAGGAGAGAAGTCCAGAGGGTCAGGAAAATTAATAGAAATATGTAGCTGTTGGGGGGTGTGTGGAGAGGAGGGAACTTATAGAAAGTCCCAGACACCAAGGAAGCAAGCAGCTTCTTGGACCCAGCCAGGATGACATTAGTCAAAATACCCAACAAAGAGGAGATAGAACCTGTAGAGGCCACCTTCAGTAGATAGGTATGGGCCCCATATGAGGGATGAGACCACCCACCGATATCAAAATTTTTAACACAGAATTGCTCCTGTCTAAAGGAAATGCAAGGGACAAAAAATGGAGCAGAGACCAAAGGAAAGACCATCTAGAGACTTCCCACCTCGGGATCCATTCCATCGTAAATAAATAAAGCTCCTATATACTAACAAGAAATATTGTCCTGAAACCCTTTTTTTCCTCATACAGAATGCAAAGGTAAGGTGAAAATTCTAATGTTATTAGGGCCATTAAGCTGGTGGCTTCTGTTTCTGTATGAGAGGTCTAATAGAAGAAGTGCTCAAACTAATTATGATGAATGGAGGACTTAACTACAGATTAAATAAAAAAATTAGAAGTACTATTTACTCCACGTCTACTAGAATGCTCAAAATTATTTAAGCATTCTTGGTTCTAGAGATCATTTGCTAAAGAATTGCCTTGAATTTAGGTGCATGAACTCAAGACATAATTTTCAATATTTTTTATTGCTCCTGGAAAACCCATTTTGTGTCTCTTTTTTTAAGGACTCATTCAGCATAGGGATATTTGTGCATTATGTAAAACCTGACAGTTATAGACCTGGAATGAGACATCTGAAAAATGGTTGTTATATGCAACAAGATCATAGGAAGATAATACTGTTTATCCACACTCTCTGCATTTCTCCACTTTAGCTACCAAAATAAAGGGAAGAAAAAAAGAAAAATGCTTGAAATGTAAAAAATAATCTTTCAGGTCTGGACTAGCATTCTGATCAATATTTAAAACTTTCTGATCTCTGAAATTTTCTTTCACGATAAAGATCAGACTTCTAAATATAATTCCACATATGCCTAATACAGACTATACTAGGAAACAATTGACTTTTTCTTACTCTTCCAGAAGTAAGAGATTACCAAAGCTAAGCAGTTCTTATAAGTCCACCCAGTTAAGAGTTTGAAGAGGACTCTAAAAGAGAATAAAATGTTTAAACAATAAACCCATCACAGTAATGTGCAAAGTGGGATTACATCACTCATGTTTCACTTAGAAATTTTGTTCCACTATGTTTCCAACATCTTTGAGAAGACTAACATATAGCCAAAAATAAAAGCCTTGTATTTATTTAACATAGCCATTTAAGCTTGATTTTACTATTATGACACATGACTAGAATTTTGTTTTACCTTTTTGAGTTAAACAAAATATAATATGAGAAGCATTTATTGGTACATTGAAATATTTGATGTGTGCATGTACTGGATGTGTTCATGTGTATGAATGTCTGATGCATGTGTCTGTATTTGGACACCAAAGACCATCCTCACCTATGTTTCCTCAGGTGAGGACCATATGTTTTTCTGTTGCAATGTCTTTTAACTGCCTCGCTCACCAATTAAGAAGGGCTATTTAGCCAGTGAGTCCCGAGATATGCCTATATATTTCTCCACAGTGTTGGAAACTTTAGCATGTATCACCAAAAGTAGTTTTTAATTTTTGTAAATTCTAGAGATTGAACTCAAGTCAATTAAGTTGCCATCTAGTTAGGTTATTTCAGAAAAGTAAGTATGTGAATGAGATATTTCTTTTCATTTTTTTGGTTTTTACCTAATTCAAAGTGATATATCTATGAAAATATCCCCTATTAAAAATCAAGTAATTAGAAATGCGTGCACCACCTACATTATATGTGACATAAGGTACATGGACTATGAGAAGTATGAGATGGTAAAAATAAAACAAAATTAAACCAACCAGTGAAACAACTAAAAACAAGTCTTCAAGCCTTAACTCTGTCAATGACATGCTTCAGATCCCCAACAAAGTCACTAAACTAAATTTGATTCACATCCAAATAAAAAAAGGAATGAATAACTTGCAAGCCTGGTGTGTAGATTAAAATTTGCAGTAGGGGTAAGTATGGCAATAAGAAGTGTCTGAAACATTGTATATGCCTCCATTACTCTGGAGTTTCTAGAGATCCAGACTGGATACAGAATACACATTGTGTGTGTGTGTGTGTGTGTGTGTGTGTGTGTGTGTGTGTGTGTGTAAAATTATCATAGAAATTGTCTCATGTGATTATAGAGTATGAAAAGTCACATGATAGACTGCCTTTAATCTACATAACCAAGCTCTTCATAGTGTTTCTCAGTCTAATTCTGAGAATGAATGAATCAGAGAAACTACACGTCTAATTCTCTTTGAATCAGATTGTTGAGTACTGAAAAGTGAAAAGTTCGAAGGAGAGCTGTGATGCAAGCCATCTAAGGGCAGAAATGCAAGGATCTTAGCAGAGAACGAATTAGCCTTTACACAGTCAAATGATGGTGCTGACTGATTCATTCTAACATCTTTTGGCTTCTTACAGAATAGCTCTACTTGACCTTACACTAATTTTGGCAATCTGTTCTAATTTTCTGGCTTCTCAATCTCTGACTTGTTGTATTTTCACTGGTATCTAGTTTGTTCTCTCTGCAACTTGTCTCCATAAAACTGTCCTAGTAAAACTACCATACACACATGGAGTAAAACTCAACCCCAGTCTTTCCCTTTCTGCTCTTAAATAGGTACTCTTTCCTGTGCTGTTTTATGTAAATTAAACATATTCTATCTCTGACTCATTTTGTCAAGTATTTCTCTTATTTGTTACTTTTTCTGCCCCTCTATTAGACACCACTCTCAAATATAGCTGCTTTTTCCCACAAAATAGCCTGACCTTCATTCTTAGGGATTAAAGGTGTATACTAAGGGTAGGACGATAATCATACTATAATCCAGGGCAAGTATCCTTTCCCTCAGTATCATATAGACTTAGAAGGTCATTGGATATAATCCCTTGCCAGAGCAGCCATGTTATTGGATTAAAATTCCTCTACAATTTATAAGTGAGTACATATGGTGTCTTTCTTGGATCTGAGTTACCTCACTCAGGATGATTTTTTCTAGTTTCATCCATTAGTCTGAAAATTTTATGATGTCATTTTTAAGTAATTAAGTGATTTTTCATTTATTAATGTACCGAATCTTCTTTATTCATTCTTTGGTTGAGGGACATCTAGGTTGTTTTCTGTTTATGGCTATTAAGAATAAAGCTGCTATGAAAATAGTTAAGCAAGTGTCCTTGGGGTATGGTGGAACATCCTTTGAATATAGGTCCAGAGTTGTGTAGATGGGTCTTGAAATAGTTGGATTCCTAATTTTTTAAGAAACTGTCATATTGATTTCCAAAAGGCTTGTTCATGTTTACACTCCCATCAGCAAGGGAGAAGTTGCTCTACCTCCACATCATCATGAGTTGTCAATTGATTTTTTATATTAGCCATTCTGACAAATGTAAAATGGAATCTCAAATTCATTTTGATTTTCATTTCCCTGATGGCTAAAGGCTTTAATTGTTTCTTTATGTGTCTCTCAGTCATCTTAGATTTCTCTGTTGAGAAATAACTATTAAGATCTGTACCTCATTTTAAAATTGGATTATTTGTTTTGCTGATCTGTAGTTTCTTGACTTCTTTGTAAATTTTGGAAATTAGTCCTCTATCCCACTACAGATTTTAAGCTGTATTACAGAGAAATAGTAATCAGATTTACCAGTATTGGCATAAAAACAGACAGGTTAATCAGTGGAATTAAATATAAGATGCAGCTGTAAATCCACATACCCGAGGACACTTGATTTTTGACAAAGAAGCCAAAATTATACAATGGAAAAAGGAAAGCATCTTCAACAAATGGTGTTGGTTTAACTGGACATTGGCTGCCAAGGACCAGTCTTGGCTTAGAGAGGGGTTTCTGACGAAAGGGTGTTTGAGAACGGTGAAAGAATGACTTGAAGTCAATTGTGGATACAAGCTGACAGCTCTGTGTTCTGCTCCGAGTTGACTCTATGGACAGCTGTGTAGATAGCTCAGCTCTTGTAGACCAGAGCCCCATTATCAATTCAATCATCCACCCTATGTTTCCTTTTGATTACCCCATGAATCAGTGATTTATGACATTAGCCCCTTGATACTTAGAAAGAGACAGCAAGTACATTTTTTTTTTAACATAGAAAATGAACTCACAGATCTGCCTGCCTTTGTAAGCACAAACAGTATGTTTGGCTGTGTGGGACCCTGTCCTAATATTGCCATTCTTACCATTCCAAGACCTAAACTCATTCTGTACCAAGCTGAACTCAGGAGTCTGCTTACCTTTTAAATACATACAATAAGCTAAATGGATAAGATCTAGCTCTGAGATTACCATTCTCACTATGCCTGGTACTAAATTTGATCTGTCCCAGGCTGACCTTGAACTCAGATATTTGCCTGCCTTTGTATCTTTCTAACAAGCTGGCTCATTAGAGTAGCTGCCTTTGTTCTTTTATGTCCATAAATTCCCTCATACAATTCATATCGCAGCCTTATATTTTGCATTTTTGAGAAATTACACATTATTGAACTCATGTTTTCAGAGTTCTTTCCCACAGCCTAAAAACTGTCCTGAAGGTCATAGCATTTACAATATTTCTAAATAATTCATTCTCACCTCCCAGACTTGTGCTGTTTCTAATTATCATGAAGCTATTACTCTTAACAGGGAGAACATTCCCCAAAGGAAGAAAATAAAGATATGTATATTATACAAACAAGTCTCAAGCTTAGCAAACACCAACACTCCTGGAGGTCCATGCCCTGCTATCTCTGCTATAGGGATGAAAACTGTTATACCATTCCTTCTGCATGGCATAACTCAGCATTGGAATTTAGTAGAATGGAAATAGTTCCATATCTATTGCCTTGAAAAAAATCTCAAGTCCAAATGGATCAAAGACCATCACATAAAACCAGATAAACTAAACATTATAGAAGAGAAAGTGGAGAATAATGTTAAATACAGTGACACAGGGGGCAACTTCCTGAACAGAACATCTCTACCTCAGGCACTAAGATGAACATTTAATGGATGGGACCTCATGAAACTAAAAAGCTTCTGTAATGTAAATGAAACCACTAGTAGAACAAAATGGCAGTCTACAGAATAGGAAAAGATCTTTAGCAACTCCACATCTTACAGAAGAATCAATTTTCAATAAATCATCATCATCATCATCATCATCATCATCATCATCATCATCAATCACACCCTTGCAGCCTACTCTCATTCATTATGTGCTTAATCTTGGAATGCCCCAATTACCCCAACATTGCTAAAGGTAGTTTGTATAAGACCTTTCTCTGAGTCTAGTCTCAGGCCAGATGAATGGGAGAATGCCATAACGTAGAACTACACCAACACTGTGATTAACTCTTGGTCTAGTGGTTGCTAAAGAGTAGCTGAGTATGGATGAAAATAAGAAACAAAGCTTCAACATCTAGGTTGGTATGCATGTCTATAGAATAATATTTGCCAGAGTACTGACAAAACCAGAAACACAGAAAATTATATAATCTAGGAAAAAGAGCAGATGTGAACTTCAATATGGCACTGACTTTTACAGCACTGTAATTTTTCTAGGTAGTAATCTTAGAGTTATAACCTTTCAACAGTAGAGACATACAATACATTTCATTTAATAGTGTATTGACTAGATTTATAACCTAAAATATTTATATATTTTTGTTGTGAAGTTGTGTATGTATGTATGTATGTATGTATGTGTGTATGTATGTATGTATGTATGTATTCTTGCTCTAAGCTCTCCAAAGATCTGGGAGAACAATTATGTCCAAATAAAATTTCCTTAAAAGTCTAACAATTAATAGGATACTTCAACTTTGATTTTTTTAGGGCAATACTTGTATTTCTAGTTTGAAAAGAAATACAACAGTCCCAGGTTGCTATTGTAAGTTTCATTTAGTCTCTGTTCTGAATCTTGGCTCTGATCCAAACTGTTTATCTTGAGACTAACTTTGCAAAAGGAAATCAACTGTCCACTGTCATTATTAAGCAAATTACAATTATTAACCACTCTCATTTTTTATATTTGTTAGAATATTGCCTAAACATTAGGATTAATACCAGTAGACCTGGTGAAACTACAGAAACCCAAGCTAGAAGACTTTCAAATTTCAGAATCTGCATAATGGCGGAAGAAAGAAGAAAGCAAGCAAAGCTATTAACATTTTGAAGAAATATTACTATCTAATTTCAGAAAGATCAGAAAGAATGAATTTGTTTACAGATTACATATGAAAATTTGTTAGGTAATAAGGTTACTATCCAAACTGAAAAGAACATTTTCCAAAAGTCATTTGTTTTTGTTTTATTGTTTGTTTGTTTTTATTTCTTTTTTTACTTTTTTTGGAATTGTGCACATTAGCACTTATGATTTTCTGGTACAATAATGCAAACCTTTTTATACAATACTTGTCAGTTGCTATTATCCAAATAATAAATATTTGCCCTTGAGAACCTAGATTTTGTTTGAGAACCAAACAACAGTCAAGTTCAGAATGTCAAGGTTTATCTACTGCATGTTTTATTAAAAGATTCTAACCATCATTTTCTTAATAATGCCAACCTAAAAGGGGGCTTGGAATTTCTCTTCGACAGATGCAGTTTCACCTCCCTTCTCTCTTATTCTCTTGTAATTCTCTTTTAATAATGGGAGCAAGTACTGAAAAAGTGATGGTTGTTTCTATTTTCTAGAAATTATTTGGCTTTAGCCACCTATATACAGTTCACTAGAGTCAACTTATATGTTTTTCTTATGCCCAGAACAGATTTGTTTTATAATCTGTTGATATCTACAAGTAATAGGAATGGGTTATTTTATATTCCCCCTTATGGAATAGGAACAATCAAATAGATATTCTAATCAATTACATTACAGCACTTGGTTTATTTTTTTCTTATGTAAAGACTAAGCAGGCAGTTATCATCTAGGAAACACAGATACCTGGACTTCTGGTGAACTGACTGTGTATTTCCATAATAAAGTTATATTTTTTTAAGCCACTGAGTTTAGGCCATACTGGTCTGGCAACCTGGAGAGTAAGACAAATTCTTATGAGCTTCATTAGTTGCATTAAAAATGACAAAAAGTTTCATTCTTAAAAAGCTAAGCTATCTAAATATTATTGCACTATCTCATGTCTGTAACTAAGAACATTTCATTATGTATTTAGAAATCTGCTGAAGATAGGTCTCATACTAAATGTTCTCATCTCAACAAAACACTGACAATGTTTACCTTAGTTTAACATAAGTAAAATAGTACGGAAAATGCATGTGTTTTCCAAAACAAAATAATTTAGTGAATGGTAGTTCAATATTTTGAGATACATATGGATGTATAGATATATTGATATCTATATATTATATACATATAATACACACATACATACATATATATACATATATATGTATATATATATATATATATACACACACACACATAGTGTGTGTATATTTTCATGTGTGTATGTGTGCACATCCACATGTATGAGTGTGAATATACAGGTATGCATGTGAATATGGAAACCAGAGGACAGAATTGGATCTCTTTCTTACCTTACTTATGCTCCACCTTGCCTTCTTAGACAGAGTCAATCACAGGTCTGCATCTCATCAAATAGGTCAGCCTGACCAACCACAGCCCCATGGGGTTTCCCTGTCTCAACATATCCAAAGTGTAGATGTAACCATGACACATCAGGCCTGAATTTTTATATGTGAGTTCTGGAAAATTACCCTCCATTCCTTATGGTTGCAAGTGCTATTTCCCCAGTCTTTTAAAAATGTCTTTTAATAATAGAAGTTTACAGAAACTTCTCAGAGTTTCTGTAATATGTTATGTATAGCAAAAATAGTTTTGACCTTCCTGATCCCCACAAAGTAACTCAGGGCTTGCATACCAATGTATAAGTATATTAAGGCTTTAATTTTTTACATTCATCTTTCAACCACATAGTTGGAAAAAACAGAAATTGCAATGCACATGAAAAAAATTAGTTGAAGTTTTTCAAGTACAGAACCAACACATTTAATGAAAAGTATGAAAACTTCCATAGAAGAGAACACTCAGTGCTGCTACAGTGGCACACATGAATTTCTAAATGTTACTGAGATGATTATATAGTATAATAAAACCCACAAAATTACCAACAAGTTACTTCATTAAAAGGACAATAAGTATAGTAGACCAGTTTCACTTATTGAATAGTTAAAAAAGGATAAGTACAACAAATAATAACACTGTATCTTGGAATGCCTAAAGTTTATTTGTGGGACAACATATCTTCATGTCTGCTTGGCTAGACCATTTTGTTTGTAACACCACTGTGTGGTTTGGAGGGGGATGGCAAAAGAGATATGAGGATAGAAAAAGAAACATAGAATGCAAAGAAAAGTTCAAAACAGAAAGAGAAGACACAGGAAAAACAGATGGAAGGCAATGGGGGATAGGTGGCTTTGGTAACTGGAAGAATTGTGAGTTTTTGTAAAGTAGTGGTGGAGGAGTAAGAAAAATTCAATGACAGGTGGTAACACCAGGTGTGGCTCTGCATACCGCACATTATTGTGGTATCAAGGTCTGTGTGTGATGGTTTTATTTAAAGAGAAAGAAAGTAATATATTTTCCTTACTCACTGCAAGGTTTCAATGACTGAAACTCCTATAATCACAGACAGAGTAACAAGAGAAAAAACTGACAAATATATTTTAAGTAAAAATGCCTTCTTTAAAAACTGACTGAGGTGGTAATGACAATAAGGAGATTTGGTACAGTATGGTTGATAAACTGCACAGACTGGGTAGTAGCATTTATATATATCATTGTTCGACTCTCAAAGTATAAACATACATACAATGAAGCCCAATAATTTAATAGTATTTTCATAAACATATGTTTAATCTTACAGAACCTCTGAAAATGTACAAGGTCTGACCTATGTTAATTTGAGAGATATTCTACTAATGACAGTTAGCTGCACTCATTTTTTTTTTTTACCTCATCAAAGAGAAACCTGGAATAAGCTCATGAGTTGTAATATTTCTTAAACAGCTTTTAGAAAGCCCAAGAAAAATTTTGGTTAAGAATATATTTGTTAAGAAGCTAGACAACTGACTCAGCTGTTATGAATATGTGTTTCTCTTGTAGAGAAGCCAGACTCATTCCCCCCAAACAATGTGATGTCTGATAATTTCCCATGACTCCAGTGTGTGGGTATCTAATGCCCTTTTCTGGCATCTCCCATTAGTATGCACACTTATGGTGCACAAACATACGTTTAGGCAAACCACTCATACATATAAAAGAAAAATAAACTTTTAAAAAATTATAGATTTGCCTGCCCCTAGAGGCATTGCAGGTATGACTGCTGTGTCACATGTGTGATCCTGCATCTTGTATATCCTGCAGCAGTGTGGGTGAATTAAATGGATGCCCTTTCTCACCCTCACCCCTTGCCATCTATGGCATGTAGACAGCTGGCCATGGTTCATGAGAGTCACCATATACCTCATCAGTTACAATAATTGGTTGAACAGGCACTGCATCTCACCAGGGCAGCAGACTAGAGATGGTCCTGGTTGTGGGGGTTGTTAGTGAGTTGGCTCCAAGAATGTGATAGTAGGAGAGCTGGTGGGTTGCCCAACTCATATCCTTCTCAGGCCCACATCCAGGGCTTTGAGTTAGCCTACACCAACATCTACCACACGGAGAAACTGTTGGATCATATGAGGAAACAGGTTCTATATCAATACATCCAAATCTACAGTTTTTTAATGACATGGGCAATAACCGGATATCTGAGAGGGGTCTAAGTGAGATTCTAATACTGATAGAGTAGAAGAAGCAAGAGGTCACTTACCATACCAACAAGCTATTGCAATGAACAGTTGCAAACAAAGAAATGTGAACAAATGGGTATACTGTGGTAAAACTATGACAATGGGATTGGGATGCATGGTGTAAAATTCACAAAAGATGAGTGAAAAGTTTAAAAAAAATAAAAATAGAGATTAATACATCTATAAGTTTTTTTTTTTTTCATAATCTGTCTTCAAGAGTGGAAAGGGGGAAAATAGAAAAAACCAGTGAGAGGAGATCCTGTGACACAGGGCTCCAGACAAAGGGACTGAGGAACAGCTGGGAGGAAAGAGCCTTCCGGCTTCCATTTGTGGCGGGAGACCTCTGCCTGGGCCACCAGGGCTCCATAACCAAACAACACCTGGAGAAAGCTAGCCTCCAAGGAGTGTGGAAATCCAGTGAGAGGAGGACTCCAGACACAGGGACTGAGGAACAGCTGGGAGAAAAGAGCCTTCTGGTCTCCATCTGTGGTGGGAGACCACTGCCTGGGAGACCAGGGCTCCATAGCCAAATAGCACCTGGAGAAAGATAGCCATCCAGGAGTATAAAAAAAGCAGTGAGAGGAGGTAAGAGGAGTAACACTACTCACCTGGACTTGCCTGGAATCCTTGGGACTCAGGGACTGAGAAACAGCCGGAAACAGGAGCCTCCTGGTTTCCACCTGTGGGAGGGGGGCACCATTGCCTGGGCTACCAGGGCTCCATAGCCAAATAGAGGTGGGAGAAAACTAGGCTTCCAGGAGTGTGGGCAAGCCTGTCTGCTCAAAGGGACCCACCTGGAATTCCCAGGACACAGGGGTGGAGGAACAGGTTCTGCTGGAGAGCAGATCCTGTGATACAGGCCTCCATACTCAAATAGTGCCAGGAGAGAGCTAGTATATCAGGATAGCCAGAACACCTTTAAGCAAAGGGAAGACCACCACTTCTTTTCAAAATCATTGGACCAAGAGGGACCCTTGAAGAGCCATCAAGACACAGAAAACAAAGGTCAGCTGGGAATTAGATTCTTCTTGTTTCTGTCTGCACCCCCAGAGCTGACCCTACACGACAACTCTCCAAACCCAAATTCCTCTCAGAGGGAACTGGTCTTCAAGGAGTATTAACACCGAGGCTTGCAGGAAAGACAAGCCACAGTCAGAGAGAGTAAGACCAGCTAAGACCAGAGAGAACCAAATGGCAAAAGGCACAAGCACACAAGGAACAGAAACCAAGGCTAGTTGGCATCATCAGAACCCAGCTTTCTCACCACAGCATGTCCTGGATACCACAACACACCAGAAAAGGAAGACTCAGACTTAAAATCACATCTCAAGAGGATGATAGAAGATTTTAAGAAGAAAATAAATAACTCCCTTAAAGAAGAGAACACAGGTAAACAACTGGAAGCACTTAAAGACGACACACAAAAATCCCTTAAAGAATTACAGGAAAACACAAAAAAAGAACAAAACCATTCAAGAATTAAAAACAGAAATAGAAACAATAAAGAAATCACAAAGGGAGACAACCCTGGAGTTAGAAAACCTAGGAAAGAAACCAGGAGTCATAGATGCAAGCATCACCAACAGAATACAAGAGATGGAGGAAAGAATCTCAGGTGTGGAAGATGCCATAGAAAACATTGACACAACAGTCAAAGAAAACACAAAATGCAAAAAGCTCCTAAAAAAAACCCATCAAGAATATCCAGGATGCAATGAGAAGACAGAACCTGACGATAATAGGTATAGAAGAGAGTGAAGATTCCCAACTTAAAAGATCAGTAAATATCTTCAACAAGATTATAGAAGAAAAGTTCTGTAACTTAAAGAAAGATATGAACATAAATATACAAGAAGCCTACAGAACTCCAAATAAACTGGACCAGAAAAGAGATTCCTCCCATCACATTATAGTCAAAACACCAAAGACACAAAATAAGGAAAGAATATTAAAAGCAGTAAGGGGAAAAGGGCAAGTAACATATAAAGGCAGACCTATCAGAATTACACCAGACTTCTCACCAGAGACTATGAAAGTTAGAAGATCCGGGGCAGATCTCATATAGACTCCAAAAGAACACAAATGCCAGCCCAGGCTGCTAGACCCAGCAAAACTCTCAATAATCATAGATGGTGAAACCAAAATATTCTATGACAAATCCAAATTTGCACAGAATATTTCCACAAACCCAGCCCTACAAAGAATAATAGATGGAAAACGCCAACTCAGGGAGGGAAACTATACCCAAGAAAAAGCAGGAAAGTAATCTTTCAACAAACTCAAAAGAAGATAGTCACAAAAATATATAAAAAAGGTTGAAAATAACAGGAAGCAACAATCACTATTTTTTAATATCTGTTAACATCAATGATCTCAAATCCCCAATAAAAACACATAGACTGACAGACTGGATCCGTAAAAAGGACCCAGCATTTTGCTGCAGCCAAGAAATGCACCTCCATGTTAAAGACAAACACTACCTCAGAGTAAAGGGCTGGAAAACAATTTTCCAGGCAAATGACCCCAAGAAACAGGCAGGAGTAACCATTCTAATACCGGATAAAATTGACTTTCAAACAAAAGTCATCAAAAACGATAAAAAAGGACAATTCATACTCATCAAAGGAACAATCTACCAAGAGGAACTCTCAATTCTAAACATCTATGCTTCGAGTGCAAGGGCTCTCACATTCATAAAAGAAACTTTACTAAAGCTCAAAGCACATATTGCACCTCACACAATAATAGTGGGAGACTTCAACATCCCACTATCAACAATGGACAGAACTTGGAAACATAAATTAAACAGAGACACAGTGAAAGTAGCAGATGTTATGAACCAAATGGATTCCACAAATATCTATAGACCATTTCATCCTAAAACACAAGAATATACTTTCTTCTCAGCACCTGATGGTACCTTCTCCAAAGTTGATCATATAATTGGTCACAAAACAAACTTCAACAGATATAAGAAGATTGAAATAATCCCAAGCCTCCTATCAGATCACTAAGGCATAAGGCTGGTCTTCAATGGCAAAAACAACAAAAGAAAGCCCACATATACATGAAAGCTGAACAATGCTCTACTCAATGATAACTTGGTCAAGGAAGAAGAAAAGAAAAAAATTAAAGACTTCCCAGAATTTAATGAAAATGAAAGTATAACATACCCAAACCTATTGGACACAATGAAAGTAGTGTTAAGAGGAAAACATATAGCTCTGAATGTCTCCAAAAAGAAACTGGAAAGAGTGTATAAAACCAGCTTAACAGCACACCTGAAAGTTCTAGAACCAAAAGAAGCTAATACACCCAAGAGGGGTAGAAGGCAGGAAATAATCAAATCAAGGGCTGAAATCAACCAAGTAGAAACTAAAAGAACTATACAAAGAATGAACAAAATCAGGAGCTGATTCTTTGATAAAATCAACCAGATAGATAAACCCTTAGCAAGACTAACCAGAGGGCACAGAGAGAGTATCCAAATTAACAAAATTAGAAATGAACAGGGAGATATAAAAATAGATTCTGATGAAATTCAAAAAATCATCAGATCCTAGTACAAGAGCCTATCCACAACAAAACTGGAAAATCTGGATGAAATGGACAAGTTTCTAGACAGATACCAAATACCAAAGTTAAGTCAGGATCAGATAAACCATCTAAACAGTCCCATAAACCCTAAAGAAATAGAAGCAGTAATTAAAAGTCTTCCAACCAAAAAATACCCAGATACAGATGGGTTTAGTGCAGAATTCTATTGGACCTTCCAAAAAGACCTAATACCAATACACTTTAAACTATTCCACAAAATAGAAACAGAAGTAACACTACCTAATTCATTGTATGAGGCCACAGTTACACTGATACCCAAACCTCACAAAGACCCAACATAGAAAGAAAACCACAGACCAATTTCCCTTATGAATATCGATGCAAAAATACTCAATAAAATTCTCTCAAACCAAATCCAAGAACACATCAAAACTATCATTCACCATGATCAAGTAGGCTTCATCTCAGGGATGTAGGGATGGTTCAATACCCAGAAACCATCAATGTAATCCACTACATAAACAAACACAAAGAAAAAACCACATGGCCATTTTGTTAGATACTGAAAAAGTATTTGACAAAATTCATCACCTCTTCATGATAAAAGCCTTGGAAATATCAAGAATTCAAGGACCATACCTAAACATAGTAAAAGCAATATAGAGCAAACAAGTAGCCAACATTAAACTAAATGGGGAGAAACTCGAAGCAATCCCACTAAAATAAGGGACTAGACAAGGCTGTCCACTCTCTCCCTATCTATTCAATATAGTACTTGAAGTTCAACCTAGAGCAATTAGACAATAAAACAACAAGGAGGTCAAAGGGATACAAAGTGGAAAGGAAGATATCAAAATATCACTATTTGAAGATGATATGATCGTGTACTTAGGTGATATGAAAAACTCGACCAGAGAACTGCTACAGCTGATAAACAACTTCAGCTAAGTGGCTCGATATAAAATTAACTCAAACAAATCAGTAGCCTTCCTATACTCGAAGAATAAACAGGCTGCGAAAAAAATTAGGGAAATGACACCTTTCACAATAGTCACAAGCAATATAAAGTATCTTGTTGTGACTTTAAGCAACCAAGTGAAAGATCTGTTTGACAAGAACTTCAAGTCTCTGAAGAAAGAAATCAAAGAAAACCTCAGAAGATGGAAAGACCTCCCATGCTCATTAATTGGCAAGATTAATATAGTTAAAATGGCCATTCTGCAGAAAGCAATCTACAGATTTAATGCAATCCCCATCAAAATTCCGACTCAATTCTTCATAAACTTAGAAAGAGAAATTCTCAAATTCCTTTGGAATAACAAAAGACCCAGGATAACAAAAACGATTCTCAATAATAAAAGAACTTCTAGGGGAATCATCCCCCCTGACCTCAAGCTGTACTAAAAAGCAGTAGTGATAAAAACTTCACGATATTGGTACACTGATAGGCAGGTAGATCAATGGAATATGATTGAAGTCCCAGAAATGAACCCACACACCTACACTCACCTTGATCTTTGACAAAGGAAGTAAAACCACCCAGTGGGAAATAGTCAGCATTTTTAATAAATGGTGCTGGCTCAACTGGCAGTCAACATGTAGAAAAATGCAAATCGAAACATTCCTATGTCCTTGTAAAAGCTCAAGTCTATATCGATCAAAGACATCCACATAAAACCAGGTACACTGAATCTGATAGAAGAGAAAGTGGGGAAAGGCCTTGAGTACATGGGCATAGGGGAAAAGTTACTGAACAGAACGCCAATGATTTATGCTCTAAGATCAAGAACTGACAAATGGGACCTCATAAAATTGCCAAGCTCTGTGAGGCAAAGGATACTGTGAATAGGACAGAATGGTAAACCAACTGATTGGGAAAAAAATCTTTACCAATTTTACATCCAATAGAGGTCTAATATCCAATATATACAATGAACTCAAGAAGTTAGACTCCCGAGATCCCAATAACCCTATCAAAAAATGGGGAATAGAGATAAACAGAGAATTTTCAACTGAGGAAAGTTGAATGACTGAGAAGCACCTATAGAAATGTTTAACATCCTTAGGCATCAAGGAAATGCAAATTAAAACAACTCTGAGATTCCACCTCACACCAGTCAGAATGGCTAAGATCAAAAACTCAGGTGACAGCAGATACTGGTGAGGATGTGGAGAAAGAGGAACACTCCTCCATTGCTGGTGGGGATGCAAGCTGGTACAACCATTCTGGAAATGAGTTTGGTGGACCCTCAGAAAATTGGAAACAATACTCTTGAGAACCCAGCTATACCACTCATGGGCATCTACCCAGAAGTTGCTCCAACATCTAAAAACGACACATGCTCCACTGTGTTCATAGCAGCCATATTTATAATAGCCAGAAGCTGGAGAAACAACCCAGATGTCTCTCAACAGAGGAATGGATACGGAAAATGTGGTACATTTACACAATGGAATACTACTCAGCTATTAAAAACAATGACTTCATGAAATTGTCAGGCAAAAGGAAAGAACTTGAAAATACCATCCTGAGTGAGGTAACTCAGTCACAAAAGAACAAAGTATGTACTCACTTATAAGTGGATGTTAGCCCAAAAGTTCAGAACACCCATGATTAATTCTCAGCAACTGTTGGACTGAGCATAGGGTCCCAGTTGGAGGAGTTGAAGAAGGGACTGAGGGAGCTGAGTGAGTTTGCAGCCCCATGGGGAGGGAGCAACAATGTTAACTGGTCAGCCCCCCAAACCCCCCAGTTCTCCCAGAGACAGGACCACCAACCAAAGAATGCATATGGAGGGGCCCATGGTGCTGGCCATGTATGTGGCTAAGGAGGGCCTTGTTGACCATCAGTGGGAGGAGAGGCTCTTGGGTCTGAGAGTGCCCCATTATAGGAGAATGCCAGGGAGGGAAGATGAGAGTGGGTGGGTGGGTGGGGAAATTCTCTCATAGAGGCAGGGGGAGGTGAGATGGGATAAGGGATTTCCGAAAGGGAATCCTGGAAATGGAAAAATATTTGAAATGTAAATAAAGTATTAAATAAAAAGAAATAAATAATTAAAGTAAAGGTCCAGAGAAAATGCATGATAGTGAACTATATCTCTGAGGTGATTATTTGTGACTCCTGAGAAGGTAATGGAGAAGATAAAAATATGTGTTCAATAAAACGCAAGTTGAAGAGCTCCACATATGCTTGAAGGTACTGAGCCTTTACTGTTACCATTGGTAGTAAGAAAATAAATACCTAATTTTATGAAAGAACAAAAAGAACCTCACAGTTGTTGAACTGCAAAATACCATACTCAACTCAATGTTAACATGGTGAAGGAAGAAAGAAAGAAACAAAGAAATTAAAGACTTCCTAGAATTTAATGAAACTGAAAGTACAACATACCCAAACCTATGGGACACAATGAAGTATTGTTAGGAGGAAAACTCATAGCTCTGAGTGCCTCCAAAAAGAAACTGGAGAGAGCATATACTAGAAGGTTAATAGCACACCTGAAAGCTCTAGAACAAAAAGAAGCTAATACATCCAAGCGGAGTGGAAGGCAAGATTCTTTGAGAAAATCAACAAGATAGATAAACACTTAGACTAACCAGAGGGCACAGAGACAATATGCAAATTAACAAAATTAGAAATGAGCAAGGAGATATAAAAATAGATTCTGAGGAAATTAAAAAATCATCAGATCCTACTACAAAAGCTTATCTGCAACAAAATTGGAAAATCTGGATGAAATGGACAAGTTTCTAGACAGATACCAAATAGCAAAGTTAAATGAGGATCAGACAAATCATCTAAACAGTCCCATAACCCCTAAAGCAATAGAAGCGGCCATTAAAAGTCTCCCAACCAAAAAAAGCCCAGGACAAGATGGGTTCAGTGCAGAATTCCATCAGACTTTCAAAGAAGACCTAATACCAATACTCTTCAATTTATTCCACAGAATAGAAGAAAAAGGAACACTACCCAATTCATTCTTTGAGGCCATAGTTACACTGATACCAAAACCCAACAAAGACCCAACAATAAAAGAAAACTTCAGACTAATTTCCCTTATGAATATTGATGCAAAAATACTCAATAAAATTCTTGCTAACCGAATCCAAGAACATATCACAATGATCATTCACCATGATCAAGTAGGCTTCATCCCAGGAATGCAGAGATGGTTTAATACCCAGAAATCCATCAATTTAATACACTACATAAGCAAACTCATAGAAAAAAAACCACATGTTCATTTCGCTAGATGCTGAAAAAGCATTTGACAAAGTTCAACATCCCTTCATGAAAAAAGTCTTGGAAAGATCAGGAAGTCAAGGCCAATACCTAAACATAGTAAAAGCAATATACAGCAAACCAGTGGCCGACATCAAACTAAATGAAGAGAAACTTGAAGCAATCCCACTAAAATCAGGGACTAGGCAATACTGCCCTCTCACTCCCTATCTATTCAATATAGTACTTGAAGTTCTAGCTACAGCAATTACATAACAAATGGAGGTCAAAGGGATAAAAATTGAAAAGGAAGAAATCAAAATATCACTGTTTGCAGATGATATGATGGTATACTTATGTGACCCCCCCAAAAAAAAAACTCCATCAGAAATCTGTTGCAGCTGATAAACACCTTCAGCAAAGTGGCTGGATACAAAATTAACTCATGCAAATCAGTAGCCTTCTATACTCGATGGATATACAGGCTGAGGAATAAACTTAGGAAATGACACCCTTCACAATTGTCACAGATAATATAAAATATCTTGGTGTGACTCTAACCAAACATGTGAAAGATTTGTATGAAAAGAACTTCAAGTCTCTGAAGAAAGAAATCGAAGAAAACCTCAGAAGATGGAAAGATCTCCCATGCTCATGGATTGGCAGGATTAACATAGTAAAAATGGCCATCCTGCCAAAAGCAATCTACAGATTCAATGCAATCCCCATAAAAATTCCAACTCAATTCTTCATAAACTTAAAAAGAGCAATTCTCAAATTCATATGGAATAATAAAAAAAAAGAAAACCAGGATAGCAAAAACTATTCTCAACAAGAATGGACTTCTGGGGGAATCAGCCTCCCTGACCTCAAGCTGTACTACAGAGGAATAGTGATAAAAACTGCATGATATTGGTACAGTGACAGGCAGGTAGATCAATGGAATAGAATTGAAGACCCAGAAATGAACCCACACACTTATGGTCACTTGATCTTTGACAAAGAAGCTAAAACCATAAAGTGGAAAAAAGACAGCATCTTCAACAAATGGTGCTGGTGCTGGTTCAACTGGAGGTCTACATGTCGAAGATTGAGAGTTGATCCATTCTTATCTCCCTGTACAAAGCTCAAGTCCAAGTGGATCTAGGACCTCCACACACAACTGGATACACTGAATGTAATAGAAGAGAAAGTGGGTAAAGGTCTCAAACACATGGGCACAGGGGAAAAGTCCTGAACAGAACACCAACGGCTTGTGCTCTAAGATCAAGAGTTGACAAATGGGACCTCATAAAATTACAAAGCTTCTGTAAGGCAAAGAACACTATAAATAGGACAAAATGGCAACCTACAGATTGGGAAAAGATCTTTACCAATCCTACATCCAATAAAGGACTAATATCTAATGTAGACAAAGAACTCAAGAAGCTAGACTCCAGAGATCCAAATAACCCTATCAAAAATGGGAATGAGAGTAAAACAGAATTCTCAACTGAGGAAACTCGAATGGCCAAGAAGCACCTAAAGAAATGTTCAACATCCTTAGTCATCAGGGAAATTCAAATCAAAACAACCCTGAAATTTCACCTCACACCAGTCAGAATGGGTAAGATCAAAAACTCAGGTGACAGCAGATGTTGGCGAGGATGTGGAGAAAGAGGAACACTTCTCCATTGCTGGTGAGAATGAAAGCTGATACAACCTCTCTGGAAATTGGTTTGGCAGACCCTCAGAATAATGAACATAATACTACCTGAGGACCCAACTATTCCACTCCTGGGCATATACCCAGAAAATGCTCCAACATCTAATAAAGACACATGCTCCACTATGTTCATAGCAGCCATATTTATAATAGCCTGAAACTGGAAACAACCCAGATGTCCCTCAGCAGAGGAATGGATACAGAAAATGTGGTACATTTACACAATGGAATACTACTCAGCTCTTAAGATCGATGACTTCATGAATTTCTCAGGCAAATGGATGGAACTTGAAAATATCATCCTGAGCAAGGTAATGCAGTCACAAAAGAATGAACATGGTTTGTAGTCTGTGATAATTAGTAATTGGTAATTAGTCCAAAATTTCAAAATACCCAAGAGTAACTTCACAGCAACTGTAGGGTTGAGTGTGAAGATTCAGATGGAGGAGTTGGAGAAGGCAATGAAGGAGCTGAGGGAGTTTGCCACCCTAGGGAGGGAGCAACAGTGGTAACTGGCCTGATCCTTGATTCTCCTGGAGACTGGATCACCAACCAAAGAATACACATGGAGGGACCCATAGTGATGGCCACATATGTGGCAGAGGAGGGTCTTATTAGTCACCAGTGGGGGCAGAGGCCCTTGGGCCTGAGGCTGTTAGATCCCCAGTATGGGAGAATGCCAAGGAGGGAAGATGAGAGTGGGTGGGTGTTTTGGGGAATACCCCCATAGTGGCAGGGGGAGGGAATGGGGAGGTTCCAAATGGGAGATCTGGAAATGGGGAAACATTTGAAATATAAATAAAGTATGAAAAATAAAGAATTTTTTTCTAAATTAAAACTAATTAATCCTACAATTTATTCACATTTTATGAGTGTTGCATGTATATTTAATAATTGACCAAAATTACATTTTAACAGTATGTGAATGCATTTCATTGTAGTCTGAGTGTGTAATTGGCAGTAGAGTACTTAACTAGTGTGTACGTGACCCTGTGTTCAACACCTATTACTTAAAAAGAAATGGAGTGTAAGCAAGAAAGATTTTCTCTCAATATTTTTTTAAATATTTATTTTAGAATGTTAGCTCATTTATTATTAGAAAGATGGGTCTGAAGGGTGTCACAAAATATCACCCTCTTAATCTCGATATAGACCCCGAGATAATGGGCTGTAATACTAATAAACATTTTAGAAAATACTTTATTGAACCTGGGAAACATAAGAAATTGGTCTGGGAAATCTTATACCCAGGAGGAAGAAAGATCCACAAGAAGGCAAACTTATTTTCAAGCTTCTTTTTCTGGTAACTGATACACAATTAAGTGCTAAAAACCTCCTGTGTAATCTCACATCAAATCTCATCTGGGGAAGATGGTTCATCTTGGCTAGATACCTGTGAATATTATTAAGAATTTTGAAATTGTAAAGACCATGTGCCTTACGTTTCGCATAATGTGAACCATGTGTTTGTCTCATAAGTATATGATCCTTATTGTTTACTGACATTTTCTCTCTAATCTAATTTTACTAAATATGCTATCTCTTTTTCAAATTGGTCAAAGAGTAATGGATATACGAATAAAGAACAATCATTTGAAGTATTTAAGCATGAGTGCAGTTGGTTCTGTGTGGCTACTGAAGTAATGATGTAGGATTAGGTGTTCAAAGTAATCCTCAGTTGTACAGTAAATTTGAGGTAGTGTTTCTTCTCTCTCTCTCTCTCTCTCTCTCTCTCTCTCTCTCTCTCTCTATTTCTCTCTCTCTCTCTCTCTTTACTTTTTTTTTAGATACTTAATGTTTTTAATAACACACAAAATCAAAATCTTGGAGTATGCATTTTTAGCCAGATAATTCTCTGTTAAAAGTTCATCTATAAAATTAAGTTCAGTTGCCAAATATATAAAGAGTAATAGATAAAAAAAATCACATAAATAATTCTGGTTTAAGTTAATTCATTTCTTTTTCCCTTGGAGTTGTCAGTTCAAAAATGGAAAAGATATCCATTACATCCTTAGGAATCTGACTTCTGTATCTTAGGCATACATTTCAGGGTATAGTTTTATCTTTTTCTCAACCCACCCCATATTTTAGTATGGCTTCCAGAACATCAGGTATCATGGCCAAATTTCAAGCAGGCAGAAAGAATCTGTATAGATTATCCCTTTTTAGGAACATATACCTGGAGTAGTTCTAATAGTCAAAACCCAATTTACATCAGAATTTAAGTATCTAGCAGCAAGAAAGACAGAATTATATTGTCAGCTGGATACACATCTACTTGGAACAATTCAGGGGACCGAATTTCTGTTAGAAACAATCTTTTATTAAGAAAAAATGAACAATAAATAAATTTTAATCCTCAATATTAATATTATATAATATAACATATTTTTGGACAAATATTTTGCACTATTATTTAAAATTATAATTTCAAGCCCTATTATTTGAATTTAGAACTAAATGGTAAGATTTTTAATCTGAGATGCACATACTAGTGAACAGTTAGGCTTCAGTCTCTAAGAATAATTTTGGGCTGCCTTTTTCTTAAGTCACACAAAAATACCATTCCTGGATTTAAGACAGGAAATTATTTTCAAGTATCTATTAAATGTCAGTTTATTATTAAATGCAATATTTCAGAAATAAACTAAAATCTAGAAAATAATCTACTATCCCATTGATGAGCAATGTTTGTAAACATGGTCTTAATGTCACTTATCAGGTATAAAGATTTGTTTTGGTATTTGGTAGCATAGCCTCAGTGTTAAAGAACAGTTTTGTAAATCATTAAAAGACTTTTCATTAGGTGAATGATATGATATTGATGCTTTGAAATGGAGTCTAATGTCAAGATCAATGCTAAGCCCAGCTATTGATGTACACTGAACAAAACTTACCAATAGATATTGTTACTGGATTGATCCCACTAAAAATTATCAGTTAATCTTCTAGGACAGTAGGGTGGCAGGATCAAAAACAGTTTCCTTCAGTGTTTGAAACAGAAGGAAAATTCCGAGACAGATACTCAAGATTTTTTTCTATGAGGGATCCTAGAATCTTGTATGCTTCAGTATTAGTAGGAGTTCATGATGTGTTCTTAGTGTGACATAATTATACTAAAAATGTAAAGCTTTGTTTAAACTGATGTTTTTGTAAAGGAATTCTTTAAGAATAATGGCAAGAAGGGTCAAAAGTTCAAATAAAAAATCAAAATATTTGAGTAATATATTTTCTCTAATCTCTGCGTATGTCTGTCTCTGACTATTTCTTCTTTCTGTTTTTATCTCTTTTTTCATCCCCCTCAACACACAGAGTGTACCAGTATTAGGTCTTTTATAGTTTAGTTTAGACTATGAAACATATGAGTAGCATTCCAAATTTGGAAAGATTTTATTGCTACTAGGACAGAGCATTACCTAACTTATGTTGTGAAATGTTTAATATTCTTTTATATTAACAAACAAGTAAATTAGGAATTAAGAAATTATAATTTATATTATTTGAGAAAGTTATCCATTTTAAATTATTTTCTTTAATGTAATGAGATCTTTATTTTATTCCCTTAGAAACACTAGATAAAGATACAATTTACTTTGACTATATAAAATTATTGCCTTGGGATGCTCTCCATTGATTATATATACAGATTCCTTTTCAGTTGTATTCAGTTAGTTAGTACTCGGTAGTATTTCAAGTCCTTGATAACTTGATTGATTTTGAGCAAAGTCAGTAGAACATAGATTCTTTATTTAAGTACAGTTCATTAGAAAGACTCTCATTGGACATCAGTTAGATTTCACTGAGAGTTTAAGACAATTCCTTCGATATTATATCTCATTTTATTAATAATAAAACTAAGAAGGCATACCAGGATCTGAAATAAATTACAGTCAGCATATAGATTTTATTTTAAAACATATTCAGGTGTTAATTCTATTAAACTTTTAAGTAACTTGAGAATTATTCCTTAAAAATACATTATACATATTTACTAAATATTCAATGTGCTATCATTTCCTAGTGATGATCTCAAAATGTATTGAATAAAAGTAATTTGTCTATATGCACCACATTTTCATTGTCCATTCAACCATTTCTAGAGATCTAGGCAGGTCTCATTTCCTAGCCATTGTGAATGGAAGAACAGTGAACACAGGAGTGCCAGTATCTTTTTTTGTAGGGTACAGATATTTTTTGTGTATATTTCCAGGAGTGGTATAGCTATACTACATGGCCATTCAACTTTTACCTGTTAGATGAACCTCCTCCACTCTGCCTTCTATAGTGGTTACACCAGTTTATAGTCTCACCAAGAGCAAAAATCCTTTCCCCCACATCCTCAATAGATGTTATAGTCACTCAGTTTCATTCATAAAAGATTCATGTTTAAATTTGTATGGGTGAGCGCATCCGTGTGTGAGTATATGCAAATGAATGCAGGTATCTGAGGAAGCCAGATGGCATCAAATCTCTTAAAAGAATAGTTTTAAGTGCTTATAAACCACTTTATGTAGGATCTGAGAATTGAATTTAGATCCTCTACTTAAACACTATATATACACTTTTAACTGCTGAGAAATCTCTCTAGCCCTTATTTTATTAATAATAGCAATTCGAACTAGAGTAAGATGAAATATCAAAATAGTTTTAATTTGAATTTCTCAGATGCCCAAAGATAGATACTTTTTGGAAATTTTCTTTCTCTTTGCTTAATTTCTTTAAATAGCTAAAATACAATTATATAATTTCCCTATTTTCTTTCCTTTCTGTAACTGATACTCTTTCTTCTTTCTCTAGCTCCTTCATGTCTTCTATAGAGACATTATCCCAGGCCTCCCTAACCACAGATATCAACATGGCCTCAGATGGCACCATGGACCACAGACACTAACATGGCCTCCATGGCAGCACAGACCACAGAAGTAGACATCCATGTGGATCACAGGCATCAATAAGTCCAGGAATGTCAGTATAGACAACAGACACCAGCTTGTTCTCTGGTTGTAACATGGATGACAGATACCAACATGGCCTCCAGGAATGGTATGGACAATGAAGGTTTCTCAAGAATGGCCAATATAGAACATGAAAGATTTTCCTCCTCAGACATCCTGTCATTGTCTATAGCCATGGTGATCATGAAGCTTTGCAGTACATTTGGAAGCAGAACTTGTGTGTTCTCCTGGTTGCTGTGTCAGCTCCTTGCCAGCAGGTCCAGGCAAGAGGAGAGAACCTGGTCCAGCCGAGTTTGCCCAGGGCTGAGCTAGATGGCGAGTATCGATGACCCCAAAGAAACACACCAGTCCAAGTGTCTTGTCGAAGTAGGAACTCAACTTTATTGTATCAGCCCATTGCTTATATAAAGAAGGCAAAGGGGTTGGGCACTTAGGTAGGGGAAGAGATGACCTAGAAGGTGGAGAAGGGGAAGGGGTAACTGACAGGGCAAATAGCAAAGCTCCACATAAGCAACAGCAGGGCAGAGGGAGGGCCAAATAGCTCTTGCTGAGTCACCCATATACGGAAATGACTGAGACAGGTCTCAGAACTTGAACCAGGCTCAGGTTTGTCATTAAGTACCAAACCAGGGTTAAAACAGGGCCCAACACTACCACTGCCCAGGACCCCACCATCTCACCCTTGGGACAGCAGAGGGGAAGAATATCTCTAGCACCATGCCATTGGAGTCCGCTTCAGGATGCCCCCCAGGGTTGAGTCCTGGCCCATATCTGCTGCAGCCCAAGCTTGGCTCAGCAACATGGTGCCCAGTGCAGGAGGGTGAACAGGCAAGTCAGTGAGGAAATGGGGCCAGTGCTGCCAAAGCTACTCTTGCTACCGTAGTCATCACTGCGAACCTGGGGCTTCTGCACACTTAGGCCAACCTGAGACCTCACTTTCCTGCCTCTATGGCTGGGGTTGTCCCAGGCCATACATGTGCCAGGGATGCATGCCCTGCGACATTCAACATCTCTTGTGAAGCAGAGGCTGCTGACTGCAGATGAGACCATGGGTGGTGGGGGAATCCATGGGTGTGGGAAGCAGTGGGGGTGCCTTGTCTAGCTGCGGTGACATACACCCAACCCAGCTAAGCTGGCTTTCCCTCCTACTCACCTGCCCGGGGGCATCAATTTCCTGGAAGATGGGGCACAGGTTGCCTGCAAATCACTGCTGGGGGAGGAGGTGCAGGACAGGCCTAAGACCTCCTCCTTTTGTTTTTGTAATGATCAGGTTCTCCCCTTTTTTGTTTGTGTAATAAGCATGTTATATAACTCCTGACTTAGGCTGTCGCCCAAATGGAAATATTACCTGTCTCTGGATACCATGTGTCATTCTGGCTCAATGGGTGTGTGTGTGTGCTAAATAACCTGTCTTAGGTTGTCTCAGCACATCTGAATTCATACTAATTGTTCATCAGGTAGAGAGCTTAGGAGGGGTGCTCATAGGCATAGGGATATACAGAGCTTGGCTCAGAAGAGAGATGTTTTTGGTAGTGAACCTCAACTTGGTGAAACCAGACTGCTTCTAGCATCTGCTGGGTAAATCGAGTGAGCTTATTGAGCACATGTGGCCCAACTGCTGCTGGAAATATTAAAAATGAAGGAAATATTACATTTTCCTGTGCCGTTGCCTGGTTCTCAGCCCTGACAGGCTGCCCAGTCATGTACTGCTGAGCAATGGCCAATCTGTTTTTATCTCATGGAGCTCTGACTTAAGAGCTCCACGATTTCTCCACCCAGCTAACTAGGTTCCCACTGGCGGGTTGCTACCATGCCAGCCCCATGCTTCAGTACCGCCAGGGCCTTTGTGGTGCACATCAGGCAAACCCACACTTTGCCACTGTAACTTTCTCTCTGGAACCCAGATGAGCTGCTGCCTGAAGGGAAATGCAACACAAACTTAGCTCAGAAACAATGATAACTCAATCTCTGGGCACAACAACTAAAACCTAATCTTGTAAGCCTTATCAAAATCTGATTCCTCTGGTGGTGAATCCTTGTGGATCCGCTATGATGCCAGGAGACTCTATTAGCTACATCTTACCTATCTGTTGTTCCTGTTCCAAGAGCCCCCCTCCCCCCCACTTCCTCTCTTCTACTGTCCAGTCCGGAATTCCCTCCAACATGCCCAGTGATTGGCTCCTTTATTCATTAAGAGATTGATTCACAAGTAGTCACAGGTGTAACTCACTCCTTGTCTGAAGCTCCTCCCAGGAGGGCAGAATTAACACACAAATGCAAACAGCCCCAGGGCTATTCACAGCACTTCCCCTTTCTGTTCTAATAAAAAACAAACCCTTTCTCTCAAATATAGAGCACAATTATTTTGTAATTTATAAAGTATAGATAGACCTAACACCCAGTCCATCAATTTTGTCATTAAGATAGAACATTGTCATCTATCCTAAATTAAAAGACAATGATTCTACCTTGACCTATATACTGGCTTTAGACTGTAAGCCATCTGAAAACCATCCTTTCAAATCTGTTCTCTCAAATAGCCTGGGTTGGCTAAGAGACTATGAGTAATTTTTCAACCCCACCAGATATCTGAGAATGAACAACATAAACTGAAAATATATAGGAAGCCTAACACAGCTCCCAGAACTGACACAAATAGTAGAGACTGCTGCCTGCTTATACAGTGCCAGTAAGTCAGGAAGTTGGGGCATCAATCTTCAGGCTTCTGGCCCAGGATCTTTTGAAAGACCTTTGAAAAACAGGAAATTAAGGACTAGTCTATTCTGCCTCAGCAGAACTAAACTGTTCCAACCTGTAAATTGTGTCCTTTCAAGAACAGTATTGGTCTGCAGGAGAAATGAGGCAATTCTTGCCTAGTGGCTGTCTCATCACAACTGGAACAATGCCATTGATCAATTTCTTCTTTGAATCCAAGATAGGGAATTACTGTCAGAAGCAGACTTGTCTCAACAACTAGTGAATAAATAACATTAAATGTCACATTCTCTGGATTTCTGTCATCATTGAGAACCACCTATCCATGTAAAGTAATTTGGACTGTTCTCTGTTAACAACTCTCAGCTATTTCTAATTAAAATTTTGAAAACACCGTAGCAATAAACTCAGAGCCATGAATTTGCTATTTGGCTCTTAACAGGTTTAATTATCTGAGATTAGTTTATAATAACACTTACAGAAAACTGGGTCTAAGCCCTGTACTTTTAAAATATTTGTATCAATAGAAGAAATTTATACCAATGAATTGCTTTTTGCATCAAAATAAATACTGTACCAAAATAAGAAATTATGACTTCAACTTAGTAACAATTATAAAGATTTCTACCAAATGAGATTATGGCTATACAATAAATCCTAGCTATTTTTCCCCCTGTTCCAATTATGATCATTTCTCAATTCCCTAGAAAGCCAATCTATAATAACCACCTCCAGCCCCAAAGCCCAGGGAACTGGGATGACTACTATTCATAACTTCTTCAAGCTGAATATGGGCACTGAGATATTTCTGATGGGTTGAGGGGAAGGCCACACCAATGATTGATTTAGTGTCTGATGCCTGTGCCCTGACTGGTTCTGGCTGAAAGTCTAAGACATCAGGAGTTCAAGCAGGTCAGTTCAAAATGTCTGATGAGGAGACTCATAAAGGCTTTATATTCTGTAATATACAAATCTCAAAACAAAATTTTAGCATCATCAAGATAACTTTTTTGTTGAAATATCTGGAATCTAGTTCTCTGGGGGCCTCCCTCTGTCAAATCTGATCCATATAACTCTGGAAGGTGTAAATACCTTAATCACCTTTTCAAAAAAACACACAGACAAATCATTTTTCCCAAATCAGCATATCCTCGAGCCAATAATCAGAAAACCATTTATTTAGACCTTTCCCCCAGAGGAATAATGCCACAAAACTCAAAATCACACCCATTTTGAAAATTAAAAACAATCTAAAACAAATGAAGTAAATTAAGATAGTGTATGTGCCTATACTTAGGACTTTTTTATTTTGCCAAGCAGGAGGAAACACTCAAGATTTCTGTAGAGCCCATGTTAGACAGAATATGAGTATCCTGTAGTTAAACAATCTTCTACCATCTTTCTGTTTGGCTCTCTTCCTAGAGCAATCATCTTGTTATGCCAATAATCTGTTGATCCCTCCACCTGGAGCCACAGAAAATGTTAATTAATACCTGATATACTATCTGTCTGTTGGTCTCTCTACCTGGAGCCACAGACATTAACAATTAATACCTGAGCAAAGCAGGCAATGATTATCACTGCACTCTCTACTCTGGAGTCAGTGACTAATTTTCCCTATCTTAGTTCTAAACCATGGGTAAAATTCCCCACATGATTCAGAGAGAATCTGTATATAACTTTCCTAAAGGCAAATAATCCCAACATTATAAATTCACAGTTCCATTCATCTCTTCCCTAAGAAGTAGGCAACTTCATTCTTCCCCTGACTCAGAGTAGCCTGCAATTCCCCAGAGCTGGGGACCCTCACAGCCTTCTTTGTTTCAATTCCTGCTCTTGCTCTTGAGTCTACATGATTCATCAGCACTACCCAGCTATATCTATATCTATATCTATATCTATATCTATATCTATATCTATCTATATCTATATCTATATCTATATATATATCACTCTAACTCTCAGGCTAATAAAATTAAATTTCTAGTGGATCCATGCCTAGCAGCACATTGGTTCACCACCTGTTGTGGGAAATATTAAAAATGAAGGAAACATTACATATTCCCGGGCTATTCCCTGGTTCTCTCAGCCCTGGCAGGCTGGCCACTCATGCAATGCTGATCAATGGCCAACCTGCTTTTATCTCATGGAGCTCTGACTCAGAGCTCCACGATCTCTCCATCCAGCTCACTAGGTTTCCACTGGCAGGTTGCTACCATGCCAGCCCCATGCTTCAATACCCCGGGGCCTCTGTGGTGCACATCAGGCAAACCCACACTTTGCCACTGTAACTTTCTCTCTGGAACCCAGATGATCTGTTGCTTGAAGGAAAATGCAACACAAACTTAGCTCAGAAACAATGGTAACTCAATCTCTGAGCACAACTAAAACCTAATCTTGTAAGCCTTTTCAAAATCTGATTCCTCTGGTGGTGAATCCTTGTGGATCTGCCATGATACCAGGAAACTCTAGTAGCTATGTCTTACCTATCTGTTGTCCCCATTCCAAAAAAGCCCTCTCTCTCTCTTGCTTCCTCTCTTCTACCCTCTAATCTGGAATTCCCTCCTTATTGCTCAGTGATTCGTTCCTTTATTCATTAGGAGATTGATTCACAAGTAGTCATAGGTGTAAATCACTCCTTGTCTGAAGCCCCTCCCAGGAGGACAGAATTAGTATCCAAAGGCTAACAGCCCCAGGGAGGATGGGCAAGCCAGTGAGGAATAGGGGCCACTGCTGCCAAAGCCACTCTCACTATTACTGTCACCGCTGTGAACCCAGGATCCCTGCACACTCAAGCAAACCTGGGCCTTTACTTTCCTGTCCCTATGGCTGGGGTTGACCCAGGCTGTGTGCAGTGCTTCCTGTCCATGTGCCAGGGAAGCATGCACTAAAACCTTTAGCATCCCACTTGAAGCAGGGGGTGCTGGCTGAGGCTGAGACCGAGGGTGGTGGAGGTCTCCCCAGGCATGGGATGTGGAGGGGTTGTCTCTTCCAGCCATGGTGTGTTCCCAGCTCCTCTGAGCTGGCACTCCCTCCTACTCACCTGCCTGTTGGGCACAGGTCTCCTGGGAGCTGAGACACAGGGTGCCTGCCAATCACTGCTGGGGGAGGAGGCATGGGACAGGCCCAACATCTTCCCCTGTTGTTTTTGTAATGATCAGGTTCTCTCACTTTTGTTTTTGTAATGAGCAGGTTACATGGCTCCTTTGTCCCCCACATGGGAATATTACCTGTCTATGGATACCATGTCTCACTCTGGCCCAACAGGGTGGGGGGACATGTGCTCCATGACATGTCTTAGGTTGTCTCAGTATATCTGAGATTTTACCTGTTTTTCAGGTGGAGAGCTGAGGAGGGGTGCTCATAGGCAGAGGGATATACAGAGCTTGGCTCAGAAGAGACAAGTTTTTAATAATGGACCTCAACTTGATGAAGCTGAACCACCTCTAGCCTCTGATAGATAAATTAAGTGAGCTTATTGAGCACACATGGCCCAAAAGTCAAGATAAGGAGAAGAAGAAAGGGGCCAAGGAGAGGGAGGAAATAGGGTAATAAGCCATGAAATCCAGTCCACAATGTGTTGTCCTGGAACTCTCTTCGTCGCCTTTACAGATACAGAGATTACTCCACTGTTTTTTGAGGATCTCTTGTACTCCTCATGGGTCACCAAATCCTCTCTCAGACAAAATGGGGAGCAGCATCCATGTCAGCTGCAGGGTTGTTTTTTTTTTTAATCATCTTGGTCTCCTGAAGGAGAAGCATAGGGAGGTTTCTCAGGGCAGATGGACTCCCTGGAAAGGTTAGTGCCAGTCTCACCTTGTTGAGGCATATACTTTATGTCTCTGGCCCATACCCAGATTGGTCTTTTTTCACTTTGTAGAAATATGTAATCAAATGCCCACCTGGCTTTCAGGAGTGGGTCTAGTCCTGTTCAGGCTCCTGTCAGTGGGTCCTTCCATCTAACTTGTATCGAGCTATAGGAGATGGAGGAGGTCCAAGGTCTTCGAAACAGGGACAACTGAGGATTTTCTTTTGAAAAATTTAAAATATTTGAAGTGAATAATACCTTTTTTAACTGATCATGTGGGGGTACAGATGTCCCCTTTTATTTTTGTAACTGAGACTTTAAAGCTTGATTTTGAATTTCGACAGTTGCTTGTCCTCTTGGGTTGTAAGGGATGTCCGTAGGGTAGGAGATGTTCCATATGTGAAGAAACTCTGAAAAAGGTTTGCTTGTAAAACATGGGCCATTATCTGTTTCAATCTGATCTGGAAGTCTAAGAATGACAAAACATTGAAGCATATGGCTAATAGAATGTTTATATTTTTCTCCAGCATGGGCCGATGCCCAGCACGTAAGGGAGAAGGTATCAACTGTCACAAATATATATTTTAGGTTTGCAAATGCTGAGTAATGAACAATATTGGGTTGCCAGAGATTATTAAGGCAGAACCCCTGGGTATTACTTCCTGTTGTTTGGAGGGGAGGCACCTGTAGAAATGGCTGGCAACATTTACAGGTATGCACTCCCTTTTTAAGGTCTTCAATTGTAATATGTGTGAATTTATGTCTAAGGCTCCTCCAGTTGAGGTGGTTCAATGAGTGGAACTGTGTGGCTTTGGAGACAGTGTGACACTGTAATGTAGAGGCTGGTTGGACAGCCAAACTGTTCTCCTGGGATAAAAATCCTGGGAGATTTTGGTGGCTTCGAAGATGTTTGATATAGATAGGGATTTTGTAAGTAAGGTGCAGGCCTGTATCATCAAGGGGGTGATAGGATTAGAATCTAGCTTCATATGAGACTCAATCAAGTTGGGCAGCAAATTTACCTCATTAAGACTGTCAGATAACAGATTGAAAGGCTCAAGCACAGAATCCTGTGCTTTCACTACTCCAAACAGTTCTTTAAACTGTGCAGATCCCTCAACAACATGAACATTTGATTTTATGGGGATAGGCAGGTCACCCTGTCTAAAGGGGTATACAGAACAGTGGAGGACTCCATGCATCCACAATCTGTAAAGACTGTGGGATAATTTGTATTGGGACTAGAAAGAAAAAGTCTAGGGGCCTCCACTCAAGTCTGGAGAAGGAACTCATCCTCTTATGTTGTCCAAAGTGGCAATTTCACTGGGAAAGCTTTCTAAGGCCAGAGCAACATGGCTATTGTTTCTCTGTAACCAAAGGGAATATGCAGTTTTAAATGGGGTAATAAGGGCAAAAGGCTCTGCCCCAAAGAGCCTAATGGAAAGGTCTCTCCATTAACAATGCAATTGGTCAGCTGATTAACCATAGAATAAACTTGAGCCCCCTCCCCCCACCAAAAGATGGATCCAATGTACAGGTTTGCCTTCCTGGCCAAGTAGCACAGTACATAGTGTTGTGGTCCACCAGTGCTGGTACTAAAGCAGAAACGTGTCGAAGCTTTTTAAAAATATTTCCTGCACTAGCGCATGATTTTTAATTAATGCATAATAATGAGTTTTCTTCTTATAAAATCACACAGAGGACCACCACTTTCTTGTGGCCTTCTGTGCTCTGCCTGTTGATCCATACCATCTTCACTCTAGCTCTGTCAGCTTCAGGTCTCTTCTGTCTATAAAGCAGTGTTTTTCTATAATTTGTGCTGGAGCCAGTCGGTCAACACAAAAACCATGACTGGAGGAGTGAGGATGATTATAGAAAAGGCAGAAAGAAGATGCAAGAGACAGATAAGTGAGGATTGTAGACCAGTACCACACCAGCAGCAAGTATATGTTTTCAATGCCTTTTAAATGCAAGCAACAGAAAGCATGGCTAATTTCAGGAAGTTAAACAGTGATCACAAATGCTTACATGGCAAATTTATGGTACACAATATATATGTTTGAATAAGCCCATTTCTTTCAGGCTTGAACAGTTTCTCAAAAATGAATCCCTAAGCAGAGGAACTTGGCAGGATATAACACATCTTAACTAAAAACAAAGACAGATGTTGACAGCCCCAGTCATGATTAATCACAAGCAAGAAGTCAGCCAAAGTTAACTCCAGATGTATTTCCCACATGCCTCCATTTTTGTTTTTGTTTTTTGTTTTTGTTTTTGTTTGTTTGTTTGATTGTTTTCTAAATAAGGAAAAGCTATCTCAGGTATTGGTGGAGAAAAATTGTGTCTATCTTAGAAGTGTGGACATTACTCATCATTTGTATATACCCTGCCTTAGGTTGACCTACTTCTGAAAGAATCTTACCTATCTTTTTTATGTATAAGAGACACTTTATCTGTCACAAAGCAAAAAGTTGTTCCTGTCTTAGGTTGCCATCCTAAAACACAACTCTTACCCATCATTGGCACCTGAATAATCTTCTATTCATGACCTGTCTTAGGTTGTGAAGGTTTTCAGGATGATATTATCCACCATTGACTACCAACTTCCGTTAGGAAAGACAATAGAGATTTATTTAACTTATGAGACTCTGATTTGACATCTGTAAAAGCTCTGATGATTTCTCTCAAAAGAACAGATAATAGACATGCTATAAAAAGTATCATAAAGCCAAGTCCTGCTATGTCCAATAAGAGAGGTATAAATGCAGACCATGAAAAAAGAATGGCCTGAAAGTTTTTCAAAATATCATCTGCAATGCTAACAGCATCAAAAGACAAAGGCTTTGCATTTTTTAAATTTACAACCTCCTTATACAGGGCTAAAAATTTCTAAGAAGAGTCTCTATTATGCCATATATGTTGAAGGTGCCTTTTTATTTTGGTCCAATTATGCTGACTCTCATTAAACATTTTTGGAGTTACATAAATCCATAGATATTGAGCATACCATTCCAAATGGCTTCTGACTTTCATTCTTTGTGCCTTATCTCCCAAGATTTGCATTATATCATATAATGTGTCAATTCTTTGTTCTAGATGTCTATCCAAACACTCTTGTATGCTCAGGGCATTGTTTACATTTTCAGCAAGATGATTAACAAAACCACCTGTTTGCTCCTCTTATGCTAAAGTAGTAGCATTGGATATAAGAATTATGAGAACAACAGCAGTGGCAATGATCAACCCAACCATACATTTGTTCCTTGTTAGAGCATGATCTCATTCTTCTAATATTTGTAAGCTCTTGTCAGAATACCAGTGTTCAGATAAATTTACAGAAATCATAATAAAATCTGGTTGATGTACTACCACTATGGAGTGACCATCATGCAGTATAGAAACACAACTGAACAAAAGACAATTTAAATAAGAAACACTGAACTCCTCATCAGAGCCAATAACAAAGGTAACATTCCCAATTAGTAAAAGATTATATAAAGTAACACAGGATGTTACATTTACCTTAACCATAGAACCTCTTCCATTTTTATCCAAACAAACAAACATCATACAAGGCAGCTGCCAATTTCCAAATATGTTTCTCCCAACAAGCCCTTCAAATGCCCACTGTCATTTCATTTTGTCCAATATTGGATTGATATACAGACTAGTCCATGATTGAATTGAAATAACTAGTCATATTAAAGGATAGAAGAGGGTCATTATAACACCTTCTACATTTGATTCATATGTTGAAGGCAAGTTCCACAGTGTTCATGTTCTCTGTCCCACAAGATCTAAAAGCCAGAGGCAAGGCATCTTGTCCAGTCTGAGATATAGGCATTCCCATCTTACTGCTTTGTACTATAGTCTTAAATGGAGATTTTCTTCTTCTAAGTCTGAAGGTACACGGAAACACATCCTGCATTTATATTATTTCTAGTAAAACAAATAGGTATACCCTGATCACTAATCTGAAATACTTTTTACTTATAGACCAACGAATCCTAACAGCTGAGTGTTATTATAGATGACAAGTACTTCTGGTCTTGACCATATTGAAGGATGTAGTAAAGGTAGATCAGGAACATATGCTCAGTAAAGCTTCCCCATCATCATCCTCAGGACACTCAGCAAGATCATGGTGATCATCATTCTTTGTTCCAGCTTCAGTATACCTCACCAATTGCTCTGGCAGCCACCATACTCCATCAATATCCTGTGAATAAACACACACATGGCCTCATCCTCATATAAATACTATCAATATGGGGTCAGGCCCATGCCATAATCCTGTCAGAACACCTTTCCATCTAACATAAGCAAAGGCACATTTGGCTTGAGGATGCCAGAAATGTTCAGCAGCTAATTTACATGCTGCATCCAATGTCAGAAAATTTAATATAAGTAAAGTATGATGAAAACAGTTATGTGGTATAGGAGGTATATAGTCTCCTCTTTTATCTTTAGCAAGTGTTGTTTCAGTACTCCATGAGCTCTTTCCACAATTCCTTTCCCTTGTGAATTATAGAAAATCTCTGTTTTGTGGATAATATTGAATTGCTGAAATAAGGATTGAAAGGCTTTGCTGGTATATCCAGTGCCAGTGTCATTTATTATGATTTGGGGATGCCTAAAATAGAGAATCATTTTAAGCAATGAATTATAACATATTTAGTAGCTTCTCCTGTCAAAGCAGATGCACATATGAATCCTAAATATGTATGTATCATTCATGACATGAATATACTTTACCTTCCTAAAGTTAAGAATACGAGTAACATTTATTTTCCAAAGTTGATTAGAGACTAGTCCTCGTGAATTAATACCATAATGGTGTATAGAAAGATGTTGTTGGCATTGAGAACATTGTATAACAGTTGCTTGAGTGTGCAGCTTCTTTGGAAACTTCAAAATTGTCTTCTTAAACTGCTGTATTGCTCCTTAAGTTGCTATTTTGATGATGAAGAGCATATGATCATTTAGCAAATTCAAACTTAATTACAAAAATGGCAGTAACACAAGGTAATGTATCTGCTGCTGAATTTCCCTCAAAGAGGGGGATAGGGAGGTCAGAATGGACCCTGATGTGCCCTACATAATACAGATATTTTCTCTTCCTCATACTAGATTGAATTTGTTAAAACAATTGAAATTTTGACTATTCTGAGAATTAAGATAAGAGACAATCTTCAGCATTGGAAATCTTGAGGCATGTGGTTGGCTATCTATGGTATTATCAAGAGGATAGTTAAATGTCAACAAGTACTTCTGATTATATGAAGAGAGCCTTACTGTTATTGAGTAAGATACCAAATGATTTCAAGGGCTAAAAGTTAAAACAAGATTCTAGACTTAGAATATTTGTGGTAAAGAACTATCTTGACGATGGCAACCTGAAATACTCTCAGCTTTCCTCCTCAAATAATTTTTCCTTCAGCATGTGGCTAAATTTCTCTCAAAGGTGATTCTCTGGATCTTCATTAGTTTGCTCAGTATGAAGCCAGGAAGTGTCATCAGCCTTGAATTAGAAGTACTTTCCTCTTAATATCATTCATTAGGAAAGGAGTTCATTTATATCAATTATCAGGTACAAAACTAAACTTTTCAAGAGTGATGGCCTGCCATTTTTCTCAAATCACACTCAGATATCCAGCATGTTCTATAGAGGTTATGCAGTAGTAGGACATGTATTCACTATCTTACTTTAAAGGTGAGGTGTTAACCTTTAGAAATTAAGTGTTAGGACACTGCTAGATTCGAAGGACTTAATGATATGCCTATTATTGTTCCTCAGGAGAGACATCGAAAATGGGTGTGCTATGGGGTACTGCTGCACTCCCCACCCAGAATCCTTACATCAATATTACCTGAACTCCTACATCTGTACACAAACTTTGTAAAGGCTTAGTTTAGCAATGAAAATGGAAAGAAAATTATTTTGTATGAGATAAAACTATCCTTCTTAGAATGCTACTTTTAAAACCATGTATTGGGAACATAAATCAACTACCATCTTCTTCTACTTCTTGGACTCAACACCTTTAATAACTGGTCAGTTTTTATAGTATGGCACAGACATTTTTTTGTTATCAATTTGGAGACTGTAATGAGAGATGTGAAGGTTATCATCTAAAGAGCTTATTTGTGTTAACAGAGGGATTCTACTAAAATGTAATGATTTTGAACTTTTTTATCAAATAAACTCATTTAGATTTATTATTTATGAAGTATCTGTACATAACTTTCCAATGTAGTCAGAAATATAGATAAGCAAATCATAAACGTAGCAAAATACCTATTTCAGAAAATACTATGAATACAATTATTGGTCACAAATAAGACTATAATAATCTCTTTTCCAAGAAATGAAGGCCTGATGATTTTATAATGAGTTTTCTTCTAATGTGTAGAAGACTTCATTTTCAAAAATTTTATTTTAATATACACAGGTATTATTTCAGTCTAAGGCATTTTATTTTTATTTTCTGGGGAACTATAGCTTTTCCTTCATCCAGGAAAAAGACTGTGTAATATCTTTATAACTTCAATATACTCCTCAAACGACGGTGTTAGTCATGCATAAAAGCACATAAATAACTGAAATACCTTTGGTTCAAAGAAGACATTGCATTATGATCAGGCCATTACCTATAGTATTTGGTCATTGTAACAGGAGGAAAAATAATAACCTATTGTTTGCACATGAATATGTAGCTTAGATTTAGACAAAAATAAATCAAGTGTGATGAAATTCTTATGAAATAAGGAATTTAATTTTTTCTCTGTTTTACAGTTTAGTTTCAATGAATACTTTCTAGACTTATTAATGAATTGTGCATTTGATTGGGACTCTTCTCCAATGAGCTTCATTCTTTTCTCAGTCAGTTTAAGCAATGGATTCTTCTTTTTTCTCTCAATTTGCTATTCTTAGTTTATTTTAATTCTGTACTACTAGACTATATCATTTTTTAATTATAATATGTTGTTAATATTTCATATAATAATCTGGAAAAGTTAGTAACTTAAAACAATAAAACACTAAACAAATAAAGTTTAGTATCTAAACTTTAGCTAGCTATACAAACAGGCTTCTTTGGAAAAATGTTGTCAAATGTTTGCTGCAGGAGTAGAAACTTGACAGCTGAGCTGCAGTTGGAACTGATTCTGTGAGCACTTCACCTTGCTGGTGGTGATTTCAATGTCTCAATTTATGGTTGGATTTTTTTTTTCTCCTATGCGGTTGGAGTGACAAGGAGAAAGAGGATGTTGCAGCATGTCTGTAAACTATCATGGAATCACACACACTATCCCTTCTGATTTCATGTATGTTAGAAGGAAGTTGCTTCCCTTCCACACACCAGAATTAAGCTGTTGGCACAGTCTTGCATTCATATGGAAGATTTCCCTTCCCTTTGTTGGATCTTTAAAGATTTATGGAGTTATTACTTCATCATGAAGAATACACTTTGTCATTTAATTGTGTCCCTAGTGCATTTGAGGCTAAAGATTATAATTTGTTTACCACACCTCCTCAAAATCAGAAGGTCCAGATGTGAAAGAATATCTGCTCAAATTTTCTTTCCTCTTATTTGAAAACCATAATACAGCAGGACTTGTTATTATATAAAGAAATAAATCCTGCTACAAAGAGATGGTATTTGAAAACCACTCATCTATAGAAATTGTGAAAATTCAGCAAGGTAAACAGTTGAAATTCTCTGATAAAGAAACTTCTCAAGAACAAGTCTCTACTGAACTTTACTATAGTCTATTTCTGGTGATTACATTCTTTTAGTTTCCTTGTTCCAGAACATTTGGCTCTGTATATTTTCTTTTTGTCTCTGGGTATAATTCTGTGCTTTTAGTCTAAACTAGAAGTATTTCTGAAAAGAAATTTTTATTTAAAAACCCTAAGAATTTGTTGTGAATATCAGTGGTGGCTCTTTCTGCTGGATAAATTGACATGGTCACCCATCTTTTCAGGATAGACTGTCTCTACCTTAAGCTTCTGCCAACACTGAAATAGTGGCCTTTAAGCTTGTTAGACATATTATTCATGGATACATGTCAGGGAAATGGTAAGATACCTGGAATGTCCTTACAGTGAGAGTTAAATAATATAAAAAAAAAAATAAGCCACATCAAATGCTTAAAACTGCCAATCCTAAGAAGAAAGAGCTTAGAAAAATCAAATGCAGAAAAACAGGTTTTTATAAAAGATGTATTTATTTTACATATGTGAGTATACCATCACTGTCATTAAAGATGGTTGCAAACTACTATGTGGTTGCTGGGAATTGAACTCAGGTCATCCGTAAGGGCGGTCAGTGCTCTTAATTGTTGATCCATCTCTCCAGCCCAACATTATTATTTTCTTTTAAAGAAAAAGATAGGTAAGACAAAAGTTAGAAAGTTGTAAAAGAAAAGTAAATACACAAAGTTTCTGAAAGAGAGAAAGGGAAATAGAAATGATAAGCTCTCCAAAAGAAGGAGAGAGAACAATAAATAAATTAAAATGTATTGTAAATATGCATAATAAAGTGAAGTCTATCAGTTAGAAGGGAGAGAGAAAGGTTAAGAAGAAAATATTTTCTGTGTTAAAGAATGGAAATACAGTGCAGAGGGCATAGGGATCACATATGCTTTGATTTCAGTTATCAACATACAAATAATTACATTTTTGGTAATGATTACAATTTTATTAAGAAGACATCTATAGTTTATTGATGGCTTATTTCTGTACAAGCTAATAGACAAATATTATTTACATTTTATTTGTCATACAGGTTTGATTTCCTTTTTAAAAATTCCTTCCTTTTATTTAATCCTTTTTTTAAAAAAAAAAAAAAATAATAACCTCCAAACTCTATTCCCCTCCTGGCCCACCTTCCAACTGTTCCATATCCCATTCTTCCTCCCTGACCCCTGTCTCCAGGAGGATATCCCCTTACCCCACCTCCTAACCCACCCAACCTCTAAACTCCCTGGGGCCACCATTCTCCTGAGGGTTAGGTGCATCCTCTGCAACTGAACCCAGACCCAGCAGTCCTCTGCTGTACATGTGTTGGGGGCCTCATATGAGCTGGTAAAATCTGCCTGGTTGGTGGGCAAGTGTCTGAGAGATCTCAGGGATCCAGGTTAATTGAGACTGTTGGTCCTCCTACAGGGTCACCTTCCTTCTCAGCCTCTTCCAGCCCTTACCCAATTCAACCACAGGGGTCAGCAGCCTCTGTCCATTGATTGGGTGCAAATATCTGTATCTGACTCCTTCAGCTGTTTGTTAGGTCCCTCGCAGGGCAGTCGTGATAGGTCCCTGTTTTTGTGAGCACTCCATAGCCTCAGTAATAGTAATAGTAATAGTGTCAGGCCTTGGGTGCTTCCCTTTAGCTGGATCTCAATTTGCCTGTTGCTGGACCTCCTTTTCCTCAAGCTCCTCTCGATTTCCATCCCTGCTGTTCTTTCAGACAGGAACAATTAAGGCTCAGAGTTTTGACTGTGGGATGGCAACCCCATCCATCACTTGATGCCTTGTTTTTCTGCTGGGGTGGGCTTTACAAGTTACCTCTCCCCACTATAGGGCATTTCATGTAAGGTCCCAACCTTTGAGTCCTGAGGTTCTCTTACCTCCCTGGTCTCTGGTACATTCTGGAGGGTCCCTTCAACCTCCTATCTCCCTAGGTTGCCTGCTGGCCTCAGGGCTTCAGTTCTTTCTCCTTACCCAATACCAGATCATGGTCCCCTCTTTTCCTCCCACCCAGTACCCTTTGCCTTCCAGGTTTTTCCTTCCCTCCCCTCTTGTGATTGCTTACTTCTCCCTCCCAAGTGTGAATGAGGCACCCTTCACTTGGGCCCTTCAGTTTCTTGATCTTTTTGAGTTCTGTGGACTCTATCTTGGATATTCTGTATTATTATTATTATTTTTTTTTGATAATATCCACTTATTAGTGAATACATACCATGCATGTCCTTTTGGGTCTAAGTTACCTCACTCAGGATGATATTTTCTAGTTCCAACCATTTGCCTCCAAAAATCAGTTGCCCTTGTTCTTAATAGGTGAGTAGTGTTCCATTGTGTAAATGAACCACATTTTCTGTATCCATTCCTTTGTTGTGGGACATCTGGGTTGTTTTCAGCTTCTGGCTATCACAAACAAGGCCGCTATGAACATGTGCCCCTGTGGTATGGTGGGACATCTTTTGGGTATTTTCCCAAGAGTGGTATTGGTGAGTCTTCAGGTAGATCTATTTCTAATTTTTGGAGGAACCTCCAGATTGATTTGCACAGTGGTTGTACCAGTTTGCAATCCCACCAGCAATGGAAGAGTGTTCCTCTTTACCCACATCCTTGCCAACATGGGTTGTCACCTGAGGTTTTGATCTTAGCCATTCTGATTGGTGTAAGGTGGAATATCAGGGTCATTTGGATTTATATTTCTCTAAGTGCTTCTCAGCCATTTGAAATTCCTCTGTTGTGAATTCTCGGTTTAGTTCTATACCTCATTTTTTGATTGAGCTGTATGGTTTTATAGTGGTTAGTTTCTTTAGTTGTTTATATATTTTGGATATTGGCCCTCTCTCAGATGTGGAGTTAGTGAAGATTTTTTCCCAATCTGAAGTTTGCAGATTTGTCTTATTGACTATGTCCTTTGCCTTACAGAAGCTTTCCAGTTTCATGAGGTCCCATTTATCAATTCTTGATCTTAGGGATTGAGCCATTGGAGTTCTGTTTAGGAAATTTCCCCCTGTACCAATGAGTTCAAAGCTCTTTCCCACTTTCTCTTCTATGAGATTCAGTATATCTGGTTTTATGTTGAGGTCCTTGATCCACTTAGACTCGAGCTTTGTGCAAGGTGGCAAATATGGATTTATTTTTATTTTTCTACATAAAGACAGCCAGTTAGACCAGCACCATTTATTGAAGATGCCTTCTTTTTTTATTGTCTATTTTTGGTGTCTTGGTCAAAGATCAAGTGTCTGTATGTGTTGTGGTTTTATTTCTGGGTCTTCAATTCTATTCCATTGATCAAAGTGTCTGTCTCTGTACCAATATGCTGCAGTTTTTTATCACTATTGCTGTGTGCTAGAGTTTGAGGTCAGATATGGTGATTCCTCAACCATTTTCTTATTGTTAAGAATTGTTTTTGCTATTTTGGTTTTGTTGTTGTTGTTGTTAGTTTTTGCCTTTCAAGATGAATTTGAAATTTGTTCTTTCCATGTCTTTAAAGAATTGTGTTGGGGCTTTGATGGAGATTGCATTGAATATGTAGATTGCCTTTGGTAGGATGGCCACTTTTACCATGTTAATTCTGCCAATCTATGAGCATGGGCGATCTCTCCATTTTCTGGAAACTTCTTCAATTTATTTCTCAAGAGACTTGAAGTTATTATCATAAGGTCTTTCACTTGTTTGGTTAGAGTTACCCCAAGATACTTTGTATTATTTGTGGCTATTGTGAAGGGTGTTGTTTCCATAATTTCTTTCTCTGCCTGTTTATCATTTGTATAAAGGAAGGTTACTGATTTATTTGAGTTAATTTTATATGCACTTTCCTGAAGTTGTGTATCAGCTGGAGAAGTTACCTGGTAGAATTTTTGGGGTTGCTTATGTATACTATCTTATCATCTGCAAATAGTGATACCTTTATTTCTTCTTTGCCAATTTTTACCCACTTGATGTCTTTTTGTTGTCATACTGTTCTAACTAGCACTTCAAATACTATATTGAATGGATGTGGAGAGGGTGGCCATCCTTGTCTTGTCCTCGATTTTAGTGGGAGTGCTTCAAGTATCTCTCCATTTAATTTAATATTGGCTGATGGCTTTCAGTATATTGCTTTTATTATTCCTAAGTATGGGCCTTAAATTCCTCATTGCTCAAATAGTTTTATCATGAATGGGTGTTGTATTTTGTCAAATGCTTTTTCTGCATCTAAGGAGATGATCATGTGATTTTTTAGTTTATTTATATATTGGATTATGTTAATGAATTTTTGTATATTGGACAACCTTGCATCCCTGGGATAAAGCCTACTTGATGGTGGTGAATGATGGTTTTGATGTGTTCTAGGATCTTGTTTGCAAGAATTTTATTGCATAATTTTCCATCAATATTCATAAGCAAGATTGGGCTGAAGTTCTTTTTAGCTACATCTTTGTTTGGTTTAGGTGTCAGAGTAATTTTGGCTTCATAGTATGAATTAGGTAGTATTCCTTCTGATTCTTAGTTTTAGGAATATTGGTATTGGGTCTTCTTTGAAGGTCTGGTATAGTTCTACACTAAGTCTGTCTGGCCCTGGGCTTTCTTTGGTTGGGGGGATTTTAATGACTTCTTCTATTTCTTTGTGCAATATGAGTCTGTTTAGATAGTTTACCTGCTCTTGATTTAACTTTCATATGTGTTATCTGTTTAAAAAAATCCACTTCATTTAGATTTTCCAGTTTTATTGAGTATAGTAGGATCTGATGATATTTTTAATTTCTTCTGTGTCTGTTGTTATGTCTCTCTTTTCATTTCTGATTTTGTTAATTTGGATAGTGCCTTTGGGCCCTTTACTTAGTTTGACTATGGGTTTATCTATCTTGCTGATTCTCTCAAAAAAAAAAACCTTTTGGTTTTGTTCATTCTTTGTATTGTTCTCTTTGCTTCTATTTGATTGATTTCAACCCTGAGTTTGACTATTTCTTGCCCTCTACTCCTCTTGGATGTGTTTGCTTCTTTTTGTTCTAGAGCTGTCAGGTGTGCTGTTAAGTTGCTAGTGTAACGTCTCTCCAGTTTCTTTATCAGGACACTTAGTGCTATGAATTTTCCTCTTAGCATTGCTTACATTGTGTCCCATAAGTTTAGGTATGATTTGTCAATATTTTCATTAAATTCCAAGAAATCCTTACTTTCTTTCTTTATTCCCTGATCAGATTATTATTGAGTAGAGAGTTGTTTGTTTCTATGTGTATGTGCACTTTCTGTTGTTTTTGATGTTATTGAAGACCAGCCTTAGGCCATATTAATCTGGTAGGATGCCTGGGATTATTTCAATCTTCTTGTATTGGTTGAGGGTTGTTTTGTGACTAACTCCAGCTTGTTTCTTGGGACCATTTGCTTGAAAGACCTTTTCCATCCTTTTACTCTGAGATAGTATCCATCTTTGTTATTGAGGTGTGTTTCTTTTATGCAGCAAAATGCTGGATCTTGTTTGCATATCTGTTAGCTTATTCTTTTTTATGGGTGAGCTGAGTTCATTAATATTGAAAGATATTAGAGACAGATGACTGTTCATCCCTGTTTTGTTTGTTTTTGTACATGGATTTATGTGCTTGTGGTTCTCTCCTTTTGGCTTTGTTGTGATATGATTAATATCTTATGTTTTCTTTGGTGTAGGTACCTTCCTTGTGTTGTAGTTTTCCTTCTAGAATCCTCTGTAAGGCTCTAATGGTAGATTGATACTGTTTGAATTTGGTTTTGTCCTGAAATATTTGGTTTTCTCCATCTATGTTGATTGAGAGTTTTGCAGGATATAGTAGACTGGGCTGGCATTTGTATTCTCTTAGAGTCTGCATGACCTCTGACTAGGCTCTTCTGGCTTTTAATGTCTCTGTTGAGAAGTCTGGTGTAATTCTGTTAGGTTTACTTTTGTATGTTACTTGGCCCTTTTCTCTTGTAGCTCTTAATATTCTTTCTTTTTCCTATGCATTTAGTGTTTTGATTATTATGTGATGAAGAATTTTCTTTTCTGATCCCATTTATTTGGTTTTCTATAGGATTCTTGTACCTTTATGTCCTATCTCTTTCATAGGTTTCTTTCTATGATTTTGTTGAATACGTGTTCAGGTCATTTGAGCTGAGAATCTTCACTCTCCTTTATTCCAATTATTCTTAGATTTGGTCTTTTCATTGTGTCCTAAATTTCCTAGATGCTTTGGGATAGGAGTAATTTACATTTTGAATTTTCCTTGACAGATGTTCCAATCTCTTCTATGAAATCTTCTATACCTGAGAATCTCTTGTCTATCTCTTATATTCTGTTAATGATTCTTACAGCTGTAATTCCTGACCTTTCCTAGGTTTTCCGTTTCCAGGTTTGCCTCCATTTCTGTTTTCTTTATTGTTTCTACTTCTACTTTTAGGACTTGAACCACTTTATGCTATTCCTTCACCTATTTGGTTGTGTTGTGTTTTCCTTTCTTTCTTTCTTTCTTTTTTTTTTTTTTTTTTTTGTTTTTCGAGACAGGGTTTCTCTGTTTCTCTGTGTAGCCCTGGCTGTCCTGGAACTCACTCAGTAGACCAGGCTGGCCTTGAACACAGAAATCCGCCTGTCTCTGCCTCCCAAGTGCTGGGATTAAAGGCTCGTGCCACCACTGCCTGGCTTTCTGTATTTCTTTAAGGGATTTATTTGTTTCCTCTTTAAGGGCTTCTTCCTGTTTACCTGTGTTTTCCTGCATTTCTTTCAGTGAGTTATTTACATCCTTTTTAAAGGACTCTATTATCTTCATGAGATAGAATTTTAGGTCAGCTTCCTGATTTTCATGTGTGTTGGTGTATACAGGGCTTCTGTGGTGGGAGAACTGGATTCTGATGATGCCCACATATACTGGCTTCTGTTGCTTATGTTCCTATGCTTGCCTCTCATAATCTGGTTATCCCTGGGGTTTTCTGGTCTGGGTGGCTCTGTTTGGAGTCTACCTCTTTTGTCCCTGGGTTGCTTCAGGTCTTCTGGTAGGCACTGCATCCTTGGCTGTAACAGACCTGTGGGGCCTTCCTGTTTACAGGGGCAGAGATGCTGCTGATCTGTTTCCCTGTCTATAGCAGATCTTCTGGGAGACCTTCAGACTGTTGGGTCTTCAGAGGACCAGTCAAACTGTAGTCCTGTGTGAAGCTGTTCTCCGGGGGGGGGGGGGGCAAGGACTGTGGTTTCTGATTCCCTGTGTGCAGCAGACTCCAGACAGAGTCATCTAGACCAGAAACCACCAGGGATAACCAGATGGCAAGAGGCAAGAACAAGACCATAAGCAATAGAAGCCAGTATTCATGGGCAGCCACCTTCTGATGAGATTACATAATCACATCATTCAGTCTGTTGGGTCAGTTGTGCCTCCTGCTGTGGAGCCCCCAGGAGGTCTTCAGATTATGCTGTCTGGTTGCAGAGGAACTCCTCAGATGCCTTCAAGCTGTGGAGTCTTTGGGGGACCAGACAAGCTGGAGTTGCCCTATGTGCAGCGGATTAGTTGCTCAGTTGCCCTGTGTGCAGCGGATCTTCTTGGATGCCAGTTGCCCTGTGTGCAGATTTCTTGGGATGCCTCAGGTTGTGGTGTCAGTTGGCCTGTGTGCAGCAGGTCTCATGCCTCAGGCTGTTGTGTCAGTTACTCTCAGTACAGTGGATCTCCTGGGATGTCTAGGGGTGTGATGTCAGATGCCCTGAGTGCAGCAGATTTTCTGGGATGACTCAGGATGTTGAATCTTTAGGGGAGCAAACTAGCTATCAGTCTGTTCCAGCAGAAAAGACCAGGCAGAAGGGATGTGGTATTCACTGGGTGGGAATTTTGGGGGTGATTGTCCCAAGTCCAATGGTTTCCCAGTGGCAGCTGTGGAACTTTGGGATGGTTCTTAACAAATGTTCTGAGTGCAGTGTATCTTCTAGGATGCCTCAGAATATGGTGTCTTCAGGGGAGCAGACTAGCTAGCAGTCTGTCCCAGCAGAAAGGAGCAGGTAGAATGGGCATGATTATAATTTTACATATCCTCTTTAACTCAGATTAGAATAAAACAGAGTTAGATAAGAAAAGGACTGAGGAATGGATTGCTAGATTAAAGGCTGTAAGAGAGTGATTATAAAATTCTTTAAATCAGAATAAGCTTCAGAGGAATCTAATCTAGAGCCTATGGTGCCACCTTCTGATGAGATTATATAATGGCAGCTCATAGAAATGCAAGAGAAAGAACCAGCTATGAACCAACATAATCAGATCAGATACTATATTAACACTGCCAAGGATCAGTTACTAGATGAAGGTCTATAGGCTGAGTTAATAATACAGATTCTGTTTAATGATGCCACCTAAAACAATATCATATAGCAGCTTGTGAATTTCATTTTGTAGCGTTTGGAAAATTAGAGTATGTACATGTATTGATACATCATTGAATTGATACATGTTCAGAATTTCAATGCGTTTTTGCCTTGAATTCTGCAAAAGATGATTCTGAGATTGCACATAAATTAGAGGTGAGAGCTATATTAAAAATGCGTTTGCAGATGATGCTATTGCATATATATTTAGTAACATGCACCTTTTTTTTTTTTTTTTGGTTTTTCAAGACAGGGTTTCTCTGTGGAGCCCTGGCTGTTCTGGAACTCACTCTGTAGACCAGGCTGGCCTCGACCTCAGAAATCCGCCTGCCTCTGCCTCCCAAGTGCTGGGATTAAAGGCATGTGCCACCACTGCCCAGCAACATGCAACTTTTTAAAAAGATATATGGCATAGAACATGTTCAGATATATTTTACCACCCTATAGGTCAGGCAATTATAAAAGATTGAGCTACATATTAAAGGAAATGCTCATAGAACAGAAAATGGATATAGAATCTCTCAGACACATATTAAATAATGCTTTCTTGAATTTAAAAATATGAAATGTCAATGAGACAAATAGCATTGCTGATAAATTAATACTGAATTTTAGAAAGTAGTGCTGATATATAAATAAAATCTTCGGCTTTTTAACCTTTTTGAGTTCTGTGGATTGCATCCTGGGTATTATGTACTTTTTTGGCTAATATCCACTTATTAGTGAGTACATACCATGCGTCTTTTGGGTCTGAATTACCGCACTTCAGATAATAATTTCTAGTTCCATCCACTTCCCTGCAAAATTCAGGATGTCCTCATTCTTAATAGCTGAATAGTATTCCATTGTGTTAATGAACCACATTTTCTGTATCCATTCTTCTGTTGTGGGACATCAGGGTTGTTTCCAGCTTCTGGTTATGACATATAAGGCCACTATGAACATTGAGGAACACATGTCCCTGTGGCATGATGGGGCATCTTTTAGGTATATTCCCAAGAGTGGTATAGTTGGATCTTCAGGTAGATCTATTTCCAGTTTTCTGAAGAATCTCCAGATTGATTTGCAGAGTGGTTGTACCAGTTTGCAATTCCACCAGAAATGAAGGAATGTTTCTTTTTATCCACATTCTTACCAAAATGGGTTGTCACCTGAGATTTTGATCTTAGCCATTCTGACTGGTGTAAGATGGAATCTCAAAGTCTTTTTCATGTGAATTTCTCTGATCAATAAAGACTTTAAATATTTCTTTAGGTGCTTCTCAGACATTCAAGATTTCACTGTTGTGAATTCTCTGTATAGTTCTATACCCCATTTTTGATTGGGTCCTTTGTTTTTGGGGTAGTTAGCTTCTTGAGTTCTTTATATATTTTGGATATTGGCCCTTTATTGGATGTGGGGTTAGTGAAGTTTTTTTCCCAATCTGTAGGTTGCCAATTTGTCTTATTGACTATGTCCTTTGCCTTGCAGAAGCTTTCCAGTTATATGAGGTTCCATTTATCAATTCTGCAAACTTGGGAGGTAGGAGGTAGGGGAACTTCCAAAATGTACCAGAGACCTGGGAAGTGGGAGACTCTCAGGACTCAAAGAGAGGGACCTTAGATGAAATGCTCTATAGTGGGGAGAAGAAACTTGTTTCCACCTCCACCAGAAAGACCGGGCACTAAGTGAGGGATGGGATTGCCATCCCACAGTCAAAATCTCTGGCCCATAATTGTCCCTGTCTCAAAGAACTGCAGGGGCAAAAATGGAGAAGAGCTTGAGGAAAAACAGGCCCAGCACTAGGACCAAATTGGGATCCAGCTCAATAGGAGGTCCCAAGGCCTGACCTCCTATGTCAGTATATATTACTGACACTATGGTTTGCTCACAAAAGGTGTCCTATTATGACTGCCCTCTGAAATACCCAACAAGCAGCCAAAAGAGTCAGATGCAGATATTTATACCCAACCAAGGGATAGAAGCAGATGACCCCTCTGGTTGAATTAGAGAAATGTTGGAAGAAGCTGAGGAGAAGGACAACCCTGTAGGAGTATCAGGAGTCTCAACTTACCTGTACCCTGAGATTTCTCAGACACTGGGCCACCACCCAGGCAGCACACACCAGCTGATATTAGGCCTCAACACATATACAACAGAAGACTGCTGGGTCTGGGTTCTGTCAGAGAAGATGCATCTAACCCCCAAGAGTTTGGTGGCCCCAGGAAGTGGGGAAGTCTGATGGGGTGGGAGTGTAGGGGATAAGGACATCCTCAGGGAGAAGGGGGAAAGTGTATGAGATGTATGTGGAACAGTCAGTGCATGGACCAGGAGGGGGATAAAATCTGGACTTTAAAATATGATTAAATATAATTAAAGAAAAAAAGATGGTCCACTCTCACAGACTGTTGCAGCTAGGACTTAACATAAGCCTTGCACTTTTTATCTCTCCGAGACAGGATAATCAATATAGCTAGCAAGTGAAGCTAGTTTTCCTAGTATTTGGCCAATATCTTAATTTTCTAAAGGCTCCCAAAAGATGTCATTGGCCCCAGACAGCAGGAAGTATTTTAAGAGAGTGGCACCCCATTCCTAAGATAAGTGATCAGTAGTGTTTGGTTGTTCAGTTGATTGATGATTGTCATCATTTAATGGGATTGGTCACAAGATTTTAATGGTCTTGATCAGAGAGAAAACACAGTAAAGGAGGTTGTATTTAGGGATCTCTTTTCTCTCTCCATTTTCTTTCCTTTATTATTCCTTCTTCCTCTACAATGTTAGGGTAACAGGAGGGAGAGGGAGAGGAAAGAAAAGAGGCATATAGAAATAGTAGGATAAAAGGTAGAATATTGAATCTTTTAAACTGAAAAGCAACCATTAGTCTCCACAACTTTTACATCAGTATTGATTACTATATATTGATACAGATTTAAGGTTATATTTTGCTACAACAAACTGTCTGTATGTTTCAACTCTTGTTTAAAATATTGTACCTATGCAGCTCATTTAAAAATGTAATATAAGGTTCTAGTTCTTTTGAAAGCTACTATTGCACATTATTTAGGATGATTAAGAAATTCAAGTTAGTAGTCATTCAATGAAACTTGTAGTCTTCTTAGAAATTAGTTTACATAATTACATATATAAGGTGTCTTTAGCCTCCTGTAGATGTTTTCAAAGTTAATAAAATGGTAAATAGCTAGAAACAAGCAATGTTTGCCTATACAGATGTACCTTAGATAGACAGATAATCTTTAAACATATTAAAGAACTATGTGACATTTAAAGATGCTTTATTTACAAAAGGCTTTTGATGACCCTGAGAAAACTCAGCTCCTGGCTGTATTCTCATTTTACTTCTAAGAAGATGATGAGTATTGAAGAATCTCCCTATGGAGTTTGCTTCAATTGTGGCAATGCTAGCCATTGATGGCCATTGAGCACAAAACTGCCCTTGCCTCAAAACCTGACAGCATTCTGTTTAAACTATGAATAACCAGAGAAAGTCAACTGCTGAGCTTTCCCAAGTCAAAGGAAGTTCAGTATTTTATATTCCTGCTTCACATAAAAAGAAAAATGTCTGTTAGATATTCTGGATCAGTAGTACAAAGTTGGATGCTCCAAAGTTGTAAAGGAATCTTGGATGACTATCTAGGCATTCAGCAGTCTCTGTCATTTCTATAGTGTTGGAAGCTGCTTGCTCTACACTTCCTATTTACTCAGGTAATATTTATCCTTCTTTGGTCTCTGATGGGATTGAAGACTAAATGGTTAAAATTTCATAATTAACTTTACATTGTTCGGTATTTAAGAAAATAATTTAAGGTCTAAGAAGTTATTTATAGGTTGGTAAACGCAAGTTATCATAGAACATGTATTAGGTATAGAACTTTGGACTCACCACGATAGGATAGATAGTAAAGTACTTTCTCCAAGGTTGCCAAATACACATGGACTAATAGTTTAAACGTGCTGGGCAGTGGTGGTGCACTCCTTTAATCCCAGCACTTGGGAGGCAGAGACAGGTGGATTTCTAAGTTGGAGGCCAGCCTGGCCTACAGAGTGAGTTCCAGGACAGCCAGGGCTACACAGAGAAACCCTGTCTAGAAAACCCCCCTAACCCCCCAAAATAGTTTAAACGTAATTCTTTCTTCCTCCTTTCCTTCTTTTCTTTCTTCCTTCCTTCCTTTCTCTTTCTTTCTTTCTTTCTTTCTTTCTTTCTTTCTTTCTTTCTTTCCTTCTTAATTTTGTATCCCAATCAATCACTGCTCCTTCCTCCCAGTCCCCTTGCACAGAATTCCCCCATCTCCCATTAGGTTTTTGTGTCATAATATAACTTCTATCATATGTATAAAATTTAGGAGACATGAGCTAAGGCAAAGGTTAATATTTGAAAAAGGCTCAACTTTTTCAGGCCTCTCTTATTTGAAATGGCAGACACTGTGTTTTCTTTGCTTAGGAGATATAGTTTAGAGCACAGGTCTAATATGTCAAAATTGTGTATGTTATTTACAAGTACCTAACATTGATATTATTATACATAGGGACTTAATGAACACAAGCTCATTTAGTTAATTTTGTTGTATAGAATTACTTTAAGTCTTCCAAGCCTTGGAATACATCTATTGATTAAAGAAAACTGAGGTGATCAAAACTTTGGTATAGAAAGCATACTTACAAATTTAGAATCTTAAAACTCAGTTTAGAGTAGTACATGTTGACACTATTTATGCTTGGCACTTTTGATTCTTAGAAGAGTTCTATTAAAAAGAAAGCAACTGAAATTGAAGCTGTAACCATCACTACTTAGGGAACAATACAAATCTATTCCTGTAGCCTCAAGTGCATTTACTGTGAGTATGCACTCACTATGCTATTCATGTTCTTCAGGGAAAATAAGATTAATTTCTCTATGTCCAGTGTTTACAGACTTCATTTAATTCTTTTAGGGGAATTCAGTGATCATAAAGAACATTCATGTTATAGAAACAGAACTTTATTATTATAACTCTGCAGCAAACAAAGCTACATTAACTGGACATAGTGTTAACATGTGTATTCTGCCATTATCACTTATGCTTCAACTGCAATTTAAGACAATGGTAAGGAGCAGCATGTTTGAACTTTTCACACACATGCATTTTTTATATACATTCAGAGTTCTTTTTTAATTTACTTATTAATTCACATTATATCCTGATTGCAGTCTCCCCCTTTCCTCGTCACCCTCCCGCCAAACCTCTCCCATGATTCTCCTGGCCACTTCTCTTCTGAGAAGGGGCAGGCCTACCCTGGATGTCAACCCATCCTGACATGTCAAGACACTACAGAACTAGAGGCATCCTCTGCCACTACGTCCAGACAAGGCAGCCCATCTAGAGAAACTAGATTCACAGGCAGGTTATGGATTCAGGGACAGTCCCTGATCCAGTTGTTAGGGGAACCACAAAAAGAGTAAGCTGAGGCCGAGGTAGGTGGATTTCTGAGTTCAAGGCCAGCCTGGTCTACAGAGTGACTTCCAGGACAGCCAGGGCTATACAGAAAAACCCTGTCTCAAAAAACAAAAAAACAAAAACAAAAACAAACAAACAAAAAAGAGTAAGCTGCACATCTGCTACATATCTGGGGCTGAGAGGGCTTAGGATCAGCTCATGCTCACACTTTGGTTGGAAGTTTAGTTTCTGGGAGCCTCCAAGAGTACAGATTAGTTGACTCTAATGGTCTTCTTGTGGAGTCCCTATCCTCTTTGTGTCCCTCAGTCCTTCCCTCCAACTCTTGCACAAGACTCCCTGAGCTCCAACTAATGCTTGACTGTGAGTCTCTGCATCTATTCCCATAGGCTGCTGTGTAGAGTTTTCATCTAACAGTCAGACTAGTCTGTTGTCTACAAGCATGAGAGAGTACCATTAATAATGTTATGGATTATTTCTTACCCGTGGAATTAGTCTCAAGTTGGACCAGTCATTGGTTGGTCATTCGTTCAGTCTCTGCTTTGTCTTTGTCCCTGTACTTCTTTTAGTCAGAACACATTTTGGGTCAAAGTTTTGTGAGTAGGTTGATGTCCTTACCCCTCTACTGAGAGTTCTGACAGGTTACAGTGGTGGCTACTTCAGGCTCCATATCTCCCATAGCTAGGAGCTTCAACTAGAATCACCCCCATAGAGTCCCTGAAACCTCTTTCACCCAGGTCTCTAGCACATCCTAGAGATGACCCCCTGTCATTGCAGATTTTCATTCTTTCTCCTATGCTCTCCCTACACCTGATCCCCTCACTGAGTCCCCCTCCTCATCCTCTCTACCACCCAATTGCCTTCTTCCATCCATTTTCAATGCCTATTTTATTTCTTCTCTCAGTGAGATCCTCCTTTGAGCCTTCTTTGTTGTATGGCTTCTTTGGGTCTGTAGATTGTAATTTGGTTATCCTGCACTTTATGGTTAATATGCACTTATAAGTGAGTACATACCATATGTATCTTCCTGGCTCTGGGTTACCTCATTCTGAATGATATTTTCTAATTCCATCCATTTGCCTACAAATTTCATGATGTCCTTGATTTTAATACCCGAGTAGTAATTCATTGTGTAAATGAAACACATTTGCTTTATTCATTCTTCAGTTGAGGGATATCCACATTGTTTTTAATTTCTGGATATTATGAATAAAACTGCTATGAACAAAATTGAGGAAGTATCCTTGTGGTATTGTTGAGCATCATATACCCAGGAGTGATATAGCTGTGTCTTTAGGTAAAACTATTTCCAAATTTCTAAGAAACTGCCAAATTGATTTCTAAGTGATTGTACAAATTTGTACTTCCACCAGCAATGGACAAGTGATCCCTTTTCTCCACATCCTTACCAGCATGTCCTGTTCCTTGAACTTTTGACCTTAGTCATTCTGATTGACGTATGGTGGAATCTCAGAGTCATTTTGATTTGCATTTCCCTGATGAGTAAGGGTGTTGGACAATTCTTTAAGTATTTCTCTGCCATTGGAGATTCCTCTGTAGAGAATTCTCTGTTTAGCTCTATACCTCATATTTTAATTGGGTTATTTGGGATTTTGCTGTCTAATTTCTTGAGTTCATTATATATTTTGGATATCAGTTCTCTGTTAGATGTAGGGTTGATTAAGATCTTTTCTCATTCTGTAGACTGCCAGTTTGTCCTACTGACAGTGTTCTTTGCCTTACAGAAGCTTTTCTGTTCCATGAGGTCCCATTTATTAATTGTTGATTTTAGTGCCTGAGTTATTGGTATTCTATTGAGGAAATTGTCTCCTGTACCAACGAATTCAAGGCTATTCCTCATTTTCTCTTCTATTAGATTTAGTATACACACTTTTTTGTTGGAGTCTTTGATCCACTTGGACTCGAGTTTTGTGCAGGTTGATAAATAAGGATCTATTTGCATTCTTCTACATGCAGACAACAAGTTAGACCTGCACCATTTGATGAAGATGCCTTACTTTCTCCATTGTATGGGTTTGGATTCTTTTTCAAAAATCAAGTGTCTGTAGGCATGTGGAGTTATTCCTAGGTCTTCTATTTGATTCCATTCATCAACCTGTCTGTTTCTATACCAAAACCATGCAGTTTTTTGTGGTTTTTTTTTTTTGTTTGTTTGTTTTTTTGTTTTGTTTTGTTTTTTACTATTTCTTTGTAATACATTTTGAAGTCAGGGATGGCAATACCTCCAGGAGTTTTTTTATTGTACAGGATTGTTTTAGCTATCCTGTTTTTTGTTTGTTTTCCATATGAGAATTGTTCTTTCAAGAATTGAAACATACAGGTATTCTTGAGTTTTGCTATCCTTGCTAGTATGTCACTAATCTTTTGCTATAATGCACCTAGGGTCACTGGTGAAACCATCATTATAGGTGTTTTATCTCTAGTTTGTACTCCATAAAACTTTGTTTATGAAGCCCATTTTGAGGTTGGGTGGGAAGATTGTGGGAAATGCAATGGACCTTGACTTTCAAAGTGTGTTTCTGTGACTTGGCAGCACACCCTCATCAGGGTGGTCATATATAATACTATCCTGTCCTTAGTTCTACACCATAAAGTGCCATATCTCTACCATTTCCTAGTGATTTATAGACATATTATAGTAAAAGAAGCACTAGTATAAACTTTTATAGTGTAGGATTTAGTTGTCTTGCCCCAATATTCATGTGTCAAGCAGAGTAAATAATACTGGTTTCATTAAATGACTCTGAAGAGTATATTATTTTCTGCATATAAAATAAAATTATTATGGCAATTAAAATTATTTTAAACAATCTTTTTAATATTTAGTTTGGAACTAGAATGGGTCTGCCTAATTATACTTTACTGTGATTTTGCTTAAGCTTTGTAGTTAAGAAACAAATGCTTATTCTTAAGTTATATTTTAGTCTTATGAATAGGTAAAGTTTGTAATAGCAGCAAAGAAAAAGTTGAATGTTTGGATAATATTAAGCCTGGATTATTTAAGACTATGTGCTTAATAACCATCCAGTCCTATTGTGTACTCAGCCTGTTTTAGCTTGGCCTGTCATTGAGAGAACATTGTAATCAACAATGGAAACTATGCCTTGAATTTCTCTTACAGCTAGCTTTCACAATCTAAGCTAAATTCATAACTTTAATTTTAAGTTACATACTCTTCTACTCTGACTCAGAATAATGTATATGTGTGTTGTGGTGATCAATTTTTTGTAAATTGCCAAAAGGTTGAAAGCAACCTTAAACAACAAATATCCACCATGAAATTTGGAAAGAGGTAATAGGTTTGTGTGGTATGTAGGAGTATAGTGTGTGATATATGGAGTAGAGGATGTATAATGTGTGGTGTGTGATAAAAGCTTGTGATATATATTTGTATATTGTGTGTTTCTGTGATATATGGTTTACGGTAAAAGAGTTTTGGTGTGAGACATATGAATGCAAAGTATTTGTGTTGTGTGTGATATGTAATTATATAGTATGTGATGTATTACATGCATGCGTGTATTATGTGCTTATGTGAAATGTGGTATATGTGGTGAGTATAAACTTAATGTTAATCAATATTGCCAGATTGCTCTCAATATAGGTAAACAATTTACTGTGTTCTGCTTAGTACATTTGGTTCTCCTAAGACCCAGGTCACCTGGAATGGTGAGAGACTTATTTACATAGTCTAACCTATACTACTGTGCAAACTTAAATAAGAAAATATTTTTAAAAGATTCACAACATTAAGGGAGAATGAGAGATGACTAATTTTATTTCAAAAGAACTGCTTTTGTGAGCAAAATAGAACTACATGGAATGCAGACTCTTGTACCCAGCTGAAGATATATGAGTGTCATAGTTTACTACATATACCATTGCCTGGACTGAACAGAAAGAAAGTACAGAAATTCAGATTATTACTTCATTTGAGATTATAGAGAGAACAGCCTGGAATATATTCTTTCTATAGGAAGATTTATGCATTATACCATCTGTTTTCAAAGTTATGTTGCTAAAGGGACATTGGTGAAGGACTTAACAGAACATAACAGCTGTTATCAATGCATGTTTAGGACTTGCTGCCTCTGCACATCTAACTTGTTTGAAACCAAGAGTACAGATGTCTCTTTTCCTCCCACACGGGAAAGGGAAACAGGCTTCTTAGCTAGTTTTCTTTCTTTTCTTTCTTCTATCTTTTCTTTCCTGATGTGTTTTGCTTTCTTACTGCCTCAGACAATATCACTGATTGAAGGCTTCTGAAATACTCCATCTACAGATATTGGATTTGTTTATTACAACATCAAACCAAGGACTCAGAGGAGAAAGCACACAGTGGCTATGCTTTTTAAATGCAGTTGGTCTCACCCAACTGTAACATGCTCCACCAAGGTGAAGTTTCCAAGCCAGATCAGAGGAGACATGCTCATGATGGAATGTCTTTCTTCAGGGAGTATTCTACATGTAACAGTTCACTGCCTCCAAAAGGGCAGCAGATAAATGAAATGCATGGTAAAGAGAAATTACACTTTCAGTCATACCTAGTGATGGTGAGATATGTGGTTTTTGTGGTTCAGAGCTGGAGATCCTGTTTTTCTTGACAAAGAACAAAACATGGACTTGACAGGCATTTAGCTATGGCTTCCAGGAAACTTAGTATCCAGGAATCATATGATAAGAACAAGTATATGATAAGAACAAGAAAAAAAAATTGGTCATTTACCATCCAGAAGTGAAAGACTGGATTATAAAGAGGAATACACTTGGAAGCACAACTCACATTCATCATAATGGATTTTTAAATTTGTTAATAATGATAAAAAAGCAATGGCATGTGGCAATTCCAGACTAAAAAGGGTGATCCCCAAACTCAGAGCCTTTGGGTACACAGGTTGGAGACAATAGTTATGAGAACCTGCTGAGGACACAGAGGCTCAAAGGAATTGATAATGAACCAGGGAAGATGGAGGGATAAATACCTATAGGACCTCTTAGAACAACTGCAGGAAGGGTGCCATTAGTTTATCCCATTAAATGTTCTTTTGAAAATTGTCCCAAGAAATGAGTGGTGTCTGGTTCTGGGGCAATGGTGGGCTTGAAAGAGCTCTTCAGGACAAGCTTTACTATGACACCCATGATAATCTTGTGTCTGCTTGCAGCCCATACCAAGACTACTTTCAGAGCAATAAAATTGACAAAGATCCCTGTCTATTTTTTTTTTATTTTTGGTGTGTGCTAGGATTTCTCCATCTACTATCTTTAACTGTTTCACTTCTTTCATTGGTTTGATATAAAGTTTCTGTGTTTGAAACTCTTACTTTTCTCTCTGTGTCTCTGTCTCCATATGCTTGTCTCTGTCTCTCTGTCAATGTCTCTCTGTATATATGTCTCTAATTCTGTCATTTCTTCCTGTCCTCCAAAGCAAAGATTCATATCTCATCCCTAATATAATACATCTGGTCTTTTATATCTCTCCTCCTTTTCCCTCATTGCTATTTTCTTTGATGAAACTTTGACATATCTAACTTTGTTTTTCTGCCTACCTCTCAGAAACTAACTAATCCAAATTCTAATTAAATACATTATGGTGAGATTGTGTGAATCCTCAAAGAAAAAGATGTATTTAGAAATTTGTATATAAAGCTTTTCTTTGAAGCTTTGTTACACAGATAATAAGATTTGCATTGCAGAATGTGAAAGCATTTACTCTATTGTAACATTTCTCAAACTATTTATTATAGATTAATGGGTGCCATAGGGGAAATATAAAGTTCCTGAAATTAAATATACTTGGGAAATATAATTTTTGTTATTGTAAAAATTCATGATTCACATTAATGTGATAATATCTCAATCAAGTTCTTTCAGAAATGTTCTTTTTTATATCTAGTAATTTCCTCATTTTTTTTAGCCACAAGTTCTTCCCACATAACAATGATGTATTTATAATGCCCCTAAAGAAGAATACATTTGCAGCACACAGTATCAAAGCTAGGACAAGAACATAGTTTGTAACTATGATTATCGTGAATTTCTTTGAAAGTGGAGATCATAGTAACTATCAGCTTCAAAGTTAATCTTTTATCTTTTACCAAAATATCTCTGATTCCCTTCATCTCTTTAGAGGAATTTCTTATGCAAATATATTTATTTTGCAACTTTACCTTCTCCATTTCTATTGCTGATTTCTCATCCACATGTTAAATCCTCTACATTCTAGGAAAATAAAGAATCATATTTTGCTAAAAACCTAAGGACCAAGCATTAGGGAGATGTTGTGAATGCTTATTATACCTGCTTTTTTCTTTCCACTGTTCCTGGTCACTCGAGTGGAGATTCTGAGATATTGAAAGCTATACATATTATCGACACCTACTATGCTTTCCTTATGTTTGTGGCAAAATTTATAGTCCTTGATGATCTGTATTTTTTCTATTGTTAATTTGACACATCATACGCCATTTTGAACAATAGATAAAACAGGAATAAAATTGGCAACAAGAAGTGTTCTTGTGGTAGCATAAAGCATCCTTAGAGAATATGCTAAAAGGTATCTTAATCAATGCTTTATTGCTGTAATGAGACACCATGACCCAGGAACTCTTACTCATAAAAGCATTTGATTGGGGTTTGCTTACAGTTTCAGAGAGTTAGTACAATAACAGCATAGTGCAAAGTATGGTGGCCAGCAGGCATACATGGTGCTGGTGAAGGAGCTGAGAGTTCTATATCTGGATCTGTAGGTAACAGGAAGAGCATCAGACACTGGGCCTGACTTAGGATTTTGAAACCTCATTGCCAACTCCTAGAGATATACTTCCTTAAATAAGGACACACCTACTCTAATAAAGCCACTACCTCCAAATTCTTCCCAAGTAATGTCAGTCCCTGATGACTAAGCATTTGAGTATATGAATATATGGAGATCATTCTTATTCAAACCACCACATTCCATTTCCTGGGCCCCATAGACTTATAACCATTTCATAATAAAAAAGTGCATTCAGTCCAATTTCAAAATTCTCCTTTGTCAGTCAGTCTCAACTCTATTTAAAATTTCAAAGATTTCAAAGATTCTTGTGAAACTGATGGCAAACTCTTAACTTTAACCTGCTGAAAAATCAAAATCAAAAAAGCAGATCACATACTTCCTACATAAAAAGGCATAGGATAAACATTACTATTCCAAATCAGACAATAGGGAGCATAATGAGGAAATATTGAATCAAAACAATAACAAAAATCACCAGGAAAATTTTAAATTCTTCATACTTATGTCTGATGTCAAAGCATTCTTCCAATCCCTATCCCCTTCCATTGTTGGCTACAACACTCTTTTTTCTGTCTTGGGTTGGTTCCATGTGTGGTTCACAGCATTCTTAGGAAGGTATCCCATGATTCTAAGACCTTCAGTTATCCAAAGCAATCCATGCTTTATCTTTATTGCTTCACTCAGTGGTTCCTCTGGGCCTCTATGCAGGGATACCCATGAAAAACACAAGACTTCAGGAGCTTTCCTTATGTGCAGATGGAGATTCCATAATTCTTCTACACTTAATTTTGTAATCTGAACCACATGGACAAAACTGTCTAATTGTGCTGCTTGCTGGGGCTAGGAAATGGGCCTCTCATTCAACTACATCTGTATCAACTGTCTTTTTTTATTTTATTTTTTGATGGTTTCTTTACTGTTTAAACTTTTCTTTCATTCCTTTTCATACGTTTGGAGTTTATCTGGGTGGGGTCTTCCCCTAAGGCTTCCATACCCTTTCTTTTAGCAACAGAGTTTTTAAAAAAATTATCTCTTCTTGATACCTGGACTTCACTCTATTACACTCCTGGTATTCCTATATTCTTCAGTCTGCACAATTTGTATTTTCCTTGCTCAGCTTGCTCCTTTTCAATATAGATCTACATAAGACTGACTACTAATATCCATGTGAAAGAGTCAATATTAGGTTACCTTGAAATTTCTACTGCCAAGGTTATTAATCACAAATTCACTTATTTACCCTCGGATAGAACTTACAGCAAGGACAGAAAGCAGGCAGTTTTTCACCAAAATATCACAAGAACAATCTTTAGGCTACATACTGATATTCTCCTCTGAAACCTGATAATCTGGTCTGCCATAATCTACATTGCTCTGAGCAACACTATTTTCCACATTCATACTAGTTTGGCTCATTTAGCCCCACTAAAAATGTTCAACTTCATTCCTAATTGAGAATCCCAAATACATATACCAACAATGAAAAGCATTGTCAGGCCTGTCACTGCAACACCATACATCTGGTACCCACCTCTATCTTAGTCAATGTTCTATTGCTGTAAAGAGACAGCATGACCATGGCAACTCTTATAAATAAAAGCATTTAATTGGGTTTAATTATACTTTCAGAGGTACAGTTTAGTATCAGAATGATAGGAAATGCCAGTGGCATACAGGCAAATATAGTTCTGAAAAAGGAGCTGAGAGTTCTCCATCTGTATTTGCAAAGAGCAGGGAAAGCAAGAGACACTGGACCTGTCTTGAGATTTTGAAATATCAACGTCCATCCTTAGTGGCACCCTTCCTCAAACAAGGCCATTTTTACTCCAGCAAGGCTATACACAGCAGTCCCTCTCAAGAAGTGCCATACTCTGATGACTAATCGTTCAAATATATGAGCAAATGGGGGGCATTCTTATTTAAACTATCACAAAATAGTTTAGCTGAATCTTGAGTAAGACTGGCTTTCATTTTTCTGAGAAACAGTCATATTGGTTTCTGTAATGGCTATATGAGTTTGCACTCTAAAGGATAAATTCTCCCTTTATTCCACATCCTCAGCAGCATGAAGTGTCACTTGTGCTATTGATCTTAGCCATCCTCATAGCTATATGCAGAAATGTCAAAGTAGTTTAAATTTGCATCTCCCTGATGGTTAAGGACATTGACCATTTATTTAAGGGTTTCACAGCAACTTGAGTTTCCTCTATTGAGAATTCTCTCTTAAGATTCATGCCTTATTTATTTATTTATTTATTTATTTATTTATTTATATCACAAATGCTGCCTCCCTCCCAGTCTCCCCTTTCCTCCCTCCATTCTGTTCCTCCTCCCTTTTGAGAGAGTGGAACCCTGCCTGGATATCCCCCTATACTGGCATATCAAGTCTCTGCAAGATTAGGCATATTCTCTCCCACAAAGGCCAGACAAGGCAGACCAGATGAGAAATGGATTACACAGACAGGCTACAGCTTTAGGGACAACTCCCGCTCCAGTTGTTGAGGGACCCACATGGAGACTGGGCTGCATGCTTGCTACATATGTGCTGGGGGCCATGGTCCAGCCTCTGTATGCTCTTTGGTTGATGGTTCAGTATCTGAGAGCTCCCAAGAGTTCAGGTTATTTAAAATGGTTGGTTTCCTGTGGAGTTCCTATCTTTATTAGGGCCTACAATCCTCCCCCAAACCCTTCCATAACAGTCCTTGACTTCTATTCAATGTTTGTCTGTGGCTATCTGCATCTGCTTTAGTCAGTTTCTGGGTGGAAGCTCTCAGAGGACAGTTTTGCTAGGTTCCAATCTGCAAGTATAGCAGAGTGTTATCAATAGTGTCAGGGATAGGTGCTTGCCCACGGGATGGGTCTTAAGTTGGACTGATTATTGGTTGGCTATTTCTTCAGTCTCTGCTCCACATTTCTCACTGCATTCCTTGTAGACAGGACAAATTTTGGGTTAAAAGACTTGTAGGCGAGATGGTATCCTTATTACTCGACTGGGAGTGCCTCCTGTCTATAGGAGGTGGCCTCTTCATTTTCCTTGTCTCCAGTATGAGGCATCTCTGCTAAGGTTGGCCTCATTGATGTCTGGGAGCCTCACCCATCCCAGACTTCCTAAAGATTACCCCTTACCTCCAACCTCCCCCAAAGCTGCAGATTTCTATTTATTCTCCTTCCCTCTGACCCTTTCTCCTGTCTTTCCCCACACCTGTTCCTGCCCCTCTCCCCCCTTTCCCCCCTTTTCTCCAACCCAGTTCCTATGCTCAATGTCTACTATGATTATTTTCTCTTCTAAGTGAGAGTCAAGCATCCTATCTTGGGCTTTCCTACTTATTTAGCTATATTGAGTTTGTGGCATATATCATGAATATGTCCTCATTTTTAATAGCTGAATAGTATTTCATTGGGTAAATAAACCACACTTTCTCTATCCATTCTTTGGTTGAGGGACATCTGAATTGTTCCACTTTCTGGCTATTACAAATAAAGGTGCTATGACCATAGTAGGACATATGTTCTTGTGGTATGGTGGAGCATCTTTTGGGTATATGCCCAGGAGGGTTAGTTGAGTCTTCAGGAAGAACTGTTTCCAATTTTCTGAGAAACTGACAGACTGATGTAAAGAGTGGTTGTACAAGTTTCCAATCCTATGAACAATAGAGAAGTGTTCTGCTTGCTCCACATCCTCACCAGCATGTGCAGTCACCTAAGTTTTTAATCTTACCCATTATAATGGGTGTAACATAGAATTTGAGTAGTTTTGATTTGCATTTCCCTTATGACTAAGGATGTTGAATGTTCCTTTAAGTTCTTCTTGTACATTCAAAATTCCTCTGTTGAAAATTCTCAGTTTTCCTCTGTATTCCATTTAATTGGGTTATTTAGTTTATTGGAGTCTAACTTCTTGAGTTCTTTATATATTTTAGATATTAGCCCTATGTTGGATGAGATGTAGGGTTAGTGAAAATCTTTTCCCAATCTGTTGTCTGCTATTTTGTTGTATTGTCAGCGTTCTTTGCCTTTCAGAAGCTTTCTAGTTTCATAAAGTTTCATTTGTCAATTGTTGACCTTGGAGCCTGAGCAATTGATGTTCTTTTTAGGAAATTGTCTCCTGTACCAAGGTGTTCAAGGCTATTTCCCACTTTCTTTCCTATTAGGTTTAGTGTATGTGGTTTTATGTTGAGGTCATTGATCCACTTCAACTTGAGTTTTGCAGAGTGTGATAAATATGGATGTACTTGCGTTCATTTACACTCAGACATCTAGTTAGATCAGCACCACTTGTTGAAGATGTTGTCTTTTTTCCACTGTATGGTTTTGGTTTAATTTTCAAAAATCAAGTGTCCATGGGTATGTGAGTTTATTTCTGGGTCTCTGATTGATTCCATCAAACAATCTGCCTGTTTCTGTACTGATACCATGCAATTTTTATTACTATTGCTCTGCAGTACAGCTTGAGATCAGGCCTGGTGATTCCTCCAGAAGTTCTTTTTATTATTTTAGCTATCCTGGGTTTTTTTGTTTCTCCATATTTAGCTATTCTAGGTTTTTTGTTTCTCCATATAAAATTGAGAATTGCTCTTTAAAGATCTGTAAAAAATTATGTTGAAATTTTGAGGAGAATTGCATTGAGTCTGTAGATTGCTTTTGGTAAGATTGCCACTTTCACTATATTAATCCTACATGTCCATGAACATGGAAGATATTTCTGTTTTCTCATATCTTCTTCAATTTCTTTTTTCAGAACTTGAAATTCTTTTTTGTCATACAGATCTTTCACTTGAGAAAGACTTATGTCTTACTTTTCATTTCTGATTTTCTTAATTTGGGTACTGTCTCTATGCCTTTTAGTTAGTTTGGCAATGACGTTCTATCTTAATGATTTTTGTTAAAGAAGCAGTACTTGTTTTTGACTATTCTTTGTATTGTTGTTTTTTTTTGTTTTCCTGAATGATTGATTTAAGCTCCGTGCTTTACTATTTACTGCAATCTACTTTCTTTGGTGTGTTTTTTTCTAGAGCCTTGAGGTGAGCTGTTAAGTTACTACTATGAGATCTTCCCAACTTCTTTATTAAGTTACTTAGTGCTATTCATTTTCCTCTTAGTACTGCTTCCATTGTGGCCCATTATTTTAGGTCTGCTATATCTTCATTTTCATTGAATTCTAGAAAGTTTTAAATTTCTTCCCCGACCAAATGATCATTAAGTAGAGAGTTGTTTAGTTTCCATAAGTTTGTAAGCTTTCTGATATTTCTGTTGTTGAAGTCCAGCCTTAATCCATAGTGATCTGATAAGGAGAAGGGTCTATAAGTTGCTAGGAAGAAGGTACATTCTATTGTTATGGGGTAAAAGATATTTGTTAGATCCATTTGTTCTATAATATCCATTAGTTTCAGCATTTCTCTGTTTATTTTCTGTTTTGATGATGGTTGGTAAGAGTGAGGTGTTTAATTACCACCTATTATTGTCTGGGTTCAATGTGTAATTTGAGCTTTAGTAAAGTTTCTTTTATGAATGTGGTGGTGCTCTTGCATTTGCGGCATTGATGTTCAAAATTGGGACATCATTTTGGTGGATTTTTTTTCTTTGATTAGTATGAAGTATCATGTTCTTTTTGTCATCCCTTTTGACTACTCTTCATCGAAAGTTTATTTTATTATATATTAGAGTGGCTAGTCCAGCTTGTTTTTTGTGTCTGTTTGCTTTTGAAAACTGTTTTTCAGCCCTTTACTCTAAGGTAGTGTCTGTGTTGCTGAGGTGTGCTTTTTTGCTTGCAGCAGAATGATGGATCCTGTTCATACATCTAGTCTGGTAGACTGTGTCTTTTTATTTGTGATGTGAGTCCACTGACGTTGAGAAATATTAATGACCAATGATTGTTAGTTTCTGTTATCTTGATGTTGGTGGTAGTACTATGTGTGTGTGAGTCTCTTCTTTTGGTGTTGTGGTGAGATGATTGATATCTTGTGTTTGTATTTGTGTCTGTGTCTATGCTGACATTGTGGTCTCTTAGGGTATGCAAGTCATATGTCTAGGATCTTCTGGGTTTTAGAGTCTCTGTTGGGAAGTCAGGTGTAATTTTGATAGGTCAGCCTTTATAGGTGATTGAGCCTTTTTCTTTTGTAGCTTTTAATATTCTTTCTTCTGAATATTTAGTGTTTTTATTATGTGGCAAGAAAAATTTTCCTTTTTGTTTCAATCTATTTGGTGTTCTGTCAGCTTTTGTATGTTGATTGCCATCTCTTCCTTTAGATTAAGGAACTTTCCCCCTATTATTGTGTTGAAGATACTTTCTGGCCATTTGAACTGGTAGTCTTTACCCACTTCTATTCCTATTATTCTTAAGTTTGGTGTTTTGTTGTTGTTGTTGTTGTTGTTGTTGTTGTGTCCCAATTTTCTTGATTTTTGAGTTAGGAACTTTTTTTTAACAGGTTCTTGGTTTGTTTGTTTGTTTTAATTAAACACTTTATTTGTTTACATTTCAAATGAAATCAACCTCCCAGGTTACTTCTCCACATTCTATCCTCACTTTCTTCCCTCCCCTTTGCCTCTATAAGGGGGTTCCACACCCACTCACCCACTCCTGCCTCACCCCTCTAGCATCCCCCTATGCTGAGGCATTAACCTTCTCAGGAACAAGGGCCTCCCCTCCCCTGATGCCTGATAAGGCCACCCTCTGCTACATATTTATCTGGAGCCATAAATCACTCCATGTATATTCTTTGATTGGTTGTTTAGTATCTGGGAGCTCTGGGTGGTCTGATTAGTTGATATTGTTCTTCCTATGGGGTTGCAACCTCCTTCAGCTCCTTTAGTCCTTCCCCTAGCTCTTCCATTGGGGTCTTGGGCTCAGTCCAATGGTTAGCTTTACCAGCACACCATGACCAAAGAAGAAGTTGTAGGGGAAAGGCTTTATTTGGCTTACACCTCTACATTGCTGTTCTTCATTGAAGAAACTCAGAACAGGCACACAAAGAGGGCAGGAAACTGGAGGCAAGAGCTGATACAGATGTAATGGAAAGGATTGCTTCTCCTGGCTTTCACAGTTTGCCCTCTCATAGAACACAGTATCACCAGCCTAAGAATGGAAGCATGGGTTGGGCCCTCCCCTTAAATCACTAATTAAGAAAATATGTTACAGCCTGTTCTCATGGCAGCATCTTTTCAATAAAGGTTTCCTCCTTTCTGATAACTATATTTTCTAGGTCAAATAAGACCAAACATTACATTAAGGTTTGTTCTATTATGGGTTTTTGTTTCCATATATGAGAAAGGGAAGAAGAAAAGGAAATGAAGGAGCAGGAGAAGGAGGAGGAAGAGCTGTGAGAGGAAGAGAAGAAAGAAGAAAAGGAGGACCAGAGTAAGAGAAGGGAGAAGAGGAAAATGGAGAGGAGAAGAATGAAGATAAGAGTAGAGGAGTCTGTCCTGCTACCCTGGGACAAGCACCTAAAACTTTATCAATTGTTTAATTTAGGAAATATCTATTTCATATTTTATGACACTGGCTGATCTAAGGTAATTAAAATCATATGTATGAGGAAGTTTGACTACTGGAATTTCATTTCTCTCTACTACCTCCTTTTGTCGGCTTTTATCCACTAAAGTTTTTAAAATATTGTCAGTTCCTTTTACTTGCTAAAACCCTATTTGCATTTTTTTAACTTTATAAAAATCTTTAACAAATAAAAGACGGTGTAGGTTTTGTGTGCATTGTCCATGTGTTGTCCCAAAAGTCCCTTGTCCTCTACTCCTACTATCAAAAGGTATGATTGATGCAGGCAGCCACCAGCACTAGGATTTCCCTGATTTTTCTCTGCCAGTTGGTGATATTCTTGGACACTGCACACCACAGCTCTCCATGTCTGGGCTCTGCATTCTCACAGCATTTCCTCACCTCCTCCTGTTGCTCCTCAGTGCCATGCTGCAGTTCAAATTTGTAGAAGGCCCAGGCATCCCCCAGATCTGAATCAATCTTCATGGTGCGGTGGAACCACTCCTAAACCTTGGTGATCTTTCTTTCACTTAAGAACAGTTTAGCCACAGCTAAAACCACATGGGGATCATGTTCACACTTCTTCAGGGAATCTACACTCTTGGTCTTTCTCTGTGGCCTTGCCTCAAGAACGATATCTTCAGACCACAGGATACCAGAATTAGGGCACTCTGCAGTGCCTTGGCCATGAGGGTATTGGCAATATTCTTCAGCCCTGCCCTGTACTCTAGCTGCACTGACTCCAACCATAGCCCAGGGTTCTTTGGGTTTTTCAGACAAGATTTCTCTAAAATGAACCAAGCCTGAGTCAGCTGCCCACTCTTATCCTCTAGCCAGGAAAGCAAGAGCCATAGTGGTGTGGAGTGAGGACATTACTTCAGCCCCTGGTTGTACACTCCCGGGCCATCTCCATCAGTTCTCCATGTTACTCAATCTGCCCCTTCATCATCCACAACTTGGGTAAATCTTCATAGTGCCTCAGAACCTCCTCACACAGCTCCTGTGCAGCAGTGACGTTCCCCAGCACCCACTCCAGCTTCACAGACTTCATGAACACACGGGCAGTGGGTGCACTGCTCTGAGAATTGGCCAGTAGCTTCTGGGCTCACTCAGATTCATGCTTCTCTGACTCCAGTTTCACAGCCTCCAGCCAGATCTCTTTGCTGTTGGGGTTGGCCTGAAAAGCCAGGGCTAGGATGCTCCTTGTTGCAGGTAGATCCCCCCTAGACGCTTCTGACTTGGCACCCATGAGCTATAGCATCTCTGCCTTGGGGCAGTGGGCCACAGCCTTCTGTAAGAGTGCTTCCAGAGACTTCTTGGTACCATGGTTCTTCTCAAAGTATGCAGCTCGTAATTTCTTAATGGGGAAGACTTGTAGAATATAGGCATATATGGCTCGCCCACACTCCAAGGCATTGTGGGCCACACAACTGTCAGCATCTTCCATCCAGGTGTTTGCAATCTTTCTCCCCTATCCTGATACCTATTACAGCATGCATGACAGCCTGGCACGTGGCCACACTCTCTGCCCTGTCACACTCCTCAGCATCCTGGATCCACTGTTTATGATTGATCCATTGGCCTGAAGAGAGGTGATGGCTCAGTCAATGATCTTCTCCACCATCTGAATGTTTCCGTTGGCCTCCTCAAGCTTGGCAGCTGTGATCCAGATGTGCAGATCTGTAGGAATGTTCTCACATGCTTTATTTAAGACCTTTTCAGGAGGAAGGAGCCTTCTGGTTTCCATCTGTGGCAGGAGACCTCTGCCTGGGTCACCAAAGCTCCATAGCCAAATAGTGCAGGGAGAAAGCTTGTGGGGTGAAAGGCTTTGGCTTGCTGAGACTTGTCTAACCCTGCCCTTGTGGTCAGGAAGAGTGTTGATTCCCATGAGAACTGTTTACCAATTTACTGACCCCTGCAGGATGTTTTCCTCAGGATGATTTGCTCAGGTGGGCTAAGAATCATGAGACCAAGCTGGCTTCCTGTTGTTTTGCTTAGCCTTGTGTAAATGACTATATAAGAGGTCTGGAAATAACCAGCTTTGGCATTTGGCTTCCAAATGACCCGAGTGTCTTTTCAATCTGCAGGCCCTCGTCCAGACTAGTTCTAGTTTGTCTCCTATGCGGGTGTAGGTGACAAAAGCTAGCCTCCAAGGAGTGTGGAAAAGCTCTTGAGAGTGAGTAAGAGGACTAACACTGCTCAGTGAGACTTGCCTGGAATCCTTCGGAAACAGGGACTGAGGAACATCAGGGAGGAAGGAGTCTTCCGGTTTCCATCTGTGGCAGACCTCTGTCTGGACCACCAGGGCCATATACGCAAATAATGCTGGGAAAAAGATAGCCTCCCAGGAGTGTGGGCAAGCCTGTCTGCTCAAAGGAGCCCACATGGAAAACCCAGGACACAGGGACAGAGGAATGGGCTTCTGGTTTCTTTCAGTGGCCGGGGAGTGGATCCTGTGACACAGGGCTCCATACTCAAATAGTGCCAGGAGAGAGCTGGCATACCAAGAGTGACAATACACCTTCAAGCATAGGCAAGACCATCACTTTTTAAAAATTCATTGGACCAAGAGAGACCCTTTCGGAGCCATCAGGACACAGGAAACAAGGAACAACTGGGGACTAGATCCTTCTGGTTTCTGTCTGCATCCCAGAGCTGACCCTGCACCACAGTTCTCCAAACCCAAATTCCTCTCAAAGAGAACTGGACTTCAAGGAGTATTGACACCTAGGCTTGAAGGAAAGACCAGCCACAGTCAGAGAGAATAAGACTAGCAAATACCAGAGATAGCCAGATGGCAAAAGGCAAGGGCAAGAACATAAGGAATAGAAACAAAGGCTACTTGGCATCATCAGATCCCAGCTCCCCCACCACAGCAAGCCCTGGATACCCTAACACACAAGAAAAGCAAGACTCAGACTTAAAATCATATCTCATGAAGATGATAGAAGATTTTAAGAGGTAAATAAATAACTCCTTTAAAGAAATACAAGAGAACAAAGGTAAACAACTAGAAGCCCTGAAAGAGGAAACACAAAAATCCCTTAAAGAATTACAGGGAAACACTATCAAATGGGCAGAATTACAGGAAAACACAACAAAACAGACAAAGAAAATGAACAAAACCATCCAGGAAGTAAAAACAGAAATAGAAACAATAAAGAAATCACAAAGGGAGACAACCCTGGAGTTAGAACACCTAGGAAAGAAATCAGGAGTGATAGATGCAAGCATCACCAACAGAAAACAAGAGATAGAAGAGAGAATCACAGGTGTGGAAGATGCCATAGAAAACATTGACACAACAGTCAAAGAAAATGAAAAATGCAAAAAGCTTCTAACCCAAAACATCCATGATATCCAGGATAAAATGAGAAAACAGAACCTGAGGGTAATAAGTATAGAAGAGAGTGAAGATTCCCAACTTAAAGGACCAGTAAATATCTTCAAGAAAATTATAGAAGAAAACTTCCCTAGCCTAAAGAAAGAGATGAACATAAATACAAAAGAAGACTACAGAACTCCAAATAGTTTGGACCAGAAAAGAAATTCCTCCCATCACATTATAGTCAAAATAACAAATACATAAAATAAGGAAAGAATATTAAAGGCAGTAAGGGAAAAGAGGCAAGTAACATATAAAGGCAGACCTATGAGAATTACACCAGACTTCTCACCAGAGACTATGAAAGCTAGAATATCCTGGGCAGATCTCATACAGACTCCAGGAGAAAACAAATGCCAGCCCTGGCTGCTATACCCAGCAAAAATCTCAATATTCATAGATGGTGAAACCAAAACATTCTATGCCAAATCCAAATTTGCATAATCTGTTTCCATAAACACAACCCTATAAAGAATAATAGATAGAAAATGCAAACTCAAAGAGGACAACTACATCCTAGAAAGAAAATCTTTCTAGCAAGAAAATAATCTTTCAACAAACTCAAAAAAGATAGCCACACAAACATAAAAATAACATAGAAAATAACAGAAAGCAACAATCACTATTCCTTAATATCTCTTAACATCAATGGACTCAATTCCCCAATAAAAAGACATAGACTGACAGACTGGATCCACAAACAGGACCCATCATTTTGCTGCATCCAGGAAACACACCTCCGTGTTAAAGACAAACACTACCTCAGAGTAAAGGGCTGTAAAACAATTTTCCAGGCAAATGGCCCAAAGAAACAGGCTGGAGTAGCCATTCTAATATCGGATAAAAGTGACTTTCAACCAAAAGTCATCAAAAAAGATGAGGAAAGACAATTCATACTCATTAAAGTAAAAATCTACTGAGAATAACTCTCAATTCTGAATATCTATGTCCCAAATGCAAAGGCAGCCTCATTTATCAAAGAAACTTTACTAAAGCTCAAAATACACATAGCACCTTACACAATAATAGTGGGAGATTTCAACACCCCACTATCATCAATGGACAGATCTTGGAGACACAAACTAAACAGAGACACAGTGAAACTAACAGACATTATGAACCAAATGGATTTCACAGATATCTATAGAACATTTCACCCTACATCAAAAGAATATACCTTCTTCTCAGCACCTCATGTTACCTTCTCCAAAATTGATCATATAATTGGTCACAAAACAAACCTCAATAGACATAAGAAGATTGAAATAATCCCATGCCTCCTATCAGATCACCACAGAATAAGGCTGGTCTTCAATGGCAACAAAAACAACAGAATGCCCACATGCACATGGAGGCTGAACAATGCCCTATGCAATGATAACTTGCTCAAGGGAGAAAGAAATTAAAGACTTCCTAGAATTTAATGAAAATGAAAGTACAACATACCCAAATCTACAGGACACAATGAAAGCAATGTTAAGAGGAAAACTCATAGCCCAGAATGCCTCCAAAAGGAAATTGGAGAGAGCATATATTAGCAGCTTAACAGCACACCTGAAAGCACTTGAACTAAAAGAAACTAATACACCCAAGAGGAGTAGAAGGCAGAAAATAATCAAATTAAGGGCTGAAATCAACCAAGTAGAAACTAAAAGAACTATACAACGAATGAACAAAATCAGGAGCTGGTTATTTGAGAAAATCAACAAGATAGATTAAACCCTTAGCCAGACTAACCAGAGAGCACAGAGACAGTATCCAAATTAACAAAATTAGAAACGAAAAGGGAGATATAACAATAAGTTCTGAGGAAATTAAAATATCATCAGATCCTACTACAACAGCCTATACTCAACAAAATTGGAAAATCTGGATGAAATGGACAAGTTTCTAGACAGATACCAATTACCAAAGTTAAAAGAGGATCAGCTAAACCATCTAAACTCCTAAAGAAAAAGAAGAGTCATTAAAAGTCTCCCAAACAAAAAAAGCCCATGACCAGATGGGTTCAGTGCAGAATTCTATCAGATCTTTAAAGAAGACCTAATACCAATAGTTGTCAAGCTATTCAAAAAATAGAAACAGAAGGAACACTAACCAATTTATTCTATGAGGCCACAGTTACACTGATACCAAAACCTCACAAAGACCCAAAAATAAAAGAAAGATTCAGAACAATTTCTCTTATGAATATCGATGCAAAAATACTAAATAATATTCTCCCAAACTGAATCCAAGAACACATCAAAACGATCATTCACCATGAACAAGTAGGCTTCATCCCAGGGATGCAGGGATGGTTCAATACCCAGAAATCCATCAATGTAAACCATTACATAAACAAACTCAAAGAAAGAAACCACATGGTCATTTCATTGGATCTTAAAAAAGCATTTGACAAAATGCAACATCCCTTCATGATAAAAGACTTGGAAAGTCCAGGAATTCAAGGACCATACTTAAACATGGTAATAAGAGTATTCAGCAAACCAGTGGCCAACATCAAACTAAATGGAGAGAAACTTGAAACAATCCTACTAAAATCAGGGACTAGGCAAGGCTGCCCTCTCTCTCCCTACCTATTCAATATAGTACTTGAGTTCTAGCCAGAGCAATTAGACAACAAAAGGAGGTCAAAGGGATGCAAATGAAGGATGGAAATGAAGAAATCAAAATATCACTATTTGCAGATGATATGATGATATACTTAAGTGACCTGAACAACTCCACCAGAGATCTGCTACAGCTGATAAACCCCTTCAGCAAAGTGGTAGGATACAAATTAGCTCAAGCAAATCAGTAACCTTCTTATACTCAAAGGATAAATAGGCTGAGAAAGAAATTAGGGAAATGACACCCTTCACAATTGTCACAAATAATATAAAGTATCTTTGTATGATTCTAACCAAACAAGTGAAAGATCTGTATGACAAGAACTTCAAGTCTCTGAAGAAAGAATTCGAAGAAGACCTCAGAAGATGGAAAGATCTCTCATGCTCATGGGTTGGCAGGATTAATTTAGTTAAAATGGCCACCATGCCAAAAGCAATCTACAGATTCCATGCAATCCCCATCAAAATTCCAACTCATTTCTTCATAGATTTAGAAAAAGCAATTCTCAAATTCATATGGAATAACAAAATATCCAGGATGTCAGAAACTATTCTCAACATTAAAAGGACTTCTGGGGGAATCAGCATCCCTGACCTCAAGCTATACTACAGAGAGGTAGTGATAAAAACTGCATGATATTGGTACAGCAACAAGCAAGTAGGGAGTAAAATTGAAGACCCAGAAATGAACCCACACACTTATGGGTCCTTGTTCCATATGGTCACTTGATCTTTGACAAAGGAGCTAAAACAATCCAGTGGAAAAAAGACACAATTTTCAACAAATGGTGCTGGTTCAACTGGCAGTCTACATGTAGAAGATTGCTAATTGATCCATTCCTATCTCCCTGTATAAAGCTCAACTCTGATTGGATCAAGGACCCCCTCATAAAACCAGATACACTGAATCTAATAAAAGAGAAAGTGGGGAAAATCTTGAACATATGGGCACAGAGGAAAAGTTCCTGAACAGAACACCAATGGCTTATGCTCTAAGATCAAGAATTGACAAATGGAGCCTCATGAAACTACAAAGCTTCTGTAAGGCAAAGAACACTATAAATAGGACAAAATGACAACCAACAGATTGAGAAAAGATCTTTACTAATCCTACATTCAATAGAGAGCTAATATCCAATGTATACAAAGAACACAAGAAGTTCGACTCCAGAGATCCAAATAACCCTTTCAAAAAATGGGGAACAGAGCTATACAGAAAATTCTCAACTGAGGAAACCTGAATGGCTGAGAAGCACCTAAAGAAATGTTCAACATCCTTAGTCATCAGGGAAATGCAAATCAAAACAACCCTGAGATTCCACCTCACACCAGTAAGAATGACTCAGATCAAAAACTCAGGTGACAGCAGATGTTGGCGAGGTTGTGGAGAAAGAGGAACACTCCTCCATTGCTGGTGGGAATGCAAGCTGATACAACCTCTCTGGAAATCAGTTTGTTGGACCCTCAGATAAATGAACATAATACTACCTGAGAACCCAGCTATACCACTCCTGGGCATATAAACAGAAGATGCTCCAACATGTAATAAAGACACATGCTCTACTATGTTCATAGCAGCCATATTTATAATAACCAGAAACTGGAAACAACCCAGATGTCCTTCAACAGAGGAATGGATACAGAAAATGAGGTACACTTACACAATGGAATTCTACTCAGCTATTAAAAGCAATGCCTTCACAAAATTCAAAGCCAAATGAATGGAACTTGAAAATATCATCCTCAGCAAGGTTACGCAGTCACAACAGAATGAACATGGTTTATACTCACTGATAAGATGTTATTAGCCCAATAGTTCCGAATACCCAAGAGTCACTTCACAGCAACCATAGAGCTGAGCATGAGGTCCCAGTTTGAGGAGTGAGAAGGGACTGCAGGAGCTGAGGGAGTTGGCAGCCCCTTGGAGGGAGCAACAGTGTCCATTGGCCTGACCTCCAGATGCTCCCTGATACTGGATCTCCAACCAAAGAATACACATGGAAGGACCCATGATGCTTGCCACATATGTGGCAGAGGAGGGTCTTTGTTAGACATCAGGGGGAGGAGAGGCCCTTGGGCCTGAGGGTGTTAGATACCCCAATATAGGAGAATGCCAAGGAGGGAAGTCAAAAGTGGGTGGGTGAGTGGGTGTGTGTGGGAATATCCCCATAGAGGCAGGTGGAGTGGGGAGGGAGTAGGAATTTTCCAAAAGGGGAGATCTGGAATGGGGGAAATATTTGAAATGTAAATAAGGTATTAAAAAACAAAGAAAATAATAATAATAATAATAATAATAATAATAATAATAATAATAATAGAAAACCTTTCGAACTCTAGCCTTGCCAAAGCAAGCCAGAGATCTACAATGGTGTGATAGCACTCTACTGCTCGGATCAGCATGAATTTTGCTTCTTCAGGCTGTTCAAGCTCAACAGCTGCTTTCCACAATCAAACAGAGTTTGGAACATAGTCAAGTGCTTTCAGAAGAACACGCTTCTTTGCTCAAATGTTTGTTTCTAGTTCTGCTGCTCTGATATAAATCCCAACAGACTGCAGGAAATGATGGACAGCTTGTGCCACCATAACCTTGGCTGTGTCCCCAGTCTGTCACCTAGCTGCTTCTAGACAGATATCTTCACTACTGAGGCACATCTCTGTTCCTTTCATAATAAGGTTTTGAGCCACTTGTAACTTTCTAGTGACTTCTTCCAGGCGAGCTGACGCAATCCAAGCTGGTGGGTGATGAGGGTTTGTTTCTCGAACAGATTTGAGAAGTAGTCGTCCTTTATTGATGTCATTTATGTCCCCGCCATGGATTGAGATCACAGAATTTAAATCTATCAGTTAGCCTTTGGGCTCCACAACAGTCTGCCCACTTCCCAAGTCATATACCTGGCTAAGCCTCATGTCCATCAGGATATTTCTTGCCTGGCCAGTCTTCCTGAAGTCCAGCTCCCCTGTACCATGTGTCATCAATCCTGGTGTCATTCCACCTAGATATGGAGTGTTCAGGCCTCCTGGGTAAGGTGTATTCAGCCCTCTAAATTGAGTTTGTCAAGGATCCACAGTAGTATGATTCTCTCTGTAACTGTTTGGCAAAGAAACTATCAGGAACAGGGGTCAGCTTCTCATTACATGGGTTCTGTTGATATTTGTTTCTGGCGTCATCAACTTCTGGTATGCTCAGCCACTCTTCTTCTGTGACTTATGCCAACTTCCTCTTCAGGTATGAAAATTGCTTTTGGGATGCTCCATTCAGTATTTATCAATCTCTTCTTTCTCTCTTTGCCCTCTTCTCTTTTTTCTTCTTTCATCCATCCTTTTATCCAGAGCTGAGTAAATAGCATCTGCTTCTTCATCATCTTTTTCATAGGGCCCACTTGAGAAGAGGGTCCCAGCATAGCCATTAAACTCCTCATAGTAGGTATCATTCAGATCTTCATTATCATTATGAGCAGCCTGATTTTTCTTCATCTGGTCTCCCACAGTTCTTTTCACTAGTGAGGCATGGCAATCATCCACAGGATCCGGAGTAGGCCCAATGTTTGATCGGGTGATGAAGCCAGTGGCACCCGGCCAAGCCTGGGTACGTAGGCCAGTGGTGTAGGCATGCCCAGGAATGGCGTCTTGTTGTTCATAGCAGTGTTGTTGGCTGAAATAGAGAAAAGCAGGGGAGCAAGTACACAGCAGAAGGCTCAGACTCCTCCAGGTGGGTGTCACAGCTTGAAGAGACGCCCCCCTTTGCTTTTAAAATGTGTGCATGTTCTTTTCTGTTTGCTTGCCTTTTGTTTCTTAGTTTTATGTATTCTTTCCCCCCTTTATTATTCTACATTATACAATACACCCCAACTGCAGACTCTCTTTCCTCTATTCCTCCAAATCTCCACACTACCTCCCCAGACCCACTGTTTCTCTATTTCCCTTCAGAAAAATGGAAGGTATGTAAGGGATAGTAAATGAATGGGGGCGTAACAAAATGCAGTAAGACTATGTGTAAACCCTCATATCAAAGCTGGATAAGGCAACCGAATAGGAAGGAAAGGGTTGCAAGAGCAGTCAAAACAGACAGATAAGACCCAACTCTTACTACTAGCTGTCTCACATAAACATCAAGCTAAAAAGAAAGAAGGAAATAAAGAAAGAGAGACCAGAGCATATATGAAGAGGTCCTCGCATAGACTCATTCAGGTTCCGTGAGTGCTGCTTCTCCATCTGGGAGGCCCTTTGTGCCTGCTTATTGATCCTGTGGATTGTGTTCTCCTGACTGAGATTCTCTGGCTCCTATAATTCTTTCTCTTCTGAAAGGCTTACTGAGCTCACTCACATAATGTTTGGCTGTGGGTCTCTGGTATTTGTTCCTATGAGCTGTCTGAGGAAGGCTCTCTCATAATCATTTGGCTAAGCTTTGATGCTGGAAACAATTCAGATGTCCCTCAACAGAAGAATGGATATAGAAAATGTACATTTACACAATGGAATACTACTCAGCTATTAAAAACAATGACTTCATGAAATTCACAGGCAAATGGATGGAACTTGAAAATATCATCCTGAGTGAGGTAACTCAGTCACACAAATGGTATGTACTCACTGATAAGTGGATATTAGCCCAAAAGTTTGGAATACCAAGATATAATTCACAGACCATATGAAGCTCAAGAAGAAGGAATTCCAAAGTGTGGATGCTTCAGTGCTTCTTAGAAAGAGGAACAAAATATTCACAAGAGAAAATATAGACACCAAGTGTGGAGCAGAGACTGAAGGAAAGGCCATCCAGAGACTGCCCCACCTGGGGATCATCCATTATACAGTTGCCAAACCTGGATGCTATTGCAGATGTCAGGAAGTACTTGCTGACATGAGCTTGATATAGCTCTCTCCCGAGAGGCTCTTCCACAGCCTGACAAGTACAGAGATGGTTGCTCACAGCCAACCATTAGATTGAGAGAGGGGTCCCAGATGGAGGAGTTAGAGAAGGGACTGAAGGAGCTGAGGGGGTTTGCAGCCCCATGGGAGGAGCAACAGTGTCAACCAGCCAGACACCATGGAACTCTTAGGGACTGGACCACCAATCAAGAAATACACATGGAGGGACCCAGGGCTCCAGTCACATGTGTGGCAGAGGGTGGTCTTATTGGACATCAGTGAGAGAAGTGGCCCTTGGGCTTGAGGGGGTTTGATGATCCAGTGTAGGGGAGTGCCAGGGTGGGAAGGTAGGAGTGGGTGGGTGGGTGGGAAACACCTTCAAAGAGTCAGGGGGAGGGGGGATTGGATAGGGGGTTTCTGGAGGGGAGACTTGGAAAGGGGATAGAATTTGAAATGTAAATAAATAAAGTATACAATAAAAAGAAAGAAAAAGAAATTCATTAGGAATCATTTCACACCATTTTAATTGAGTTATTATTTTGTCTTTTTTTTTAGTAGTGTTTGGCTTTATGTTAGATCTCCTAGCCATCAATCTTCCTGTTAATCATGATCCAGGCAGTGACAGGCATGGGCTCCATTTCTTGGTTTGGGCCTCAATTTTGACCAGTCATTTGTTGGCTACTCTCATGAGCTCTGATTCATCATTTCCCTGTCACATCTTGCAGGCAGGACATGTGTGGATTGAAGATTTTGTAGTCTGGTTTCAGAAAATGACTATTTCAGGGTTCAGATCCTCCATTTCTAGGAGTGCTCACTAGGGTAACATTCATAGGTTCCTGAAAGTTTCCACTGTACTAGGTTTTTACATCACTGACTAAGCACCTGACAATTCTCTCCCACACCTGATTCCTCTTCTTCCCATCTCCACCTACTCTCAGTCAATCCACTAAATCTATTCTATTTTCCTTTCCCAGGAATTTCCATGTGTCCCCCTTAAGTCTTTCTTGTTACTTAGTGTCTCTTGGTCTGTAAATTGTAGCATAATTATCATATACTTAATAGTCTAATATCTACATATATGTGGATAGATACATTTTTAACTCTGTAGGTCTGGCTTATCACATTCAGGATGATTTTTTCTACTTCCATGCTTTTGTCTGCCTGTAAATTTCATGATATCATTTTTAATAACTTAATAATACTCCATTGTGTAAATGTTCAAGATTTTCTTTATCCATTCTTCAGTTAACAGACACTGAGGTTATTTCCAATTCTGATTATTATGAATAAAGCTAATTTGAACACAGTTGAGCAAGTGTCTTTATGGTAGAATTGAATGTTCTTTGGGTATATTCCAAAAAGAAGTGTAGCTGGGTCTTTAGGTAGAGCTATTCCCAATTTTCTGATTTCAAATGTGGCTGTCTGTGAAAATTGCTTTGGAAGTACATATACTAAAATTGTAATGCTACAGGCAAGATTGACATGGCTCCTGCAAAGGGATGACACACATTCTATATTTAAAAAATAGAAAACATAGCAACTAGAAAAGTCTGGGTTTGGCCAATTGCCCTTCATTCTCATACCTAGAACTCTAGTCATTTCTTTGGCACCTTTCTAAGAAGATTTCTCTCTTTAAATTCCAAACCCTCTCTTTTTTTCTTTTAAGCCTAAAATATGAAAAACTTTTATAAATAGTCACTTTGAAAATCTGTTAGGGTTCCTAGAATGTAAATCTATAAAAGAATGGGATTACATTGGCTGGTCAATAGTTCTCACACCTGTCATACTGCAGTCAGATTTAAGCAATTATTCCTGGTTACTTACTACACAGTATGTACAGCAAGTTGTGATTCCAGAAATTTCTGCTTTGTAAAGCTGATCAATCTCGGATGATTTTGATATTTGGACTTAGTCTTTCCATCTCCTCTTCTCCCTCTCTTTGTCTCTCTCTGTCTCCCTTTCTCTCTTGATTTTGAGATGGTGACTTTCTTTACAGTTTCATTTTCCTTAGTATTAAAGGAAAATTTGACTTTGAGTTTGTTAACTATTTCCTTTTTTTTCAAAGACATAAGTGATGACCATTTACAACTTTCTTTTTCAGAGTTGAAGCAAAAACTTCTCCAATAATTTTTTTCTAAGTACTTATCTATGGGAACATAAATGTATCTAATATGATTTAAATGTATCTGTTATGTATTCTGCTCAACAATTAAATTTTCTTTCTGAGTCTTCATTAGGATGTATCTTTATTTGACTACTATTAGCTTTTTGTATAAATGAGTGTCTGTGGTAAATAGACATGCATATATTTTTAGTTAAGTATGTACATCTAGAATATACATACTTCTTTAGTTATGTATACTAGGAATAGGTCTTACATAATAATGAGTGCATGTCTTTAAATTGAAGTTGCTGATGGAGTTGTTTATTGAGTCACAATAGGGCTTTGTCTGGGGACTGAACTGTCCAAACACAGCTAAGTGAGGGCTCATGCTACTTACATGAGTTTGGTCTCTGTCCATGAAACTCCTCCATTAGCATCAGGGTAAGTGGCAAACTTGTTAAAGTAAAATCTCAGACTCATTGCAGTTCTTGTCAGAAATAATGCTTTTAAAAATTCTCTCAAAATATTTTCTTTTATAGTGTTTTCCTTTAGTTAGTAAGCCACATTTTGCCCTTTCAAAGTATCCTTTGAAGTCAGAGTATTTTAGAATGTAAAATGTGTTGACCTTTTTACAACTGAAATTATAAGACAATATTAAATTTATTATGAATTTATTAAACACTTGATTTGCATAGATAAGCCCTTGAGTTAGTCAAGCAGCTGGTTGTTGTGGGTTGCCCTAGTTATTGTTTGTATTTTGATGTTAATTTTGCTTCCTCAAGAGGGGCTGCCCACCAGTGAGGAATAGATCACATACTCAGGTGATCTCACTGGGCCTTTCTCCCATTCTGATTGGTCGAATAAAGGTAGAGACAATGATTGAGCAGGGGAAGTGAAAAGTGGGTCTGAAGGTCTCAGTGAGGGAGGAGGAGAGAGAGGGGGAGAAGAAGAGGAGGTAGAAGGATAATGGAGGCGAACTATGTGGCCTGGAGAAGGAGCAAGGAGTCTCATAGCTAGGGAATACATTAGCAGAGTGATAGATCTTCCCAATCTAGACATATATCTTATCAATATAATAATTGGGTTGTGTGTTCTTTTATATGGGTTAATTGGGGTAAGAAATTACAACATTTGGCGTCCAACATGGAGCTTAAAACCTAACTAACTTGAGATAAAAGTCCAAATACCCACTTACCCAGTAAATGGCTGGGGCTTGATCTAGGCAGTGTGTGGTTTGAATGTGAGGTAAGTCTGAGGGGTCTGCAGAGAGCTGATAAGAAGCTTCCTCCACAAGCCCTAGGCCAACCAGGACAGACAAGGACAATTGGGGTTCCCTGAGCCTAGGGAGGAACCAGGGACACTGCAGTGCTACTGCCTGTGAGGTAATCTTCCTACAGATACAGCAGGTTGATCTGGGCACCTGTACAGGAAGGAGTCTTCCCTTTCTCAATTCCCCATATGCCCCACTTCTAGGAGGGATGTGGGACAGGTAGACTGGCTCTTCAGACTGCTTGCACTGCAGTCTGCCTGGGATCAGTGCTCACAAAATGATGGCCACAGCCCAGGTAAAAAACAGGTAGCTGGCTCAGAAGCACAGAAGCTTAGAGACTTTCTACAGTTAGCCCCTCCTTGTGAATAAAAGAATCAGAGAGGACTGTTATGTCCTAAACAAACATCAGAAGGAGAACAAGATATAAAAAGCTCCAAGAATTATACATTGACAAGAAATATACACACAAATGGAGACAACCCTGAAGATGGAAAACCTAGGAAAGAGAAGAGTCCTTGATGCAAGCATCACCAACAGAATACAAGAGATAGAAGAGAGAATCTCAGGCTTAGAATATACCATAAAAGACATTAACACAAGAGTCAAAAAATTACAAAAAGCAAAAAGTTCCTAACTCAAATCATTCAAGAAATCCAGGACACAATAAAAAGACCAAACCTAAGAGTAATAGGTATAGAAGCGAGTGAAGATTACCAATTCATAGGGGCAGTAAACATCTTCAACAAAATTGTATGAAAAATCTTCCTTAATCTAAGGAAAGACATGCTAATAAACAGAAGAGAAGTCTACAGAACATCAAACAGATTGGACAAGAAAAGAAATTCTCATCACTTATTAATCAAAACACCAAAGTTACAGAACAAAGAAAGAATATTAAAAGTTGTAAGGGGAAACAGTCAAGTAAAATACAAAGACAGACTTACGAGAACTCCACAGGACTTCTCAGCAGAGACTCTAAAAGCCAGAAGATCTTGGGCAGATATCATGCACACCCTAAGATAACAAAAAATGCTAGCCCAGGCTACCATACCAAGCAAAATTCTCAATTACTATAGATGGAGGACCCAAGATATTCCATGACAAAACCAAATTTAAACAATATCTTTCCACTAATCCAGCCCTACAGAGGATGATAGAGGGAAAACTCCAACATAAGGAAGGAATCTATACTCAAAAAAGCATGAAATTAATCTTCTCACAACAAATCCTAAAAGAAGAGAAGCACACAAGCATAATTCCTCCTCTAATAAGCAAAATAACAGGAAGCAGCAATCATTGGTCCTCAATATCTCTCAACACAATCTACTCAACTCCCCAATAAAAAGGCATAGATTAGAAGACTGGATATGTAATCAGGACCTAGCATTTTACTGCATACAGGAAACAAATCTCAGTAACCAAGAGAGATGCTACCCCAAAGTAAAAGGCTGAAAACAAATCCAAAAATAGTGTCCCAAGAAACAAGCATCACTAGCAATTCAAATATTCAATAAAATAGACTTTCAATCAAATGTTATGAAAAAAGAAGGGGAAAGACATTATATCCTCATCAAAAGAAAAATCCACCAGGATGAACTCTCAATTCTGAACATCTATGCCCCAAATGCAAGGGCACCCACATCTGTATAACAAATGTTACTAAGGTTCAAAGAGCACATTGCACCTCACACAATAATAGTGGGAAACTTCATAATCCCACTCTCATCAATGGACAGATCATGGAAACAAAATCTAAACATAGACACGGTGAAACTAACAGAAGTTATGAAGCAAATGAATTTAACAGATATCTACAAAACATTTCACCCTAAAACAAAAGAATATACTTTCTTCTCAGCACTTCATGATACCTTCTCCAAAATTGACTGATAATAGTACACAAAACAGGCCGCAACAGGTACAGGAACATTGAATTAACCGCATGTATTCTATCAGACCACCACAGACTAAGGTTGGTATTCAATAACAAAAACAACAGAAAGCCCACATATATATGGAAGCTGAACAACTCTCTACTCAATGATAATATAGGCAGGTAAAAAATAGGGAAAGAAATTAAAGGCTTTTTGTAATTTAACAAAAATGAAGGCATAACATACCCAAACTTATGGGAAACAATGGAAGCAATATTAAAAGGAAAGCTCATGGCTCTGAGTGCCTTCATAAAGTAATTATAGTGTTCATACACTAGCAGCTTAACAGAACATCTGAAAAGTCTAGAACAGAAGGAAACAAATACACCCAAGAGGAGTAGACAGCAGGGAATAATCAAACTCAGTGCTGAAATCAACCAAATAGAAGCAAAATGAACTGAACAAAGAATCAAGAAAACCAGGAGTTGGTTCTTTGAGAAAATCAACATGATAGATAAACCCTTAGCCAAACTAACCAGAGGGCACAGAGACAGTATCCAAATTAACAAATTCAGAAAAGAAAAGGGAGACATAACAAAGAAAACTGAGGAAATTAAAAAAAAAATCATCAGATCCTACTACAAAAGCATTTCCTCAACAAAACTGGAAAATGTGGATGAAATGGTTGATTTTATAGACAGATACCAGGTACCAAAGTTAAGTGAGAATCAGATAAACCTATATTCAACAAAACTGAAAAATCTGGGTGAAATGGACAGATTTCTAGGCAGATATCAGGTACCAAAGTTAAATCAGGATCATATAAACCATCTAAACAGTCTCATAACCCTTTAAGAAATAGAAGCATTCATCAAAAGTTTCCTGAACAGAAAAGCCCAGGACCAGAAGTGTTTAGAGCAGAATTCCACCAGGCCTTCAAAGAAGACCTAATACCAATACTTTTCAAACTATCCAAAAAATAGAAATAGAAGGAACACTACCCAATTCATTCTATGAAGCCACAGTTACACTGCATATTCTCCCTTGGAGTTAGAACAGTTTCTGTCTAATCAAGAACTCGTCATAATTTCTTTTCATAGAGGATTGCATAAGAGATTTTTTTTCTATTTCTATCATGTTTAATGTTCCAAGTGGATTTTAAATCTGGTTGTGTGCATATTACTTTTAGCTTCAGAAGAAGAAGTATATTTAAGAGGCTTTTAACTATTATAAATTATTTTGATGACTTAAAAAATGTCAATACTGAGTTGTATATTTTAAAATAAATTTTATCAATTAAAAAAAGCATGGGGGAGATCAAGAGTTCAAGGCCATACCTAAACATAATTGAAACATTATACAAACCAATAGCCAACATCAAACTAAATAGAGAGAAACTTGAAGCAATTCCACTAAAATCAGGGACCAAACAAGGCTACCCACTCTTCCCCTATCTATAGTATGCATATTTCTAGTCAGAACAATTCAGCAACAAAAGAAAATCAAAGGGATACAAATTATAAAGGAGGAAGTCTAGATATCATTATTTGAAGATGATATGATAGTATACATAAACAACCCAAAATATTCCACCAGAGAACTCCTAAAGCTGATAAACAACTTTAGCAAATTAGCTGGATATAAAATTAACTAAAATTCATGGCCTTTCTCTACTTAAAGGATCAATGGGCAGAGAAAGAAATTGGGTAAAAAGACATCCATCACAATAATCTTAAGTACAACAAAATATCTTGTGCTCTAACCAAGCAAGTGAAAGATCTGTATGACAAGAACTTCCAGCCTCTGAAGAAAGAAATCACAAAGAAATCTCAAGGAAAGTAATCTTAGAAGATGAAAAGATCTCCCATGCTCATGGATCAGCAGGATTAACATAGTGAAAATGTCTATCTTACCAAAAGTAATATACACATTCACTACAATCCCCATCAAAATTCCAACTCAGTTCTTCCCAGAGATAGATAGAGCAATTCTCAAATTCATCTGGACTAAGAAAAAACCCAGGAGAATGAAAACAATCCTCAACAACCATCCTCAACAATAAAAGAAGTTCTGGTGGAATCATCATCCCTGACATCAAGCTGTACTACATAGCAATAGTGATAAAAGCCACGTGGTATCATTACAGAGACAGACAGGTAGATCAATGAAATAGAGTTGAAGATCCAGAAATAAACCCACATACCTATGGTCACTTGATAGTTGACAAAGAAGCCAAAGTCATCCAGTGGAAGAAAGACAGCATTTCTATAGAAAAATGCTGTCCAAAAAGGATAAACAGATGTGAGATAGGCAAGTGTTAAGCTCTGTCAATACAGAGTAAGCTAGTCCTTCATATTTTCTGCTTCACATAAGGTCTGCCTGATGGTTCAGGGCCAAAAACATTAAAGATAGATGCTTCAGTGTTATAGAAATTAAGATCTATCCAGGAAGTCAGCTATCTCTAAAATTCATTTAAGTTTTGGAAGCTATATTTTTGTGCTTTGTATATACCCAGGTAATATTTAATTCATTCTATGATTTATGATGTGATTAAAGACTAGCTATAGTCTCATAAACAATCTTAAGTTGTTTAGCATTGAAAGATATGATATAAAATAAAAAAGATGGTTTTTCAGATGGTAATGGAAGGTAAAATCTAAATATAACTCAGGTATAGAATTGTCAGCTCTTTAGTTAGAATATGTGGTAGAGTACTTTAATTGACAAACTGATAGACTAGATGTTAATTATATATCATATTTTAAAATTTACATAATTGTTATATTTATGCTCAGTTTATATCTGAGAAAAAGAATTTTTTAATTACACAAAAAGGGGGAAATATTGTGGGTTGCTCTTTGATGTTAATTCTGCTTCCTCAAGAGGGGTTGCCTCCAACCAGGAGTATATCATGTACTCAAGTGATCTCACTGGCCCTTCGCCCCACCCTCACTGGGCCTTCGCCCCACCCTCACTGGTCAAATAAGGGCTAGAGCCAATGATTGGGTAATAGAAGGGAAAGGTGGGCCTGTAGGTCTCAGAGAGGAGAGAGAGAGGGAGAGGAAGAGGAGGAAAAAGGATGATAGAGGAAAACCAAATGGCCTAGAGAAGCCATAAGTAACAGGGGTCTCATAGCTGGAGAATAGATTAGTACAATGATCGATCTGCCCAATCTAAACATATAGCTTATGAATATAATAACTGAGTTATGTGATTTTTATACATAATTATTGGCATAAGAAATTTCCATAAAAGTTGACAATGACTTACTAGTACTCAAAACCTCTGGCTAATAACATTGTTATAAATTACCCTGTCTCTTTTTTTCTCCTTCTGCAGCTATCCACAATACAACACACAATTCCAAGTCTACATAGCAATTTAAAATCAAAGACTTCTACATGGCACTGCTCTCTCTAGTAAATGGTTTGATTTTCTTATTTTGTTTCAGAGTCACTTCCACAACTCTATTTTAAATATACTTTTTTTTTATAATAAACTAAAAACTAATCATTCAATTTATTAAGGCATTTGTCAAAACTTTGTAGCTCCCAACAAATAAAATACTCTTCACAAATGGGTACTTATTGTAAGCAAAATAAGTCCAAGAATTGAATGATTATAAAATAAAAGTACTCTGTTTATTGATACATATGATTAACTGCTTTTTCCTTTCTTATTTTTCATACTACAAATAACTTCATTCAATATTTTAAAAGCTACAATTAATTATAGCTGATAAAGTATTTCCCAAGTTTAATGAACATATCAATATAAATAAAACAAAATAAATGCCACCCATTTGTCTAGTATTTGGTATTTGCCAGGTTTTTCAGTTTAATGAGAAGAAAATTATAGTACAGAAAGTTCTACTAAGCTGTGCAATGCCACAAAGCTTAAACATTGGATATAGATCATCTGATACCACAGTAGTCTATGCCATATAGATAAAGGCACACGGACATTTGATGTCTTTGAATGGGGGTCTTATTATTTAGTCAAAGTTGGTCACAAACTCACAGTTTTCCTGCTTCAGCCTTTGGAATGCTGGGATTATATATTTGCACTACCACACTAGACAAGCTCCGTGCCTCTTTAACTTTGTCTTTGTATAATGGAAAATCAACATTTACCATTTCTTCATCTTAAAAATGATTCATGAGCCTACTTCTCCTTCTCCAAAAGAAACTGAATACATTTTCATACAATTACCATAGTATGTAAGTAAACACCAGCATCTAGAAATAATTTATTGAAGTCTTCACTACAAAATAAAATGAAATGAAATAAAATAAAATAAATAAAATAAAATAAAATAAAGGTTCTCATAGTCTAGCAGGAAAAATACTTCAGACAACTTTCAGATCTCAAACATTATGGCTAGCTTCCCCAAATAATTTCTGCTTATCTTTTCTACTCTCTTCACTGGGCTACGCTCTAAGCCATTATGTGCACAACAGAGGGATACTGTGGGTTTTAATTTTTTTTCCAACTTTTAACTGCAAGAAGACATTGTGATGTAACTTTACCATCCTGGAAGTTTTTAAAGCATGGTTTGGTGATAAGAAATATATTCAAAATGTATTGCCTGCACCACCACCCTGTGTTCACGCAAGTCTTTATAGCATGAAAACCAGAAAGGTTTTGTCCAACACCAGTGATGCCTTTAGTCAACTGCCATTCTTCCTATAGCTATGAGGTTAACATTTTGAGTATCCCCTATAGGTGAAACCATGTAGCACTTATTTTTCTGTGACTGACACACTTAGCACAAGTTCTGAGAGGCACGTTGATTCTCAACATTTTAAATTTTGCATAATATTCCACATATGTTTACCCCATTTTCACACCTTCTCATCATTCAGTAGACACTTACATGGGCTCCAAATTTATCTACTATGAAAAATGCTTTCCACTATGAATATAAGTATAATTATTCTATTCTATGTTTTTTGATAATACACAGATGCTGAAGTGCTGAATCATGTGGCAATTCTATTTTTATGTTTTTTGAGTAACCAAAATAGGATTCTTTATGTACTAATACACACTATCTTCAGACTTTGAAAGTGAATACTGTAGTAAAATGCCTTAATCCAAAGTGAATATGAACACAAAAGACTGCATCAGAGTCAAACTTAACACTCCTAGGCCAAGTTCATATACATGCAACTAGACTGGTGAATTGGTGATGTCGGGTACAGATTTATAGTATATGAAAATGTTGATAGTTAATAATGAAATTAGTTCACATTTTTGTAGTATTTTCTTTTTGCTGCACCTTATCTGCTCTGAGTCCTATGTATTGTATTTTTTATCTTATAAATGTGGTGTGGGATTCACGAAGTGTGTATCTATTCATATTAAAATTTCTTCCTGATTCTTGAACATAAGTAATTCAATTATAGTAATTATTTTAATATATACATAAGTTGATCATTCTGTGTGTGAGCATGTGTATGTGTATGCATGCGTGTGTGTGTCTGTAATACAGATGGGTATCATAAGACAGATCTTTCCTTGTGGGTTCTCAGAGTTGAACTCAAACTCAGGTCATAAGCCATGGCTGCAAGCACGTTTAACCACTGAACAATTATGTGAGCCAGAATCTCAGAGTTTATGTGTGTGTGTGTGTGTGTGTGTGTGCGTATGTGTGTGTGTGTGTGTGTGTATGTAAAAACATTGTGCCAGGCAGTCTTGTACTTCATAAGACTATATTAATGTATAATTAATTACTTATATTAATGTATAAGTAATGAATTAATGTATAAAATGAATATTTGAACATAAATTACTTTAATTACTTAGCACAGCATTAGAAATGTACCATTGCAGACTAGTGAAATTGCTTATCAGGTAAGGGTGCTTGCAATCAAATCTGATGACCAGAGTTCAAATGTTGGAAAGATAGCATTCATATGTTCAAGTCTTCCTCTGATATTCAATGAACATATACACATAAATGCATACATTCAATAAATAAAATAAGTAGATAAGTAAACAAATGTAAAACATAAATACTTGCATAGTATTTAAAGAGAGAAAATGTACTTAAAGAACTCGCATTAAGGAAGTGATAAAAGTTGAGTCTGGTAAAATGTTCTCTTCGGTGCAGTTTGCATAATACCTATTAAGGTTCTCCTTATATTTTAATAATTCATACTTTATTCATCAGTGTCTATATTTCTTCAAGCAATTTAAGTTAGGCAACGAGGAGACATTCCATCTTAGATAGAAGCTCATCAGAGCTCAGATGGTCTAAAAGAAGGTGAAGTATTCCATACTGCAGGGAATCTTGTGAAAACTCAGGAACTAAACAATTCAATAACATTAAGAAGGATCTGATTCTGCCAGCTCTTTGACACCAGGTCCATGCAAGAGGAGAGAACCCGGTCCAGCTGGGTCTATCCGAGGCTGAGCGGGATGGCAAGTGTCAACAGTCCAAAAGAAACACACCAGGCCAGGAGTCTTGTTGAAGCAGGAACTCACTTTATAAACTAGGCACTTGCTCATATAGAGAAGGCAAGGAGGTGGGCACTTAGGTATGGGAAGAGATGACATAGGAGGTGAGGAAGGGTGACAGAGGGTAAGCAGTAACTGTCAGGGCCAGTGGCAAAGTTTCACATCAGAAACTATTGTGGCAGAGGCAGGGCCAAACAAGTCTTGCTGAGTCACCCCGATAATGAAATGACTGAGGCAGGTCTCAAAACTCGAGCTAGGCTTAGGCTTTCCCACAAAGTGGCAGAAACTCAAATCAAGCTCAGATTTGTCCACAAGATCCAAACCAGTGCCAAAATGTGGCCCAACATATTCCCCTTTTGTTTTTGTAATGAGCAGGTTACATGGCTCCTGTCTTAGGTTGTCCCCCACATGGGGATCTTACCTCTCTCTGGATACTACATGTTACTCTGGCTCAAGGGAGGGGGTGGTGCTCCATGCCCTGTCTTAGGTTGTCTCAGTACATCTGAGATCTTATTCGTTGTTGGTCAGGTGGAGAGCTGAGGAGGGGTGCTCATAGGCAGAAGGTAGAACCTGGCTCAGAAGAGACAAGTTTTTAGTAATGGACCTCAACTTGGTGAAGCTTGAATGCCTCTAGCCTCTGGTGGATAAATTGAGTGAGCTTGTTGAGCACACATAGCTCAACAGTCAAGGTAAAGAGGAGAAGAAAGGAGCCAAGGAGCGGGCGGAATTAGGGTAATAGGCCACAACAGGTTGTCCTGGAACTCTCTTTGCCTCCTTTCTAGGTCTTCTGGAAGCTTCATTATCTTGTTTTGGATGATTTCAGATTGATTAGCATAAAAGCAGCATATTTTTCCTGTAAGAAAAGGCAGATACCCCCCTCCTTGGCTAGCAAATCAAGCTGTTTTTGAAGATCAAACAAAGTACTAGAGACAAGATTAATATCACGGACCAAATGTTAAGAGAGTTTCTCAGCCCAGGGGGAATTGGGGCCTTCCTCAGCCACTGCCTTCTTGAGTTCTTTAATCTCTTTCGGATCCCAAGGATTACTATCAGGGTTGACATTCCCTGGATAAAGGCTGGTGGCATGCTGAGTGCCAAGCCACTCCCTATTGTAAGTTGGTGGGGCTGCAGACAGAGCAGAGGAACTCTGAAAAGGGTTTTTTGAGGGGTCCAAAGAGGGATAAAGAGGTTCAAGAATAGGATCAGACTTGGAGGAAGCCTGCCCCATAATTTATGGGGGTACACTCACTTGCAGACCGATTAGCCCATCAGTGTTCTTCTGTCAGGAGGACTGAGAAGTTCCTTACATGGAGCACCATTCTGTTGGCTCCCTTGCCAGCAGGTCCAGGTAAGAGGCAAGAACCCGGTCTAGTCGTGTCTGTCCAGGGCTGAGTGGGAAGACAGCCCAAAAGAAATGCACTAGGGTTGTCTGTGCCATGCAGTTCCATACCCAAATAGTGCAGGACAAGAGGTACCCTCCCAGGAGTGTGGACAAGCCTATGATCAGGGATAAGGTCAGCACCTCTGCTCAGACAGACTTGTCCAGAACCCTCAGGACACAGGGACTGAGGAGTGGTCTTCTGGTTTTCATCTGAGGCTGGGGAGCTGACCCTGTGACACAGGGTTCCATACTCAGTTCCAGGAGAGTGCTGGTCTCCCAGGAGTGCCAACACGCTTTGAGCACAGGAAGACCACAACTTCTGTTCAAATTCCTCGATCAAGAGAGATCCTCATAGAGCCATCAGGACACAGGAACCAAGGAAAACTGGGGACAGGATCCTTCTGGTTTCTATATCTATATATCCAAATGTACAGTATCTTCATGACACGGGCAATAACCGGATATCTGAGAGGGGTCTAAGTGAGATTCTAATACTGATAGAGTAGAAGAAGCAAGAGGTCCCTTACCATACCAACAAGCTATTGCAATGAACAGTTGCAAGCAATGAAATGTGAACAAATGGGTATACTGTGGTACAAACTGTGACAATGGGATTGGGATGCATGGTGTAAAATTCACAAAAGACAAATGAAAAGTTTAAAAAAAAAAACAAGTAAAAATAGAGATTAATACATCTGTAAGGTTTTTTTTTTTTTCCCTGTAATCTGTCTTCAAGAGTGGAAAGACAGAAAATAGAAAAAAAAAACAAAAAACAAACAAAACAAACAAACAACAACAACAAAAATAAAAAACAGTGAGAGGAGATCCTGTGACACAGGGTTCAAGACAAAGGGACTGAGGAACAGCCAGGAGGAAAGAGCCTTCCAGCTTGCATTTGTGGTGGGAGACCACTGCCTCGGCCACCAGGGCTCCATACCCAAATAGCGCCAGGAGAAAGCTAGCCTCCCAGGAGTGTGAAAAAACCAGTGAGAGGATGGCACCAGACACAGGGACTGAGGAACAGCCAAGAGGAAAGAGCCTTCCGATCTCCATCTGTGGCAGGAGACCTCTGCCTGAGCCACCAGGGCTCCATAGCCAAATAGCGCTGGGTGAAAACTAGGCTCCCAGGAATGTGGGCAAGTCTGTCTGCTCAGAGGGACCCACCTGGAATTCCTGGGACACAGGGACAGAGGAACTGGGTTCTGATTTCTTTTGGTGGCTGTAGAGCAGATCTTGTGATACAGGCCTCCATACTCAAATAGTACCAGGAGATAGCTGGCAAACCAGGATAACTGACACAACTTTAAGCACAGGCAAGACCACCACTTCTTTTCAAATTCATTGGACCAAGAGGGACCCTTGAAGAGCCATCAAGACGCAGGAAACAAGGGCCAGCTGGGGATTAGATCCTTCTTGTTTCTGTCTGCACCCCAGAGCTGACCCTGCATTACAACTCTCCAAACCCAAATTCCTCTCAGAGAGAACTGGTCTTCAAGGAGTATTGATACCAAGGCTTGCAAGAAAGACAAGCCACAGTCAGAGAGAGTAAGACCAGCTAACACTAGAGAGAACCAGATGGCAAAAGGCAAGGGCAAGAACACAAGGAACAGAATCCAGGGCTAATCGGCATCATCAGAACCCAGCTCTCTCGCCACAGCAAGTCCTGGATACCACAACACACCAGAAAAGGAAGACTCAGACTTAAAATCACATCTCAAGAGGATGATAGAAGATTTTAAGAAGAAAATAAATAACTCCCTTAAAGAAATACAAGAGAACAAAGGTAAACAACTAGAAGCCCTGAAAGAGGAAACACAAAAATCCCTTAAAGAATTACAGGGAAACACTATCAAATGGGCAGAATTACAGGAAAACACAACAAAACAGACAAAGAAAATGAACAAAACCATCCAGGAAGTAAAAACAGAAATAGAAACAATAAAGAAATCACAAAGGGAGACAACCCTGGAGTTAGAAAACCTAGGAAAGAAATCAGGAGTCATAGATGCAAACATCACCAACAGAATACAAGACATGGAGGAAAGAATCTCAGGTGTGAAAGATGCCATAGAAAACATTGACACAACAGTAAAAAAAAACACAAAATGCAAAAAGCTCCTAACCAAAAACATCAAGGATATCCAGGATGCAATGAGAAGACAGAACCTGAGGATAATAGGTATAGAAGAGAGTGAAGATTCCCAACTTAAAAGATCAGTAAATATCTTCAACAAAATTATAGAAGAAAATTTACATAACCTAAAGAAAGATATGAACATAAGTATACAAGAAGCCTACAGAACACCAAATAGACTGGACCAGAAAAGAGATTCCTCCCATCACATTATAGTCAAAACACCAAATACACAAAATAAGGAAAGAATATTAAAAGCAGTAAGGGGAAAAGGGCAAGTAACATATAAAGGCAGACCTATCAGAATTACACCAGACTTCTCACCAGAGACTATGAAAGTTAGAAGATCCTGGGCAGATCTCATATAGACTCCAAAAGAACACAAATGTCAGCCCAGGCTGCTAGACCCAGCAAAACTCTCAATAATCATAGATGGTGAAACCAAAATATTCTATGACAAATCCAAATTTGCACAGAATGTTTCCATAAACCAGGCCATACAAAGAATAATAGTTGGAAAACGCCAACTCAAGGAGGGAAACTATACCCATGAAAAAGCAGGAAAGTAATCTTTCAACAAACTCAAAAGAAGATAGCCACACAAATATATAAACAACGTTGAAAATAACAGGAAGCAACAATCACTATTTTTTAATATCTCTTAACATCAATGATCTCAAATCCCCAATAAAAAGACATAGACTGACAGATTGGATCCGTAAAAAGGACCCAGCATTTTGCTGCAGCCAGGAAATGCACCTCCATGTTAAAGACAAACACTACCTCAGAGTAAAGGGCTGGAAAACAATTTTCCAGGGAAATGGCCCCAAGAAACAGGCTGGAGTAGCCATTCTAATATTGGATAAAATTGACTTTCAACATAAATTCATCAAAAAAGATGAGGAAGGACACTTCTTACTCATAAAAGGAAAAATCTACGAAGAAGAACTCTCAATTCTGAACATCTATGCTTTGAGTACAAGGGCTCTCACATTCATAAAAGAAACTTTACTAAAGCTCAAAGCACATATTGCACCTCATACAATAATAGTGGGAGACTTCAACATCCCACTATCATCAATGGACAGATCTTGGAAACACAAACTAAACAGAGACACAGTGAAAGTAGAAGATGTTATGAACCAAATGGATTCCACAGATATCTATAGACCATTTCATCCTAAAACACAAGAATATACCTTCTTCTCAGCACCTGATGGTACCTTCTCCAAAGTTGATCATATAATTGGTCACAAAACAAACTTCAACAGATATAAGAAGACTGAAATAATCCCAAGCCTCCTATCAGATCACTAAGGCATAAGGCTGGTCTTCAATGGCAAAAACAACAAAAGAAAGCCCACATATATATGAAAGCTGAACAATGCTCTACTCAATGATAACTTGGTCAAGGGAGAAGAAAAGAAAAAAATTAAAGACTTCCCAGAATTTAATGAAAATGAAAGTACAACATACCCAAACCTATTGGACACAATGAAAGTAGTGTTAAGAGGAAAACATATAGCTCTGAATGCCTCCAAAAAGAAACTGGAAAGAGTGTATAAAACCAGCTTAACAGCACACCTGAAAGTTCTAGAACCAAAAGAAGCTAATACACCCAAGAGGGGTAGAAGGCAGGAAATAATCAAATCAAGGGCTGAAATCAACCAAGTAGAAACTAAAAGAACTATACAACGAATGAACAAAATCAGGAGCTGATTCTTTGATAAAATCAACCAGATAGATAAACCCTTAGCAAGACTAACCAGAGGGCACAGAGACAGTATCAAAATTAACAAAATTAGAAATGAACAGGGAGATATAAAAATAGATTCTGATGAAATTCAAAAAATCATCTGATCCTACTACAAAAGGCTATCCACAACAAAATTGGAAAATCTGGATGAAATGGACAAGTTTCTAGACAGATACCAAATACCAAAGTTAAGTCAGGATCAGATAAACCATCTAAACAGTCCCATAAACCCTAAAGAAATAGAAGCAGTAATTAAAAGTCTTCCAACCAAAAAATGCCCAGATACAGATGGGTTTAGTGCAGAATTCTATTGGACCTTCCAAAAAGACCTAATACCAATACTCTTTAAACTATTCCACAAGATAGAAACAGAAGTAACACTACCTAATTCATTGTATGAGGCCACAGTTACACTGATACCCAAACCTCACAAAGACCCAACATAGAAAGAAAACCACAGACCAATTTCCCTTATGAATATCGATGCAAAAATACTCAATAAAATTCTCTCAAACCAAATCCAAGAACACATCAAAACTATCATTCACCATGATCAAGTAGGCTTCATCTCAGGGATGCAGGGATGGTTCAATACCAAGAAACCATCAATGTAATCCACTACATAAACAAACACAAAGAAAAAAACACATGGTCATTTTGTTAGATGCTGAAAAAGTATTTGACAAAATTCAACATCCCTTCATGATAAAAGCCTTGGAAATATCAGGAATTCAAGGACCATACCTAAACATAGTAAAAGCAATATAGAGCAAACAAGTAGCCAACATCAAACTAAATGGGGAGAAACTCGGAGCAACCCCACTAAAATCAGGGACTAGACAAGGCTGTCCACTCTCTCCCTATCTATTCAATATAGTACTTGAAGTTCCACCTAGAGCAATTAGACAATAAAACAACAAGGAGGTCAAAGGGATACAAAGTGGAAAGGAAGATATCAAAATATCACTATTTGAAGATGATATGATCGTGTACTTAGGTGATATGAAAAATTCGACCAGAGAACTGCTATAGCTGATAAACAACTTCAGCTAAGTGGCTCGATATAAAATTAACTCAAACAAATCAGTAGCCTTCCTATACTCAAAGAATAAACAGGCTGCGAAAAAAATTAGGGAAATGACACCTTTCACAATAGTCACAAGCAATATAAAGTATCTTGTTGTGACTTTAAGCAACCAAGTGAAAGATCTGTGTGACAAGAACTTCAAGTCTCTGAAGAAAGAAATCAAAGAAAACCTCAGAAGATGGAAATTGATGCTCATGAATTGACCGGATTTATATAGTTAAAATGGCCATTCTGCAGAAAGCAATCTACAGATTTAATGCAATCCCCATCAAAATCCAACTCAATTCTTCATAAACTTAGAGCAATTCTCAAATTCATTTGGAATAACAAAAAACCCAGGATAACAAAAACTATTCTCAATAATAAAAGAACTTCTAGGGGAATCAGACCCCCTGACCTCAAGCTGTACTAAAGAGCAGTAGTGATAAAAGCTTCATGATATTGGTACAGTGACAGGCAGGTAGATCAATGGAATATGATTGAAGTCCCAGAAATGAACCCACACACCTATACTTACCTTGATCTTTGACAAAGGAGGTAAAACCACCCAGTGGGAAAGAGTCAGCATTTTTAATAAATGGTGCTGGCTCAACTGGTGGGTGACAAAGGAGGTAAAACCACCCAGTGGGAAAGAGTCAGCATTTTTAATAAATGGTGCTGGCTCAACTGGCAGTCAACATGTAGAAAAATGCAAATCGATACATTCCTATGTCCTTGTAAAAGCTCCAGTCCAAATCGATCAAGGACATCCACATAAAACCAGGTACACTGAATCTGATAGAAGAGAAAGTGGGGAAAGGCCTCAAATACATGGGCATAGGGGAAAAGTTACTGAACAGAACGCCAATGACTTATGCTCTAAGATCAAGAACTGACAAATGGGACCTCATAAAATTGCCAAGCTCTGTGAGGCAAAGGATACTGTGAATAGGACAGAATGGTAAACCAACTGATTGAAAAAAAAATCTTTACCAATTTTACATCCAATAGAGGTCTAATATCCAATATATACAATGAACTCAAGAAGTTAGACTCCAGAGATCCAAATAACCCTATCAAAAAATGGGGAACAGAGCTAAACAGAGAATTTTCAACTGAGGAAAGTTGAATGACTGAGAAGCACCTATAGAAATGTTTAACATCCTTAGGCATCAAGGAAATGCAAATTAAAACAACTCTGCGATTCCACCTCACACCAGTCAGAATGGCTAAGATCAAAAACTCAGGTGACAGCAGATGCTGATGAGGATGTGGAGAAAGTGGAACACTCTTCTATTGCTGTTGGGATTGCAAGCTGGTACAACCATTTTGGAAATCAGTTTGGTGGACCCTCAGAAAATTGGAAACAATACTCTTGAGAACCCAGCTATACCACTCATGGGCATCTACCCAGAAGTTGCTCCAACATCTAAAAACAACACATGCTCCACTGTGTTCATAGCAGCCATATTTATAATAGCCAGAAGCTGGAGAAACAACCCAGATGTCTCTCAACAGAAGAATGGATACAGAAAATGTGGTACATTTACACAATGGAATACTACTCAGCTATTAAAAACAATGACTTCATGAAATTGTCAGGCAAATGGATAGAACTTGAAAATACCATCCTGAGTGAGGTAAGTCAATCACAAAAGAACAAACACAGTATGTACTCACTGATAAGTGGATGTTAGTCCAAAAGTTCAGAACACCCATGATTTAATTCTCAGCAACTGTTGGACTGAGCATGGGGTCCCAGTTGGAGGAGTTGAAGAAGGGACTGAGGGAGCTGAGGGAGTTTGCAGCCCCATGGGGAGGGAGCAACAGTGTCAACTGGTCAGCTCCCCTTCTCCCCCCACCCCGTTTCTCCCAGAGACAAGACCACCAACCACAGAATGCATATGGAGGGGCCCATGGTGCTGGCCATGTATGTGGCTATGGAGGTCCTTGTTGACCATAAGTGGGAGGAGAGGCTTTTGGGTCTGAGAGTGTTAGATGCCCCATTATAGGAGAATGCCAGGGAGGGAAGTTGAGAGTGAGTGGGTGGGTGGGGAAATGCTCTCATAGAGGCAGGGGGAGGTGGGATGGGATAAGGGATTTCCAAAAGGGAATCCTGGAAATGGAAAAATATTTGAAATGTAAATAAAGTATTAAATAAAAAGAAATAAATAATTGAAGTAAAGGTCCAGAGAAAATGCATGATAGTGAACTATATCTCTGAGGTGATTAGTTGTGACTCCTGAGAAGGTAATGGAAAAGACAAAAATATGTGTTCAATAAAACACAAGTTGAAGAGCTCCACATATGCTTGAAGGTACTGAGCCTTTACTGTTACCATTGGTAGTAAGAAAATAAATACCTAATTTTATGAAAGAACAAAAAGAACCTCAGAGGTGTTGAACTGCAAAATACCATGGTGACTGAAAGTGGGCTCACAGTGATCTAATAAAACATGTTTGATTCCAAGACTTGTATACTACCAAAGACCTGTTAATTTCAAACATTATTGGATGCATATCCATAAGTCAAAATTCCAGTCAACCAGAAAAGAAACAAGCACTTGATACATTTCATGGCCTTGGTAAGTTTCAAAGACATGGTAATTAAAACATGACAGATATAAAGGGTTGTCTGCTATATATTTTATTCATATAAAATGTCTAGGATAGGATAATACAAATAAAGGGCATTGCTTGAGGTTAATTAGAGTCATAAGATGATAGAGTAAGGATAAAATTTCTTTGGGATCATGGAAATGCTTTAAGATGGCATGGTAGGGACATTTCTATGACTCTTCAACTGTTCTCAAAATAACTTAGTTGCCCACTTATAATTGCTCCTAGATTTTATGATATATAAATTATATGTCAAAACCACATGTATAAAATGTTAAATATATGTATTGTGAAATAAAATTTCGGTATTAAAAAAAAAAATCACCAGGCCAGGAGTCTTGTTGAAGCAGGAACTCACTTTATAAACTAGGCACTTGCTCATATAGAGAAGGCAAGGAGGTGGGCACTTAGGTATGGGAAGAGATGACAAAGGAGGCAGAGAAGTGTGAAGGGGGATAAGGGGTAACTGACAGGGCCAATGGCAAAGCTTCACATCTGAAACAGTGGGGCAGAGGCAGGGCAGGTCTTGCTGAGTCACCCATATAGAAATGAGTGAGGCAAGTCTCAAAACTCAACCAGGCTTAGGCTTTTGCAGGAGGCCGCAGAAACTTGAACCTGGCTCAGATTTGTCCTCAAAGTCCAAACCATGGAAAAATGGGGCCCAACAGAAACTGGCCCTATTCACTAAACCTCCCCCCTTTAATGCTTATTAAACAGGACAGACCGTGGCAAGACCTTTTCAGATAGGCCAAGCAACCTAGGAGACCCTGAGACTGATAGAGCACCCTAGAAGAAGCACAGAACAGTTGACCTGGCTGGAAAAGATATGCTCCTGTCTGATAAACCACAGGCAAGCTGTTCACTGAGTTCCAGATTTCCATGTTTCATTAACTGTCACCTGTGCTGAGGTTGGCTTGTGGAGATGTTGCTGCCTTTGAGTTGGTTTTGCTCTTATTAGTAACTGTTCACCATCACTCCTTTAAGTAACCCCAATTAAACTTATGGGCTCACCTAGCTGGGTTTAGGGGTGTTGTCAATTCTATATCTGGGTTGAAGAGATATTCATCATGTCTCCCAAGAAAAAGTGTCACACACCAGCATAAAAGAGGACTGACAGCATTTTATCAAAAACTCCATAAGTTGTACTTAAGCCAGGTAGAAAGAAGAGCATGAGAAGAGAATCCTAGCACTGACTATTCACAAAAACACAACCAAGAGATAACTATTTATCCTTTACACGCAGGTATACATTGTGTAAAGAGTCTCAAAAGCATGGAAAAAAGTCAGGAACAGAACCCATTCCTAATGTTAGGAGTCTTACAAGGACACCAAGCTACACAACTATAACATATGAAGAGGACTTAGGTCAGACCCATAAAGGCTCTTTGATTGTCTAGCAATCCCTAGGATCCCTGCTTTGTTGAGTCTGTGGGCATGTTCTTGTGGTGTCCTTGATCCCTCTGGCTCCTACAATCCTTCCTCCCCTTCTTCTGCAGGATTCCCTGAGCTGCAACCTAATGTTTGGTTGTGATTCTCTGAATCTGCTCCTTCAGTTGCCGCATAGAGCCTGTCTGATGATCATCATGCTAGGCTTCAGTCTAGAAAAATAGCAAAATATTATTAGCAATTATTTTATTGACTTCTTTTTATTGGGGGGGTTACGTTTTTAGATATTTATTTATTTATTTATTTTGCTAGTTGTGTTTAGTTTAGTTTAGTTTAGTTTAGTTTAGTTGTGGTCTCTGAGCTATGCAGACTCAGGTTCCTGTCCCACCAGGTAGTGTCAGGCATGGGTTCCCTGTTGTGTGGATCTCAAGTTGGACTAGTCATTAGTTTTATTACTTGCAAAATTTCTGGGCCACATTAACCTCAGCACATCTTGCAGGCAGGACAAATTATAGTAACAAAACACTTCATGTGGTGTCTTTACTGGAACCTTTTCTAGTTAGAGAAGGTGGCCAGTTTAAGCTCCTTTCCCCCCAGATTACTAGGAGTCCTCACTAACATCATTTTCATTGATTCCTAAAAGTTTCAACTGCACTACGCTTTCACACCTCCCCTCAGATGCCCCTAACAATTCCAGCTACCACTCTTTACACTCTCTCTCAACACCCATCTCTTTCCCAACAAACCCTGCACTTATCTACCATCCCAGTTCACCCATTCAAAGCCCCTTCTATTTCCCCTTTCCAGGGAGATCAAAGATCTCCATCTTGAGCCCTCTTTGTTACTTAGCCTCTCAGGGTCTATCTAGCATGGGTATCCTTTAGTTATTGGTAAACACTAGTATCTACATATAAGTGAGTACATACCATATGTGTCTTTTTGGGTCTGGTTTACCTTATTCACAATGAGTTCCATCCATTTGCCTGCAAATATTATGATGGTATTTTTGTTGTTGTTGTGTAAAAATATCACATTTTCTTTATTCGTTCTTTGGTCATGGGATATCTAGGTAGTTTCCAGTTGCTGGCTATTATGAATAAACTGCTATGAAGATAGTTGAACACGTGTCCTTGTGATAGGACAGAAAGTCCTTTAGGTATATGCCCAGAAGTGGTATACCTGGGTCCTAAGGTAGATTGATTACCAATTTTCTGAGAAACCACCTTATTAATTTTCAAAGTTTCTGTACAAGTTTGCATTCTCACCAATGCAATGAAGAAATGTTCCCCTTAATCCACATCTTCACCAGCACATGCTATGACTTTGTTTTTGACTGTGGTCATTGTGACAGGTGTAAGATGGAATCTCAAAGTCATTTTGATTTGCATTTCCCTGATAGCTAAGGCAGGATGTTCAACATTTCTTTAAATGTTTCTTTGCCATTTGAGATTCCTCTGTTGAGAATGCTTTGTTTAGATCTGCACCCCATTTTTAATTAGATTATTTGGTTTGTTGATGCCAAGATCCTTGGGTTCTTTATATATTTTGGAAACTAGCCCTGTATCAGATGTGCAGTTGGTGAAAATCTTTTCCCATTCTGTAGATTACCTTTTCCTATAGATGGTTGTCCTTTGCCTTACAGAAGATTTTCAGTTCCATGATGTTTCATTTATTAATTCTTGATCTTAGTGCCTGTCCTATTGGTGTTCTGTTCAGGGAGATGCTCCTGTGCTAATAAGTTCAAGGCTATTACCATTCCTGCTGTTATTAAGAAGTAATGGACAAGAAGAACATGATATCCAGAGAGTGACTAGAACATTTCCAGGCAAATTGTGTATGAAAATATTGTCTTAATATTATAATAAATGTTTAATTGTACTGAAATGAAAGGCAAAACATTTTATGTTTCCTAATAGTATCATACATATATGCATGAAGCAGAAAAATACAGATGCAGGTGTGTATGTTGATCTCCAATTATTCTGAACATTAGATTCTAGATTGAACTTTTAGATAATGGAAATCCATCTAGATTTTAAAGCATAATGTAAGATTTTAAAATGTGGGAAATGTATCTCTCTGTATCTTAATTGTATCTCTCTGTTAAAAAGATTTACATGGTAAGAATATGTGTTGTATTTAGTGGTAAAGCATGAAGGTAAATAACCTAAAAATGATGTACTTAAACTGTAAGGAGACTTTACTGATCAAACTGAAGTACTTGTATCACATTTTCAGGGAGCAGAGACATTGAAAAGAGAATTCAGTGTGGATAAAGGTTTGTGAAAATACATTTGTTTTCTGGGAATGGTAGCTAAAAGTTTTGATGCATTTTAGAAGATAAAGCTTTTTAAATTAACCATAGACCTAATCTCATTTGGCTGACATGAATTCTATAGATGTCAAGAGGAAATGCAATGCATTAACAAAAATAATTGAGAAAAGTCAATGAGAAAGACTGACTTCAAAGTCTCAGGATGTTGTGCCAGGAAGTGTTCATGAACCCCAAAAGACCATGAAATAGTTTTCAATGCAATTTCATTAGGGCTCTTTATTATAAGCCCGGGCTTGAGCTATCCTCTAACCCATCCCTGACATAGCAGGACAGGAAGGCAGAGCAACCTCGAACTGGCAAGTATCTAATAGAATGACTATTGCAAGCCAACATGTGGGTGTTCTGGAGCATGATCATGAACAATCACAGTCTGAAAGTAGATCTGAAACAATCGGGAAGTAGCTATGAATTAACTTTAGGGTATAGGTCAAGCTGTGGGGTCCTTCCTGGTACTTGGGTGCAGCTTGGGTTCAGCTGCAGGTCAAGTTCAGGCTTTTTTTTTTTTTTTTTTCTTTTAAGGTGGTGGCCAGACCCAACATGTAGGAGGTTTGGCCTTTCATTCTCCCCTTTCTCTGGTAACTAGAAAAGCCCATCATAGGAATTCCTGGAGCTCATAGGCTTTGTTATGGAGGAACTGGTAGTATACCTAGTCTTATAAAAACAATAACAGAATTATGTCTTTATAACTCATTTAACTCAGGTCTTGATATACTGGTGACCTGAAAAGACTGGACAATCATATTCTAGGGGTCAGGGATGTCATTGTCCATTTCTTGTGGTGTCCCTGGGGCTTAGGTAGGGGCCCCAACAGTGGGAGACAGGGAAGAGTCTCAAGGCTGAGTTTTTTCTTGTTGGTCGGGTTTGTCCACAATTGGCTGTATGGTGGATCCATACCGTAATCCTGTCAACCTTCAGGCTGATAGGTGTGGTCAAGATGATACATAGGGACCTTTCAACGAGGCTCTAATGGCCCCTGGCTGGAGGGGACCTGTTTCATAGAAAACATGCCAACCATGTGCCCATTTGGACACCTTTGAAATCATCTAGCAACTGATGGTCCTCTAGCTCAGTGATGGTTCTGACTGCATGTTAAGAAGAATGGGGGATGGTATCCTGAACATGATGTTAAAAGGGGTCAGTCCCATCTGGAAAGGTGAGTTTTATACCTGCTAGAGAGCAAAGGGAACGAGAGTTACTCAGTCATTGCCAGTCTCTTATATCAATTTAGTTAAGGTCTCTTTTATGGTTTTGTTTATACACTACCTGTCCTGAACTCTGGGGTCTATATGTGCAATAAAGTTTCCAATCAATCCCCAAAATATTGGCTAGTCTCTGACTTACCTGGTATACAAAAGCTGGTCCCTTGTCTGAGCATATCATCTGAAGAAGCCCATACCTTGGCAGTATGTTCTCTAAGAGTTTCTTTGCCACCATGGATGTAGTTTCATGCTTGGTGGGGAGAGCCTCAGTCTTACCTGAAAAGGTACCCATAAATATTAGTAAACATTTATACCTAAATTTTCTGGTGTTGCCTCTGTGAAGTTGATCTCCAAGTAGGCTCCAGGCTGTGTGCCTCTGGACCTATTAACGGGGTTGTTTTTAGCAGGCAGGCATTATAGAGTTTTACAACCTTAGCTATCTTTGAGTTGGCATCTCTAATCCTAATTTAGCATACTATATAAATCCAACATTCTCCAGATATCCATGTAGGAAGAGAGGTGAATTTAAATGCTATCCCTTTTCCCAGCTTCCCCTCTGGAAACCTCTATTTTATCCTTTCGTTCCCTGATTCGATGAGGGTGCTTCCCCACCCACCCACCCACTCCCCACCCTGGCATTCCCCTACACTGGGGCATTGAGACTTCCCAAGACCAAGGGCCTCACCTCCCATTGATGTCCAGCAAGACCATCCTCTGCTCACATGCAGCTAGAGCCATGGGTCCCTCCGTGTGTACTCTTTGGTTGATAGTTTAGTCTCTGGAAGCTCTGGGGTGTCTGGTTGTTTGATATTGTGGTTCTTCCTATGGGTTGTAAACCCCTGCAGCGCCTTCAGTCCTTTCTCTAACTCCTCATGCTCAGTCCAATGGGTGGCTACGAGCATCTGCTTCCGTATTTGTCAGACTCTGGAAGAGCCTCTCAGGAGACAGCTATATAAGGCTCCAGTCAGCAAGCACTTCTTGGCATCCACTGTAGTATCTGAATTTGGTGTCTGTATATAGAATGGATCCACAGGTGGGGCAATCTCTGGATGGCCATTCCTTCAGTCTCTGCTCCATACTTTCTTTCTATATATACTCTCTTGAGTATTTTGTTCCACTTTCTAAGAAAGAGTGAAGCATCCACACTTTGGTCTTCCTTCTTCTTGAGCTTCATGTGGTCTGTGAATTGTATCTTGGGTATTCCAGCTTTTGGGCTAATATCAACTTATCAGTGAATGTATATTGTGTATTCTTTTGTGACTGGGTTACCTCACTCAGGATGATATTTTCTAATTCCATTCACTTGCCTAAGAATTTCATTAAGTTATTGTTTTTAATAGCTGAGTAGTACTCCATTGTGTAAATATACCACATTTTCTGTATCCATTTTTCTGTTAAATGACATCTGGGTTGTTTCCAGCTTCTGGCTATCATAAATAAGGCTGCTAGGAACATAGTGGAACATATATCTTTGCTGTATTTTTGGAGCATCTTCTGGGTATATGTCCAGGAGTGGTATAGCTGGGTCCTCAGCTGGGTCCAATTTTCTAAGGAACTGCCAGAGTGATTTCTACAGTGGTTGTCCCTGCTTGTAATCCCATCAGCAATAGAAGAGTGTTCTTTTCTCCACATCCTCGCCAACATCTGCTGTCACCTGAGTTTTTAATCTTAGCCATTCTGATTGGTGTGAAGTAGAATCTCAGGGTTGTTTTGATTTGCATTTCCTTGATGACTAAGGATGTTGAACATTTCTTTAGCTGCTTCTCACCGTTCATTATTCTTCAGTTGAAAATTCATTGTTTAGCTCTTTATCCTATTTTTAAATAGTGTTTACTTGGTTCTCTGGAGTCTAACTTCCTGACTTTTTATATATATTGTGTCTTAGTCCTCTATTGGATGTAAGGTTGGTAAACATCTTTTCCCAATCTGTTAGTTGTGGTTTTGTCCTAATGACAGCCTTACAGAAGCTTTGAAATTTTATGAGGTCCAATTTGTTGATTGTTGATCTTAGAGCATAAGCCACTGGTGTTTTGTTTAGGAAAATTTCCCCTGGGCCCATGAGCTAGAGGCTCTTCCCTGCTTTCTCTTCCATTAGTTTCAGTGTATTTGGTTTTATGTGGAGGTCCTTGATCCACTTGGACTTGAGCTTTGTACAAGGGGACAAGAATGGATCAATGTGTACTCTGCTACATGATGACTGCCAGTTGAACCAGCACCGTTTGTTGAAAATGATGTCTTTTTTCTGCTGGATGGTTTTGTCTCCTTTGTCAAAGATCAAGTGACCATAGGTGTGTGGGTTCATTCCGGGGTCTTCAATTTTGTTCCATTGATCTACTTGCCTGTCGCTGTACCAATTCCATGCAATTTTTTTCACTATTGCTCTGTAATACATCTTTAGGACAGTGATGGTGATTCCCTCAGAAGATCTTTTAATTATTGAGAAATGTTTTTGCTATCCTGAATTTTTTGTTATTCCAAATGAATTTGAGAATTGTTCTAACTCTATGAAAAATTGAGTTGGAATTTTGATGGGAATTGCATTGAATTTGTAGATTGCTTTCAGCAAGATGGCTCATTTTTACTATATAAATACTGCCAATTGATGAGCATGGGAGATCTTTCCATCTTCTGAGATCTTCTTATATTTCTTTCTTCAGAGACTTGAAGTTTTTGTCATAAAAAACTTTCACTTGCTTGGTTAGAGTCATACCAAGGTATTTTATGTTATTTGTGACTATTGTGAAGGAAGTCCTTTCTCTAATTTCTTTCTCAGCCTGTTGATCCATTGTGTAGAGGAAGGCTACTGATTTGATGGAGTTAATTTATATCCAGCCACTTTGCTGAAGTTGATGATCAGGTTTAGGAGTTCTCTGGTGGAATTTTTGGGGTCATTTAAGTATACCTTCATATCATCTGCAAATAGTGATAGTTTGACTTCTTCCTTTCAAATTTGTAGCACTTTGACCTCATTTTGTTGTCTAATTGCTCTGACTAGGAGTTTGAGTACTATATTGAATAGGTAGGAAGAGAGTGGACAGACTTTTCTAGTCCCTGATTTTAGTGGGATTACTTCAAGTTTCCCTCTGTGTGGTTTGATGCTGGCTACTGGTTTGCTGTATATTGCTTTTACTATGTTTAGGTATGGCCCTTGAATTCCTGATCTTTCAAGTTTTTTACCATAAAGAGGTGTTGAATTTTGTTAAATGCTTTCTCAGCATCTAATGAAATGATCATGTGATTATTTTCTTGAGTTTGTTTATATGGTGGATTACATTGATGGGTTTCTGTGTATTGAACCATCCCTGCATCCCTGCGATGAAGCCTACTTGATCATGATGGATGATGGTTTTGATGTGTTCAGTTTGTGAGAATTTTATTGACTATTATTAGAATTTTATTGAATATTTTTGCATTGATATTAATAAGGGAAATTGGTCTGAAGTTCTCTTTTTTGTTGGGTTTTTGTGTGGTTTAGGTATAATTGTGATTGTGGCTTCATAGAAATAATTGACTAGTGTTCCTTCTGTTTCTATTTTGTGGAATAGTTTGAAGAGTATTGGTAGTAGGTCTTCTTTGAAGGTCTGATAGAATTCTGCAGTAAACTCACCTGGTCCTCTGCTTTTTGTTGTTGTTGTTGTTGTTGGAAGACTTTTAAAGACTGCTTTTCTCTCTTTAGAGGTTATGGGACTGTTTAGATAGTTTATCTGATCCTGATTTAATGTTGTTACCTAGTATATGTCTAGAAAACTTTTCACTTCATTCAGATTTTTCAGTTTTGTTGAATATAGACTTTTATAGTATAATCTATTGATTCTTTGGATTTCCTCGATTCCTGGTGTTATGTCTCCCTTTTCATCTCTGATTTTGTTAATTTGGATTTTGTCTTTGTGCCCTCTGGTTAGTCTTGCTAAGGGTTTATGTATCTTGTTGATTTTGAGAAAGAACCAGATCCTGGTGTTGTTGATTCTCTGTATAGTTTTTTGGTTTCTACTTGGTTGATTTCAGCCCTGTGCTTGATTATTTTCTGCTGTCTACTCCTCTTGGGTGTATTTGCTTCTTTTTGATCTAGAGCTTTCAAGTGTTCTGTCAAGATGCTAGTATATGCTTTCTCTAGTTTCTTTTTGGAAGCACTTAAAGCTATGAGTTTTCCTCTTAGCACTGCTTTTGCTGTGTCCCATAAATTTTGGTATGTTGTGCCTTCATTTTCATTAAATTTTAAAAAGTCTTTAATTTCTTTCTTTATTTCTTCCTTGACCAAGTTATCGTTTAGTTGAGCATTATTCAACTTCCATGTCTATGTGGGTCTTTGTTGTTTTTGATGCTATTGAATACTAGCCTTATTCCATGGTGATCTGATAAGATACATGGGATTATTTCAAGCTTCTTTTATGTGTTCAGGACTGTTTTATGACCAATTGTATGCTCAGTTTTGGAGAAGGTACCATGAGATGCTGAGAAGAAGGTATATTCTTTCATTTTAGGATGAAAATAATGATAGATATCTGTTAAATCCATTTGGTCCATAACTTCTGTTAGTTTCACTATGTCTCTGTTGAGTTTGTGTTTCCATGATCTGTTTATTGCTGATAGTGGGCTGTTGAAGTCTCCTACTATTATTGTGTGAGGTGCAATGTGTGCTTTGAGCTTTATTTAGGTTAGGGAAGTTTACTTCTATAATTTTGTTGAACAAACTTACTGGTCCTTTAAGTTGGGAATCTTTGCTCTCTTCTATACCCATTATCCTTAGGTTTGTCGTTTCATTGTGTCCTGGATTTCCTGGGTGTTTTGGGTTAGGAGCTTTTTGCATTTTGCATTTTCCTTTGACTGTTGTGTCAATGTTTTCTATGGTATCTTCAACACCTGAGTTTCTCTCTTCTATCTCTTGTATTCTGTTGGTGATGCTTGCATCTCTGACTCCTGATCTCTTTTGTAGGTTTTCTACCTCCAACGTTGTCTCCCCTTGTGATTTCTCTGTTGTTTCTATTTCTTTTTTTAGATCCTGGATGGTTTTCTTCATTTTCTTCACCTGTGTGATTTTGTTTTTCTCTAATTCTTTAAGGTATTTTTGTGTTCCCTCTTCAAGGGCTTCTAATTGTTTACCTATGTTCTCCTGTATTTCTTTAAGGGATTTATTTATGTTCTTCTTAAAGTCCTCTGTCATCATCATGAGATGTGATTTTAAATCTGAGTCTTGCTTTTCCAGTGTGTTTGGGTATCCAGTACTTGCTGCAATGGGAGAACTGTGTTCTTATAATAACAAATTGCCTTGGTTTCAGTTGCTTAGGTTCTTGTGCTTGCCTCTTGTCATCTGATTATCTCTGCTGTTAGTCTGTCTCTGACTGGCGCTTGATTCTCCCGTGGGCCTGTGAGCCTGTGATCTTTGGTGTGTCAGCACTCTTAGGGAGACCAGGTCTCTCCTGGGCAGGATTTGGGTGTGAAGGGCTGTGTGACAGCATTAGCTTTGGGGTGCAGATGGAGACCAGAAGGTATCCTGTCCCCTGCTGCTCTGCTGTTACTGTGCCCTGTGTGCTCCTGTTGGGTCCCTCTCTGGACAGTTATTGGAGGGAAAGTCACAGTGGATCTTTTGAAGTATATGTAGTTCCCTTTCTTCTGACCCATTAAATTTGTTATCTGCTTTTCTTTATCATCTGTCATATTGGGACACAAGCAAGTTTTTAAGCCTAGATTATGTCATCATTTAAATACTTATGGTAGTCAGAGAGTATTGGATCCCTTGGTTCCAGCAAAGTCAGGGAAAAGAGAGGTCTGGTTTCTTAGGACAGCATAATGGGTTGCTTGATATGACCTATTGTTGTCCTCTGAAACTGGGTTCTTTCCTTGCTGGGTGTCCCAAGTAGTGGATGATAGCCAGGTTTTTAGCCCCCCACCCCATATAGCCCTTAGTAGGAAGAGTATTTGCTCATTATTTTTGGTAGTCTTTCTGTCGTCAGTAGGCCTCTCTCCCTATAAATAGCCCCATGGACATAAGCAGCAGCAATGGTTTTATCTTGGGCATCTTTTAAGGGCATGGTTTGAATATACTTTTGTTTTTCTTCCTTGGAGCATTTCCTGGCCCAGTGAACCTCTTTCTTATAAGAAGCACATTGATTCTTTCCCAAGCAGGGGTGTTTTTGATCTTTGGGGCCCTGCCTGATCTCTTTCTTTAGAAGCTATTTGTTTCCAGCATCTCCTACAGTCCTCTGGTTTGTCTTTAGTTGCCAACAGGAGTCTGTTTCTTCTGCACTTTTAACTGCCATTTTTTGGTGTACATATCTTTATTAAACACTTTCTTTTGTTATTATCTTTTAGACTCTCTTCTCTTAGTCCTTGAACCCTTGGAGGTTTCCTGATATCTGGTACTGTCTATTTAATAAAAGCCAGAGCTACTGCTGCTTTTGCTTATCTTTGAACATAACAGTGGCTGTCTCACAGCTGCTTTGAGACCTGCCAACAGAGACTGGTGAATTTAAGAGTCTCTCCTTACCTTTAATGTGTTAAAATTCCAATCCAGGTGTGTTAAGGGAGAGCCAGCATCAACAGCTCCTTAGTTAATGGTGGGTTCCCCTATGGGGACAGTTCCTGGCCTCTGTCTGGATTCTCTCCCCCTTTTCTGTGGTAAAGAGAGCCTGCAAAAGCTTTGGCCAATCATCTCAAATGAGTTGGTGGGTGAAGAGGATTAATTAAATCTCCAGGGTTGTTTGAAAGGAAGAGTACTGACTTCTCTGGTTAAAAAAAAATCATTGGTGGCAGAGGGCCAATAGAGATGAAGTTGGCTTCTTTTAACATTGTCTGGCCTTGCTGTTCTCAAGGACAGCATGACAGATTTAAGCTCAGTCTTCGGTTCCTCCTTGGAGGACATGGAAGAGATATAGTGTAGGATGACACAGGTGGTCTTATGTCATCTCCTTCATACCCTTGGGCTTTTTCTAGCCAAGGTAAAAATTTCTGCCTGTTTGTCTGGGGAGAAAAAGTTTAAGTCAAGTGGGTGGGTTCTCTTAGACATTGCCCTGTAACAAGAAACATTAGAGTAGACAACAGTAAGTTCTAACAGAATCAACAACGAACATGAGTAGATTGGTAACTAGATGGCTGGTGCCTGATTGTCCCGCCCTGAAAGAGTCACTCAAGTCTCACGATCAGATCCTGGGACATCTTCCAACCCCTGAGTGGTCACATTTCAGATGCAATCACACTTGAGTCTCTTTATTGCAAGCTCAGGCTTGGGCTCTCCTTTAACACAACCCTGACACAGCAAGACAAGAAGACAGAACAGCTTCCAACCCTCAGCAGGACAAGGTTTTATAGGAAATGGAAGCAATTATACAATCACAAACAGTCTGAAAGTACATCTGAAACAATCAGACTAATGATTAACTGTTGCTAGGAAGTAGGTAGGGAGTGACTCTGGGGTATGGGCCAAGGACAAGTCATGGGGTCCTTCCTGGTACTTAAGTGGAGCTTGGGTTCAGCTGAAGATCAAGATCTCAGTCGGTTTTTTTTTTTTTTTTAGATGGAGGCTTGTTCCCAGATGGAATAGGTTTGGCCTCTCAAGGGTAAACTGTCAATAAAAATGATAACAGCTATTTTTCTTTCTATTTGTTTGCAAAGAATTGAATCCTTTTTCATTAACACCTAAAACCAAAAATCATTAAAATTAATACATTCTCTCAAGCATAAAACTAGACATTTTGAGATACTTAAAAGTAATGTAAATTGAACACATACACATTGGGAAATTAAGACTCTCTCTAGAATTTCTATATCAATATTTTTTCCATTAGGACATAAAGTTGTTAGCACATACAAGTCAGATAGACCAGTATGGTTTTAGATATTCCATAAATATCATGCGTGAGTGAACCAAAACATGGCAAATATCAGGAATTTGAGGAACCATGAGTTAGCCAAAAGTGGCTGAAACTAGATGTCTTTGGAACCCACGAGTAAACTGTGATAGAATCAGTTATGTAACTATTCAGCAGAATGTCACTTCTCTGTGTGTGATTTTCATATAGATTATAACCAACTCATGAAGCTTTCAGGCCTTTATGGGACTGCAGTATTTAACACACTTACACACTTGCAAGCACTCAGGCAGACACATTTTTTTCTTATTATTTTCATTATTTAAAAAATGTTTAATTTGAATATTTGCATCATACATTTTTACTCCCCCAAGTCCTTCCAGATCCCTTTGCTCTCCCTATCCACCCAACTTTTAGTTCTTTCTTAAAACAAAACAAAACAAAACAAAACACCCCAACAAAATCCCAATACAACAACAAACCATGACAACAAAACAAAACATACCCAAAAAGAAACCCTGGAACATAGGCTCCATGTAGTAAAGGATTCAACTTTTCCATCTTTGATGAGCTATGCAAGTATTGTCTTTAGCACTGGGACCTTGCTCCCAGTTTCAGGAGGACAACCTATAGTCTTGGCAACAGCCTGGAATGTTTGAGAGTTTCTGTGGGACCCTTTAGCCAACAACTTAGTTAGATGTAATCTAATCTTAGTCCTGTAAGTTTCATTTGGAAATGTCCAGTTGGGACTCTGTCTCCCATGTTATTTGTAACTTTATTTAAAATATCTTTATATGTGTATGTATTTTAGGAAGTTTCTATTGTATTAGATTTTCATCCTACCCCCAAAATGCTCTTAATTTTAGCTGTCTCTGCCTGCATCCCGTCCCCAAACCTCTACCCTCTCCACTTTCACTTGATTTTCCCTTTGACCCTTCCCTAGTACTCATAGATATCTATTCAATTTCCCTTTCCTAATGAGATCTCACTCTTCCCTCTAGTCCTTACTTCATACTTACCCTCTGTAGTTCTATGTATTTCATCTTGGTTATCATTGACTTAAAGGCTAATATCAACATATAAATGAATACATGCTATATTTGTCTTTCTGAGTTTGGTATACCTCACTTGGGGTGATTTTGTTCCAAGTTCCATCCATTTGCCTGCAAATATTATGATGTCATTTTTATTGGGAATTTTAACTGTGTAAATTTAGCACACTTACATCTGACAGAAGCCTAATATTCAAAATATATGAAGAATTAAAGAAAACAATCAGTTAAAAATGGAAACTAGATCTAAACAGATAATTCTAAATAGAGTAAACTCAACCACCATTTAAGAGGTGTCAGAGAAACCACTTAAATGTTCAACATCAGTAGCCATAAGGGAAATTAAAATCAAAACTATTTTGAGATCTCATCTTATACCTGTCAGAAAGGCTAAGGTAAAAACAAACAAACAAACAAACAAACAAACAAACAAAAAACAAAAATAAAAAAAAAACCACAGAAAGCAAGTTACAGCTCATTCTTGCAAGGATGTAGACAACGAGGAACACTCACACATTGCTGACTGGGTTGCAAACTTTTACAACTACTATGGAAATCAATGTGACAATGTTTTCTCAGAAGATGGAAACCCCTCTTCCTCAAGATCCAGTTATTCCATGCTTTATCCTACCATAGAGACACTTGCTAAAACATGTATACTGCAGTTCTATTCTTAACTGCCAGTAATTAGAAACAACATATGTGAGTCCTGGGATCTGCCTCTCTGTTGGCAGTGTCAGATCACTCCTGATATCCCATCTCAGGGGGGTGGACTTTGCAAAGTCCTGGACAGGGTGTCCAAAGCCTGCTCCCTTTCCTCTGGGGTGTCAGATGGGATAAAGCAGTGCCTAGGACGGACAGGTTCCATAGAGCTCTGGTTTGGTCTGGAATGCCAGGAGTGTTATAACTCTTAAAGAGAGAAACAAAGAAATTTGAGAAGCCTGTGCAAGGTAAGTAGCTGGATTCCTAGGTCCAATGATGTCTGCAGCAGCAGCAGCAGCAGCAGCAGCAGCAGCCCGGGAGCCTTTGTGGCAATGAGAGCTTGGCCAGACAGGTGAGTTTACGATCCAGCAATGAGTGATTCAGAAGAGAGACCCCCCTCCTCCAAGTGGTACAGCTCAGTAAATGCAGCCACTCTCAGACAATTCTTGGTGAAATAACTTGTGGTTTTTATTTCAGGTGGACAGAGGGACTATATGAACCTGAGTGAGTGGGATGGAATTTTGGGAGTAAATGCTTTCTATTGGCTGTGGTTAAGATGTTGGTGATACTCTATTTGCTTGGGGAAAGACTCTGGGTGCTGTATTACAACACTAATTGTATGTGGTCCTTTCAGTTGAATGTCATGATCAGGTGTTCTAGAGCAGACACAGACATGGAAGGAGCAGCTCCACTCTTGCTGTTCTCAAATCTCTGGGATTCCTAGGGTTTGAGCATGCTCCACCTCCTTCTTGTGCTAGTCTAGTGGCACTGTTCACAAGCCCTATAAACATAGATGTCATTCTCTTTTTAATAAAACAAAATAAAATATAATAAAATAAAACAAAAATTATTGCATTGAATATGGACAACACAAACAAACATAAGGAAAAGAGTCCAAGTAAAGGCACAAGAATCAGAGACTAACTCATTCTTACACTCAGGAATCCCATAAATACACTAAACTGGAAGCTATAACATAATCACACAGGACCTTATGCATTCTTGTGCAGGCCCTGTGTGAACTGCTCCAGTCTCCAAGTCCATATAAATTTTGTTCATGTTGATTAAGAAAGTCTTGTTTTCGTAACATTGTCCACCTCCTCTGGCTCTTATACTACTTCTACCTCCTCTTCATTAGAGTTCCCTGAGCTCAGAGGGATGGGATCTGATGTAACCATCCTATTTATGGTTGAATGTGTTGTCTTAGTTAGGGTTTTACTGCTGTGAACAGACACCATGACCAAAGTAACTCTTATAAAGACATTGATTTGGGCTGGCTTACAAGTTCAGAGATTCTGTCCGTTATCAGCATGGTGGGAACATGGCAGTATCTAGGTAAGCATGGTGCAGGAGAAGCTGAGAGTTCTATATCTTCATCTGAAGACTGCTAGGAGAAGACTGGGTCCCACATGGTTAGGAGGAAGATCTCATTACCCACACCCACATTAGCATACTTCCTTCAATGGTCACACCAACTCAAACAAGGCCCAATCTACTTAAACAAGGCCATAACTTCTAAGAGTACCATTCCCTGGACAAGATGATTTAAACTACTACATGTGTCAAGTTTTCTCCCTTTCTTGATAATTCTGGGTATGAGTCTGTATATTTGTTCCCATGTCCCATAGGATGAAGCTTCTCTGATGAGGCTGGATGAAGTACTGATCTGTGAGTTTAGCTGAATATTATTAGAAGTCATTTTATCACTACCTTTTCTTTTACTTTTTAAAGACCAGTACTGTTTGTTTTCACCCTGGGTCTCTGGGCTATAGAGTTTAGTTCCCGGCCATACAAGCAGTATCAGGTATAGGTTCCATCTTATAGTGTAGGCCTTTAGTCAAATCAGTCATTAGTTGGTTACTTCCGTAAGTTTTGTGACGTGATTACACTGGTATATCTTACAGGCAACACATTATTGTAGATCAAAGAGATTATGGCTAGTTTCTATTTTGGTAGTGTGCAGAGTATCTTCCTGTTCCAAGGAAGATATTTAGGAGAAACTTAAGAATATAAGACATGGAATTATGAAACTTGATTAGACAGAGCTTGAATTTGGATGGTGAAGCAATAAAATATGGTAGTAGATAAAAGTAAAAAGGGAGAGAGAAGATGCCTCTTCCATCTTCTGGATTTGTAAGTGAGTAGGTAATATTACCATTTGTATGTCTAGCTGGAGACAGGCTGTTGCAAACTGAGCCAGAGGATTTAGTTTGAGAAGCTTGTGTGGCATCCAAGTAAAAAGATCCAGTGAGAACTGGCTATATATTGAGAGTTCAAAACCCCACCTATACTTCTGCAAATCACCAGCATATTAAATGGCATTAAAATCCAAGAGTGTGCAAAGAGCCAGCATACTTACAAGTCAAACTTAGTATGTAAAGTATATACAATATCTACAGTTTCTATTCTATTAATATCATTTAGTGGTATTTGCATACACACTCTCCATTCCTATGAACCAGTTAAACTGGAATATTTGAAAGCTTCATATGGTTTATCTGTATAAGAACAATGTCCATTTTTTTTTAATAAGCACATGTAGAGCCTCCCTTGTTTAGGTTTATCAAAATTCACTATTTAGGCTTTGTTCTTAGGCAGGCCTGGAGTCTTGATGATAAAAATAATACCAAGCCCTTGTAATCAGGAGAAGAGTAACTTGATCAAAAGTCATTCTTTCTATTTTTGAATGTCTGTCATTTTCTATCCTTGCAGATAAATCATTTTCTTCACAATTGTATAAAGAAGGAGCTGATAGAAAGGCAGAGGTGGACTATCTTTGTGGCTTTCACTTGTGCTACAGGGCATTGTGTTGCTGTGCTTCAGTGAACAAAGGTAATTAAAGCTTTGCTTCTACATCTATTTCCATCATAGCTGAGAGTGGGTTTTTGGAATGTAATGTTTTAATGACATTTTAATTTTCTCTTAATTCATCTATTTCACAATATTATTCACTAGAATTAAGAAGCTTGAGTCAGTATCCACCATTGCAAGCTGTGTAAAAATACACATGTGGGGCAGGCATGTGCTCAACAAGTATATGTTACATAAGAGAACATATATCCCTGCTCTCATCAGAGCAGTCTAGTCACAAGCCTTGATCATTAATTAAGTGATTTCTGGATCTTTTTCATTTCTGTGTTGTTTAGATATTACCTAGCAGTCCAAAATGATTATTGTAACTCTAAATCAGATCAGGTTCCTCTGTTGAAGCTTCCACAATTTTTCAATCTACTAGGAAATAAAATCTCTTAACCTATGAATTATTTCAGTCTCTGACATGTGGAATCCTACATTTTTATCATGTTAAACTCTCCTTTTGTATATTCCAATCAGACTGTGTTGCACATATTGCTGTTTCTACAATGCAGGCTATATCCCTGTCAAAGGGCATTTACCCATCTGTCCCTTTGCTCAGAATATATGTGGTTATACAGCTAAGTACTATCTCAAATATTTTCCTCAAAATGACTGTACCACAAATTTTCCTAACCATATTTAAACACATCGTCTTTCTTCTCACATGTCTTCCCATTTGAGTTTTTTCTCATTATCATATTCAATTCAGTGTCTTTACTTGTTAATTTAGCCTAGACGGATGCCATCACTCAGGAGAAAATAGAGTATTAGAAATCAAGGATGTCATCCATAATTTATAACTGGAGCCTTGTACAGAATTGTACTTAGCATAGAGTGGAGATTCAATAAAGAATTAATGGATAAACAGATTATCATTCTTATTTATTTGTAAATGGGGATATAAAAATATTTATATTGTAGTTTTCCTGTGTGCTTTGATGGTATTACACATAAGATGATTAATTTGACAAAATGAAAGCCTTCTCTGTGATGATTAATTCAAGAAAATGAAAGCCTTTTGTGTTTTTAGAACAAGATAAAGATATAAAACATAACCTACTTCATATAGTTTACTAAGACTTTATGGAGAAATCGCCTGCTATGTATGATATATCTATTGTCCAATAAAGGAGAAAGTTTAAATTTCCTATTCTTCTGATGTCCAAGAAAAACACTGGGACTTTTTTACAGCTCAGGAACTCCATGTTCTTGCATATTCTACATTGTATTCTTATAGAATTCCCAAAACCTCAAGTGCTAATAGAAATAGTTTCATAAAGAAGCATCAAAACTATTATACATTTTTGTACATGCAGCTGGCTTTGAATATTTGTTGTATCTCTCATTCTGAGTGCCATAATAATCCCTAAGAATCCAAAGATATCTAGAAAAGATAACTATAAAGTCACTGACTGCTACTAGTAGTCAAATGTCCAGATTTCTATTCTTGTCTTCATTATATATAACATGGATCTAACACTAAGTTGTAAATTGCATACTTTATAATTAATAAGTATTTTCTATGTGTGTGTGGCTTATGCATGTGTATATCAATCTATGTGCAGTTGTGCACATGGATGGATGCCAGAAAAACATGCCAGATGTCTTCCTCTACCATTCTCTGAATCTTTGTCTTACTATCCTGAAATTGAAACTCAAGCTAGGAAGGTGCCAGAAAATCCCAGTGTTCCTAATGTCTCTATCTCTTTTTGCCACTCTGTGGGGTTACAGACACACATAGCCAGTGTCCTTGAAAATATCACAGGAAAAAAATCATGTATGTTAAGATAATCACAGTAGCTAAATCAAGTCTTAATCTTTTCCACATATGATTCCAGACATTTCCCTAATATTTAAGGTATAACAGATATAGGAACATTTTCCCCACATTATATATTCATAATAACTTTTTTCCCCTCTAGATATGAGATAACCCAATTCTGTTTGGTTTGTCAATTGGACATAAACTTAGACACATGTGGGAATGATAATTAGTAAAATGTCGATTTACTTTTGAGTTTCTGTGGGACTCCTAACAGTGGGAACAGGTGTATCTCTGACCCTTTTGCCTGCTGTTAACATTCTTTTTCTCCTATTGGATTGCCTCTTTGTACTGGCTGGTTTTGTGTCAACATGACACAAGCTGGAGTTATCACAGAGAAAGGAGTTTCAGTTGAGAAAACGCCTCCATGAGATCCAGCTGTAAGGCATTTTCTCAATTAGTGATCAAGGGGAGGGAGGGTCCCTTGTGGGTGGTACCATCTGTTGGCTGGTAGTCTTGGGTTCTATAAGAAAGCCAGCTGAGAAAGCCAGGAGAAGCAAACTAGCCAGTAAGAAACATCCCTCCATGGCCTCCGCATCAGCTCTTGCTTCCTGACCTGCTTGAGTTCCAGTCCTGACTTTCTTTGGTGATGAACAGCAGCATGGAAGTGTAAGCTCACTAAACCCTTTCCTCCCCAAGTTGCATTTTGGTCATGATGTTTGTACAGGAATAGAAACCCTGACTAAGACACTCTTCTACCTTGAATATTCGGGCTTTTGCCTTGTCTTAATGTATCTTGTTTTGTCCTGTTTGGCTGTTGTCTCTTGGAGGTCTGCTCTTTTCTGAAGAGGGAATAGGAAGTGGATCTGAATGAAAGGAGAGGTGAGGAGGGCTGGGAGGAGTTGAGGAAGGGAAAACTGAGGTCAGGAGGTATTTTATGGGAGAAGAATCTGTTTTCAATTAAAAGTAATTTTAAAACTATTGCCCTATAAGCGAATAGTTTGTGGGGTCCTGTCTTGAATTGATATGGGAGGGCACAGCCCTCTTTGGTATAGTTCCACCCCTGGACAGGTAGTCCTGGGTTGTATTAGAGAACAAACTGAACAAGCCATGAGGAGCAGATTAATAAGCAGCATTCCTCTGTAGTCTTTGCTTCAGTTCCTGTCTTCTGCTTCTGTCATAATTTACCTACATGATGGGCTATGATGGGGACATGTAAACTTTCTTTCCCAAGTTGCTTTTGGTCATGATGTTTTATCACATTACTGTCCCACTTGGGGATACATCCTATACACAGCCACCAAATCAAGATGTTATTGTGGATGCTGGGTAGTACTTGCTGATGGAAGTATGATAAACTGTCTCCTGAGAGGCTCTGGCAGAGCCTGACGAATACAGAGGCAGATGCTTGCAGCCAACCATTGGACTGAACATAGGGTCCAGGATGAAGGAGATGGAGAAGGGACTGAAAGAGCTGAGGGTGTTTGCAGCCCCATGGAAGGAGCAACAGTGTCAACTGGCCAGACTGCCTGGAACTCCTGGAGACTGGACCACCAACCAAAGAATACACATGGATGGGACTCACCGTGCTGGCCACATATGTGGCAGAGGAGGGCCTTGTTGGACATCAGTGGGAAGAAAGGCCCTTGTTTCCGAGGGTGTTAGATACCCCAGTATAGGGGAATGCTAGGGAGGGAAGGGGGGAGTGGGTGGGTGGGTGGGGGAGTACCCTCATACAGTCAGGGGGAGAGGGTGGGATAGGGGTTTTCTGAAGGAGGTACTGGAAAGGGAAAAACATTTGAAATGTAAATAAATACCCCACCCCCAAAATCTAACTAACACACTATTCTTTGTGTTCACTAGAGATATTTCTGTCTTTCTTGTGTACTGTCAAATTCACTCTTGAACCAACAAAACAAAACAAAACAACAAAATAGTATATTTCATTGAAAACTCTGATGACTACTTTCTCTTGAGGACTCGGGAAACTCAGGCAGTACAGGATTGTTTTGCTGAACTGTATGGGCCCTGATACTGGTGGAGAGTGTTCTTGTCAACCACATCCACTATGATGTTAGCCTGAGTCCTTTTATCTTTGTTTCTTTTCTTTTCTTTTTTTTTTTTTTTTTGGTTTTTCGAGACAAAGTTTCTCTGTGTAGCCCTGGCTGTCCTGAAACTCACTCTGTAGACCAAGCTGGCCGCGAACTCAGAAATTTGCCCGTCTCTGCCTCCCAAGTGCTGGGATTAAAGGCATGGGCCACCACTGCCCGGCTTTGTTTCTTCTTAAGCATTTACAGACATTTACTCTACACTTTTTTAAACTTCTTAAACTATAGCAGTATTTATTCTTGGCATATTTTCTGTGGCATTTCTCTCTTTTTATATATTTTAAGATATGTTTTTAGACAGGAACATTATGGGTCAGAATTTTTGATAGTGGGATAGCAACACCATCCATTTACTTGGTGCTCTGTCTTTCTACTGGAGGTGGACTTTACAAATTTTTTTCTTCCCACTATTGGTCCCTCCATTTGAGTCCTGAGAGTCTCTCACCTCCCAAGTCTCTGGTACTTTCTAGAGCGCCCCCCCCCCATCCCTCAAGGTTGCATATTTCCATTCATTCTGCTGGCCCTCAGAGCTTCTCTGCTGTCTTACCCCCACCCCAGTACCTGTTCATATTCCCTCTTTCCCCTCCCCTTCCCCTCTCCAACTCAGATCCTTCCCTCCCTCTGCCTCTTGTGCTGATTTTCTTCTCTCTACTGAGTGAGATTGAAGCATCCTTACTTGGGCCCTTCTGTTGTTTAACCTTCTTGAGTTCTGAGGATTGTATTCTAGGTATTCTGTACATTTGGGGCTAATATGCACTTATTAGTGAGTATATACCATGCATGTCCTTTGGATCTGAGTTATCTCATTCCAGAGGATATTTTCTAGTTCTAGGCATTTGCCTGCAAAATTCATGATGTTCTCGTTCTTAACATCTGAATAATATTTCATCGTGTAAATGAACCACATTTTCTGTATCCATTCTTCATTTGTGGGACATCTGGATTGTTTCCAGTTTCTGGCTTTTACAAATAAAGCCAGTGGTGCATGTGTCCCTGTGGTATGGTGGGGCATCTTTTGAACTTCAGGGACAAAAATGGAGAAGAGACTGAGGGAAAGGAGGTTCAGTGACTGGCCTAGCTTGGGAACTATCTCCAATGCCTGACAGTATTACTGATGCTATGGTGTGTTTACAGACAGGAGCTTAGCATTGCAGTCCTCTGAGAGACCCAACAAGCAGCTAACTGAGACAGATGGAGATACTTATACTCAACCATTGAACTGAAGTCAGGAACCCTGTGGTTGAATTAGGTAAAGGCTGGAAGAAGCTGAGGAGGAGGGTGACCTGAAAAGAAGACCAGCAGACTCAAATAACTGGGAACTCTTAGATCTCTAAGACTCTGAGCCACCAACCAGGCAGTATACATGAGCTGGACCAAGGCCCCCGACATATATGGCCTCAGCAGAAGAAGATGCACCTAACCCTGGAGAGACTTCAGGCCCCAGGGAGGCCTGGAGGGGAGGGGAACATCCTCTTGGAGACAGGAGGAGGAGGAATAGGCTGAGAAACTGTGGGAGGGAGAATTGGGAGGGGCACAGTGGCTGACTGTAAAGTAATAATAATAATAATAATAATAATAATAATAATAATAATAATAAATTTTTTTACTTCTACAACTATTCTATTGACACTGAAATAATACTTTTCTTCTTAGCAATATGTTTACATTCAAGCAAATATTTTCTTGACTTTTATGTTGCAAGTTTTAGAACAAAGGTATGTACATAAAGGATGGTTTTGATCCCTGAACCATTTCATGACTCAGCACAGTTCTACCTGAGGCAGAAAGTTAAGTAGTTTGTGAGCTCAATACCTCTGTATTTGTCAAATACACTGTGTTATGCTAAATCCAGTGATCGAAAATCTCCCATCATCATTAACAGGTTATGAGAAGTCAAATTTCTCCTTTGTTGTGGGGACTCATACAGACTCTTCAGGGGATATTCAAGGAACTTCTAGGAAGGCAGCTGCTCTGAAGAGGTCCTCCCTGCCACCGCACCTCCATCAGCAACCCTTCCATGCTGGCTATCTTGCTTTCTCCTCGTCTCACACTTATTTTCTGTCTTAATAAAGTTCCTATCTAGTATTTTTGCATTTATTTTAAATGTATTTATATGTATGAGTACTTGTCTGAACATGTGTATGTTTACGTCTTTGTCATAAAAATAAATTTCCCTTTCAGATAGAGGTAAGGACTAAAGAGAAATGCTGATGGTAATGTCAAGTCTTTGGGAGAGGTAATGCATCTAGTAAAAATAATTCTTCTTGTATATTTTAAAGGCTCATCTTTTTGAGAATATTTGATGATCATGATAGAAATGATCATGTTTTCCATAATTTATGATAATACTATATTTTAAATATCATATTGGAGGACTATGAGTCAGACAGCTCCTCAATAAGGAGATAGGAGAGTTTTTAGGTAGATGAATGTACATTTCATTTAAATATTTAAGATAGATGCCTTTATGCTCTTTCTTCTTTACCAATGTCAGAAGGAACCAATCTAAAGCCATTTTGAGTAAAACTTCCATATTGAATAGGGGTTAAACAGAGGTTAAATTCCAAAGACTTTCCTGTGTAACTGACAACTTACTTGGCAGATAGAGACATATGTTACTAACCACTACAGTGGTGTAAACAAACCAATGAGAACAGGATAAATGTGCCATAAAAATATTTTCCTAGGAAGTTCTCCTTATCCATGAATACTGATTGGTGGAAAAATGTAATTAACTTTGCACATATGTTTGTGGTTTTCAAGCTTAAAAACATTCTGGCTCAGGTCACAGTTCAGCTTCTGAGTCTTTTTTTCATCCCTTATCAATCAGTAGCAGCTTGATTACAATAACATTTTGTTTTATGTATTGACCTGGTGTTTGAGTTGTGTTGGATCTAGAACCCATAACATTGGGTACATTGGCTGGGAATACAATCACTCAGTCCCTGCTTTGTAATCATCAACTATTGAGTACTTCACTTTTGAAGTCCAAGACCTATGGAGGTAAGCCTATCTTCTCCTTTTTGCTTGGCTCTTTTCTGGGACTCAAGAAAGGAGAAACTGGTTGCAATATTTTTCCTAGGGTCAGAGAAGAAGTGAAGTGATGTCCTGACACCTCTCTGGTTCCTGTTGGGGTGATACTTACTTCTAGTTCCAGTTCCCTCTTCCATCTCCTCCCCCTTCTACTGGTTGTCCTTTGTATGCCATCCTCTCCATGTCTGTCAGTTTGTGTCTGCAGTTTTCAGTTTGATTGTTGTTCTGTGTTTCATATTTGGAGAAATGAGCGAAGCGTCAACTGCCAGCTTTCCACTCCTTGACTCATTTCAAAGATTTTCAGAAAAAAGCAGATGAATCAGGATGACAAAAAAAACCAATAAAACTGAGTGTTACTACTGATGTGTCTCTGCCTCCTGCCTGAATCAAACTGGTGGCAAAGACTGGGGCTAAGAACTTCAATGCCCATGGTGAGACTACAGCCAGAAGCTAGTTCAGCTAAAAAAACTGTTGTGCCCATGAGAATTGGATTCAGCAGATAGCTAAGCATTCCTCCCTTAAAGTTACAGTGGAAGAAATAAGGAAATTTTGTCTGTCTATTTTAAATATAGAAATGTATGTGGCTGCTACATGTTTGTTTCTGATTAGTCTTAAGGGTTTTGTTTTAATATGTTCTGTATGTCTTGGCTATAGATTATTGGCTTATAAATTATTGGTATGGTTAAAAAAAACCTTAGCTTATGACTGAGAGTTGGAACTGTTTTCGGTAGCATGAAATGGTTTAAATTAGAATAAGACATTTATATAATTATCGTCCTGCCTTAAAAACAGGATTATAAAAGATATTATAATTATATTATACAATGAGGTATTAAAGCTTCACCTTTATCTGTTCATATACAATCTTGCTGACAGCTAAACTTTATGGCATAAGAGAAATCCACTTGGTATTGATTTTAAAGACATCAAATTGTTTACACTGTTAAAACCAGATTTGCCTTCTATAAATTATGGCTGTGCTTTGTGTTTTCACTGTTGGGAGAAAGAAAATATACTTTATTTTGATATTGCAAAATCACACAATTGAGATATTATAAGTGTTTTTACGTCTGCAATTCTTTGGAGGGCGGTTTTCTTCCACTTCCTTTGTACCCAAATAACCGCAAGGTATTTCTGTGCCTGCTGTAGTCTGTTCTCACTCCCAAATAACTGACACATAGACCTGGTATTTTTATTAACAAGCTACAAGCCTAAGTTGGGCACATTCTGAGCTATTCTATCACCCTAAGCTATCTATTTCCGAGCCACATGGTCCTTTATCTTCAATCTGAGCCTTGCCCTGGCTTGCTTTGCTTTATGTGAGTCTTTATGCCTGCTCTCTCATAGAAATCTCATGGTGAATCCACCTGCTCTTTTCATATGGTTTCTTTACACACTCCTTTCCTCTGGTTTTTCCTCTTTCTCTGGTCTCCCTGGGATCCTCTCCCCTAACTAAAAATGGAAATCCCAAGCTATTCTCTTCTGCCCAGCTAATTGGCTGGTAAGCTCTTTATTGATCAATCAGAAGGTGACAGAGAAGAATGTCTGCAAAACACTGAGACAGGTGATGCTTCATAAAAATAACAAACACTACCAAAGTCAGGCCTGTACTCAAATCTCTGTTTATGTAGAAATCAGGATTTGAATACAAGGATAATCTTTACACAGTGCACAAACACATTACTCCAACATTATTTGGTCTACAGAAAATTAAAAACTAGATACTTTTAAAAACAGCCTTTAAAATAATTAAATTTATAAGACTATGGAACACTTAAAAAAGTTTATCAGATATTTTTATTGCATTGCATATATTAATATATGATCTACATAGCTAGGCTAACTGTAGCTTTGTCAGTTAGGCAACTGCATAAATCAGCTTCTTCCCCCACAGCTACAATCATTGTGTTAGTTCATTAATTAATTAAAGATATTAGTTCTCTTAAGAAACAGCAGACAGGTTTATTTTGCCCATAGGCTTCATCTTAAAGAATACACAGGTTTCAGATGTAGTTTTTCAGTGAAAGAACATGTTTCACATTGACTGATCTCCACTATAACTTCTCATGTTTCTGGTAAATGATTAGATTTTTTAAAAAATGGTCCAAAATCCATGCAAAGTCTAAGGATGTAAAAACTTAAGTAAGTTCTAAGGGTCTCGAAAATGACTTAAATTATATTAAGATATATAATTACAAACTGTAAAAATATAGTTATAATGAGATTTTTAAAGGTTCAATGTTTGGAATTCTGGTAACCTGGTAGAAAACTGACTATTCAGTCAAAACCTCAAGATTTTAAATTTCCTTTGGTTTAATATGATCTAGCTATTTTCCAGACATCTGTTAAATGCAATTTTTAATATAATATGAATTTCAATACAATCAGAATGCTAACATATCTAGAGCTTTTATCTCCTTCAGTAAATAAAAATTCAGTTTAGTTTCTTGGAATTAAAGAAATCATTAGACCTGGATCAATGGATGAGGACCTAGATTTGTCAGAGGTCAAAGGAATTCCAGATAAGTATAGCCTAAGTTTTTGCACTTCTCTATTCCTAAGAAAAGGATTACCTCTTCAGAACAGAGATTCCTCCCCTTGCTCAATTACTAGAAACTTTTGTACGTAATCTATATTTGTCTGAGCAGATATCTACTTGGCTGACAGACACCATCCAGGGAATACCTACTGTAAGCTGCTGAATGTTGGACTTGCTGAAAACTGATAAAAACCAGCCCAGCTGAAGTAATTGTCCCCTGTCCATTCAGCTGGATCAAAAAATCAGATATACTGAAAAATGCCCCATTGCCCAGCCTTTGAACAGCCTTTCAGTTTTCCTGGGTCCTGACAACCAAAGCCCCAGTTTCAGCTGAAAGTAGTTACAGAAAAGAGTACACTGTCCTTGCCCCTTAACAGGCTGAAAATGGTACGTCAGTCAAAACTAAATTCCCTTAGGGGAAGCTTGTTGGTTTTATGCCATTCACTCTAGGGTAGTGTGAGATACCTTAGCAAAAGTAAAAAAAATAAAAATAAAAATAAAAATAAAATCTTCTTGCCTTATAGGCAGGCTGGTAACTGGTTTCAGATTTTTTTTTTTTTTGTTTAGTCCCATTGGCTAACCACCTTGCCCACTACATTATGAGGAGCACTGGCCCTCCTTACCTCCTGTTCCTCATAGCACCTTGAATTCTCAATTCCCTAGTTAAATTTATTTAGTCTAGAGTTAACTTAGTTATCCTCATAGTCTTAAGGACCCAATGCAATCCCTTAGACCCTGAAACAGATAATCAAGTTGAATAATGTACAAAGACAAGTGGGAATTTAAGAAGAAACCAAACCGAAGTCATTTTGAGTAAAATTTCCATTTTGAATAGAAGTCAAACAAAGTTTAACTTTCCAAGAGCTCCCTGGGTAGCTGACTTCTTACTTCATAGAGAGAGAGACATGTTTGTGGATAATTGATAACTTGGTTGGCAAGTTAAGATATGAATGATAGGCAAGTCACCCACCACAGATGAAGAAACCAACTAATGAGGACAGGATAAATATACAACAAAGAAATATTCCTAGGAAAGTTCCCCATCTCTGAGTCCTGATTGGTGGAAAAATGTAGCTGTAACTTTGCACAGATGTTTGTGGTTTTCAAAATTAAAATCTCTGGAACATTCTTGCAGCTCCTGAGTCTGTTCTGCATCCCTGATCCCAAGCAGCTTGATTACAATCAAGGTTTTTTTTTTTTGGTTTTTTTTTGTATTGACTTGGTGCTTGAGTTGTGTTGGTTCTAAGTGAACTCTTTAACTCCAAGACAAAAATTTTGCCTTTTTCACTCCAGAAACAACTGTTGTGTGATACTTCCAAATCTCGAATGAGGTTGGTAAGGAATACCTTGTGGTGGAAACTAATTAGGTTCTCTGAATTTGTACGGATCATTCAGTCTACTGCGATACAGTCCCAGCCAGCCAATTCTGAGATAGAACGTAGGACTCATCCAACCGCAAACAATGAAAGATTCCAGCCAAGATTTCCTTCTCACATGAGGAGATGAGTGATTTGCAGTGTATGTGCTTCTGCTTTCAGTAAAGCCTGGCTCAGTGTTGAGATCTTGGATTTTCCTTGTATTATTTTTGTTTGTTTATTTGCTTTTTATTCTTTGAATCATCACAGAAAAAAATATATGTTGCTACAACCCTAGTTGACTTCACCATGGTAGTATCAATATTCTGTATTGACAGCTACAAAGGCAGATATATGACATATTGGGAAAATACTCATAGATGCTATTTCCTGACACGTAGTGTAGGCAATGAAGCATCCTACTATTCATGCTAAATGTGTATATTTGGAAGTAAATCAGTATACATTAATCAATATAGCACACTGAATCAAGCTGTGATTAGTCACAACTTGTCTTGCAAGCTATTACAGCCACCTTATGTTTCTCATTTTTCTGAAAAAAAGATGAGCAAGGATAATCTGTCTAAGAATGACTTCTCGGAGTTAGTACAAAACATACTCAGACACCAAGTTCTCAGCACAACGGGAGATTTATTACTCTGGAGGGACAAGTAAGTAGGTGGGGGTTGCTTCTGGATTGAGCAAATTAAGAGAGCAAGTAGCAAGTTCTTTTTTCAGGAGTAAGATTTTAAGGAGAAAAAATGGAAGTTTGTGAAATTTGTGCTAGGATGAATTGGTTATTCCTAATAAGATAGCCAGTTAGCCAGTGTAGCCAAATGATGGATTGTGTTCATAGGATCTTAATGTTTTGATGGTTGGACCTTAGTTATTTGTCTCAGGAATGAGTCAGTGGCTAATAAAAGGAAGAGACCTTGAGGGCTAGCTTGAAAATCTAATCTAAAGCTTTACAAAGGGAGAGGGATGGGGAAAGGGTCAAATCTGTCTGCAATGCTTGGTTCTGCTAGAGAGCCGTTCAATATGGATCTTAGCTTGTATTGTTCAAATTTCTAAAAAACAAACAACAAATAACCCCCCTCATATAAGAAGGTATAAAGGAGATGTGACAGGAGGTAGAATTCTTGCCTATTATACATAAAGCATTGCATTTGGATGTCAACACTACCGATTAAAGTAACAAACAACAATAACAATATACATATGTGCGCGCACACACACAAAACATGCAAGAAAACTAAAATAGCATATTTGTTTTCTTTAATAATAAATTTGATTCATAATTTTTCTCCCAAAATTTTAGTTGGATATGTTGGTGTTTGATGCAAATGCATTTTTTTATTTTATTATGTTTAGAATACAAAGAATCAATATGAAATAAACTATTTTGAAGGCATTAGAAAGGACTTAGCAAAAACATATTGGGGGTGATTCTGGTTCTCCAAGTTTCTATGTGAAAACATATGTATGATATGATGAAGCAGTTTAGGTAGCAAAACTAATTTGAATGGAGGTTGTCATAAGCTCTTTAATGAAGACCTTGAAAATATTTAGCAACAAATTTATGATCTGATAAAAAACCAAGACCTCTTGATGAGGTAGATAGATTTATATCTAGAAATATTTTATTATCGAATACTCAGAAGACCAATACACATTCTCAAAATGTTATTTGAATGGTGACTTTTGTCAAGGATGCAGGGCCATCTGATTTCTTTTGTACAGCAAGTCAATGTATGTTCAAATACAGGCATGCCCTGAGGAGTATGGAGAAAACATCCAGAACATATTTAGGGTAGTTACATTGCTTTTATTATTGGACTTGTTTTTATCCCAATATGGAGATGCAAAATGTTCACATTGAATATTAAAACAAGCACAACCCAAAGAAAAACCCACACACCAACTTTGTTTTAAAAGAACCAGTATTTATTAAGAAATTATGTGCTGAATGTGCCTATAGCCTGTGAGGATGGTCTCTCCCATTTCCACTGCACAAGACAATAGCCAAGAGTATTTGGAAAACACAATGCTTGGGAATGGAGGATTCTGAGGACTAGGAGGTAAGATGGGAAGGGGTGTGCACTAACTGAAATGTTTGGATCCAAGGACAAGACAATCTTTTTCTTATCAATCGACTTCTCATCCATGAGTACTGAAAACTGTCCACAGGAGTTCAGTCAAACTCAGGAAGCAGGTGATGATGGGATCATTTCAGCTCACTAGAGCCAAGCATGCTCACAGGTCAAACCAAAGTCTTTAAATTCTTGCATCACTTCTGAAATAACTGCATTCTTTATTAATAAAAATGGTGCTGATAGAGAGCAGAAATACAGCTTTTCAAATAGACTTCATCATGGTCTAAGGTACTTTAAACTAGAAATTGAAATTAAATTATAAAACCTAGCATACAATGTATATTTTCCCCATGACATTGTTGGAAACAAGCTTTGAATGTAGGATTGCAACACCATGTGATTATGTGATCAACAATGACACATGCTAATCATAAAAATAGCTTTTACAAATATACATTTGTATACAGTGTCTCTCTCACCACTCATGAACATCCTTCACAATTTAAGACTTAATAAAACATAATAAGCAAGAAGGAAAACACATTTACAATGTAAGCCATAAAACAACAATTGTACAGCTTGGAACATGGAAGAAATGGTATTTCTGAAAGTAAACAACACTGTCCATATGACTGGGAATTTTATATAAACTGAATTGGAGATGTCGCTGTCCATTATGAAACCATCTTTCTCATTTTTCCGCATGTCACAATTTCTCTTTTCTTCTTTTGCGCTATTGTACACTAGTTCATATCACTTTATCTGTAGAAACTGAGAAAAAAATTATTTTAAAAATTGCAGGAATTTATGTTTCATTGTTTTTAGCATGTGTTGATACAAGTTATATCTGAAAAGTAAATGAAGAAATACCTATAACATTTATATATATATATAAATTTGTTAATTCTTTGGGAATTATATGCATTAATTCCATGTTGTTTGACCATATTCACTCTATACTCATCTCCTAATTCCTTCCATGTCTACCCCCTAGCCCAATCCAGCCTCATCTCTCTCTCTTTCTTGTATAGTCTATCAATCTAATTTGTTCTATCCATATACTGGTGGGTATGGGACTGCTCACCACCTTATCTAAGACACAAACTGTTAGAATATCCTCATCAAGAAACACTTATTTGAGGAGATCTATAATTCTTCATTGGACCCACATAAGGAAATGTGCATTTCATCAAAACCTTGCACATGGGTGATACTGATTTAAACTTTGTAATATATGCTTTTAAAGACTAGTATACTGGGATGCTATTAATAATTAAGTGATGTGAAGAATTTCATACAAAATAAATTGTGTGGAGCCTCAGATATGGCACAATTAGAAAGAAGTGCTATAAAATGTATGGATATGTTGTGTTAATCAGTGGCTCATCCTAAAGATAGATTTGGGATCTGTATTTCTAATTTCATACTTAAAAATAAATACTGCTGTAAAGTTATTTGGAGGTGTTTACTGAAGCAGCTGTATATAAACTGAAATTGTAGGATTTTTTTATAAATTATTCAGGTCAATATTCCTTTAATTTTAGAATGTTAAATTAATAACTGATATGAAATGCCTTTTTGTCATTAATGCTTTATTTTTATATATTTATTTTTATTAATAATTTTATTGGTTTACATTTCAAATGATATCCCCTTTCCCAGTTACCCCTCCATAAGCCCCCTCATCCCATCTCCCCTCTCCTCTCTTCCCTTGCTTTAATGATGGTGCTCCTCCACCCATCCATCCATTCCCGCCTCACCTTTCTAGCATTCCCCCTCTGTTGGAGCTCCCAGAGACTAAATCACCAACCAAAGAATATATGTGGAGGGATCCATGGCTCTAGCTACATATGTAGCAGAGGCTGGCTTTATCTGGCATCAATGAGAGGAAGGACCTTGGTCCTATGGGGGCTTGATGCCCCAGCATAAGGGGGTACTAGAGTGGTGAGGCAGGAGTGGGTGAGAGGGTGGAGGCAAAGTGGAGGGGGTGGGGGAATATGGGATGGGGGATTTATGGAGGGGAAACTGGGAAGGGGGATATCATTTGAAATGTAAATGAATAAATAATTAATAATAAAATAAGGGTAAATAGAGACTTGAAAAAATATGCAAACTAGTCATAATTTTATGTCATTTTAAAATAATTTGTGCTTAATGAGTCAATAAAAAAATGTGTTTTTTAACTGTTAAAGTGTTCTAAAAGGGCACTTCATATATTGAAAACTAATTTTTTAAAAAATCATAAATTATACCAATTTTACAATTTAGTCAAAAGGAACAAACCGAATAAAACCAAAAAAACAAAAAAAGATTAGACTTATTATTCTTCCACAAACTTGGACTCAAAAAAATAATATATGTTTGAACAACCAAAACCATGAAACTAAGGACAAGACTAAGTGTTGCAGTTGTTGATGCTGACTCCCCTAGCTGGGTTCAGAGGCCAATCTCTTCTCTTGCACACAGTCATCTTTAAAGTGATCTCAGTTGACCGAGCAGTAGGTTCTCATCTTACTCATCCCTTATGCCAGTGACTACCCCACAGAGGTGTGGGTAATCCATCTTAGTAAAACTACACATTTACTAAGGAAGATGGCATCTGAGGTGCCATCTTCCTTAGTAAATGTGTAGTTTTAATTACATAAATTTCAACTATGTATAAAATATTTATGACACAATAAATCACACAATTCATGCTTTCACAGTAAGAGAAAAATTCTGTGAAAATTTGTTCCCTTAATACTTATGAAGTGTAAGGGTCTTGTGAATATATTATTTAGGACACATACTGAAAAACTGATTGATTCACAAAGTTTCAGGTTTTTTGATTGTTTTGTTTTCTTAGTGAACTCTTCCTGTGGATATTATGTTGGAACTCTAAGAAAGCTAGGTTATACTGGAAGGCTTACTATATGAGTTGTAAGGAACTTTTCATTTTAAAAGACTATTTGTCAAAACAGACAATGAACATGCCTGTAAATAAAATGTGAAATAAATTACAAATCACATTTACAAGTTTTGAATGCCAAAGGATTAATGAATGACTCTTACAAGTGACTTGTAGATTCATTTACACATATTGTCATCAAAAATGCCTCACAATCTTTAGTTTTCAATTCAGTAAATCTTACTTAACTTAAACTTAACAAGTGTTAATAAAATTTTCATATGCATAAAATAACACAGGAAGATGACACAAATGTGTTTGATACTGTCTCTTTTTCTTGTTTTATTTTCTCCTGTTATTTCTCCTTATTCAGCCTCTACTACATACGTGTTAAACACACATTTAAAAATTATACCATTATTCAATTGTATACATCTACTTCTACAAGGTGCTCCTGTGTATAGGAAGAATCAATTTGACTATAAAGCACAGTATTTTGAACACATGTTTTCAAAATCATACACTATTGTAAGTGTAGCATAAAGAACATTGTGTACATAATCTGTAAGTATATACCAAAATAATCAATTACCTCTGGGAAAAGGAATACCTTAAGCAATAAAATTAACCTATGGATGAAGGCTGCTGTGTGAGAATCAGGCATGCTAGTATTAGAGTCTGCATGCAGGAACGAGCTAAGGCAGCTAAAATGAGGGTGATCACAGTTTTTCCCCAGAGCATGCATTAATCATTTCCTTATTACAAATGGAAAATGCTGAAATTGCTGCTGCAGCTTTGTTTGTAACGTTTACAGCCATTGCATTTCTCCAGGTAAGTTTTGACATGACATTGATTTAGAATATCCACACACTGTTCTGCACATTTCAGAAGTGATGACAAATCTGGCAATTATCTACATTATTAAACAAAGAAACACCAGTCTGTAGACTTTGTTCATTTTCTGTTATCATTCATACACTTTTCTTTATTTCCTCTTTTGTTCTTTAATTATAAACATGTTCTACAATGCTGATTGTAGGAGGAAGAAAAGAGGGCTTGGAAGTAAATGATTAAAATCTTTTTTTTCCTATAAAGTTATACAGCCTATTTCTGGTATAAAAGAAAAGCTTCAGTAACTCTAAGTAGTGTTGTGCTGTTATTACCCACACAGAAACCCGACTTGAATATAAATTTTCTTATCATCAAGCAATGGAAAATATATTCACAAGGATTTCTAATGTGAAAAAAGGCTGCCTGTTGACTTCTAAAGTCCTGGGGAAAAGGGAACAAGCTGTGACATTCTAGATGCTTTGAGACAGTCATTTACAAAATTGGTTTGTTTAGTATAAAGTAAAACTAATTGTGCTCTCTTGAATAGTGAGTAATTTATCTGCTTGCTGTATGGAAGCTTGGATGGTTTTTCAAACAAATTTGCTTGATGATGAATGTTTTATCAACTCCCATTTCCTCATATTTCTGAAAACCCTCATAGGGGTTTTCAAATAGGACTGGATTCTTTTACTTCTATTTGACAAAGATAAGGAAGACAGCATAAATCACAGGGCAAGTTTGTTTCCTTTTAAACCCCATTATTCACATAAGTGAAATTAAAAAGATAGAATAAATTGTGAAATAAACACACCTTGTTTACTATGGTTTTACCAAAAAGTAAATAAAATTTTAAAAGAGGTTTTATGGAGAAAATATTTAGCAGAAATGTTTACCCATCTAAATCGGGGTGTATAAATGATAAGAAATCAGAACTATTTGACATTTTATATTGTCTATGCAATATCCTCAAAAGAGAAATGGTGAAGAAATTTATATAATAGCGGTCACATACATAACCATAATAAATACCTTACCAACACTGTTCACATTTCTCTAGTAATTACTAAGACATTCACTTTTATGGATAATATTGAGCCTTGATATAACCCTCATTACACATGAGACAAAAATTATTTTATGTTTCTAGTAACAGTTTCTCAAATATCTTTTTATTATTAGTCAAGCATATCAATAAACACTTGGGACCAAATATTATTTTTATGTTTAGACCCAAAAATCAGCTCATGTAATTGAATGGAAACCAAGTTGGCAAATAATACTCGTGAACTGTCAAAAGTGAAGGCACATGGGGTATTACTGACTGGGATAACTTTTTTAGTTGATGACCACTGAGGTTGTTGGAGGGTACAGCAGGCAATATTGGCACAACCTAATGAGAAGTATCAAATTAAAAATGTGAAAGTGACCTGAGCATATACCCAAAATGTGCTTCACCATCCCACAAAGACACTTGCTGAACTATGTTCTTAGCAGCTTTATTCATAATAGCAAAAAACTGGAAATAAACTTGATGCCCACCTAGTTCCAGAAGGACATGTATGGTATGAACTCACTTATAAGTGAATATTAGTCATAAAATGCAGAATCCCCATGCTTCACTCCACTGATCCAAAAAAGCTAAACAAGAAGGAAGGCACAAGCAAGGATACTTGAATCTCACTTAGAAAGGGGAATAAAATAGTCATATGAAGCAGATGGAGGGAGCAAACTGTGTGAGAGAGGGAAGGGACAGGAAGGATGGGCAGATAGCCATGAGAATGAATGAATCTACAACTGACAGGGGTGGGGCGTTAGGGATCATCTCCAGAAAGAGAGACCAGAGATAAGGCCAGAGAATCTATGAGTGTGTCATTACCTGTGACTCACAGCATTGAGGATATGTAACCTGAAGAGGCTACCTCATATAGCCAGCCAGGAACCCCAGTAGAGCAATAGGGACACCAATACACTTTTGACCCAAAATTTATCTTATCTACAAGAAATTCAGGGACTGGGGATAGAGCAGAGACTAAGGGAACCACCAGCCCAACTTGAGACCCATCCCATGGGCAAACACCAATCCCTGACCCTATTAATGATACTATGTTATCAGGAGTCTACATGAAGACAGGAGGCTACCATGGTTGTCCTTTGAGAGACTCCACCCAGCAGCTGACTCAGACAGATACAGACACCCACAGCCAAACTGTGGACGAAGCTTGAGGACTTTTATGGAAGAGTAGGAGGAAGGTCTGCAGCCCCTAAGAGGACAGGAACTCCATAGGAAGATCAACAGAGTCGACTAACCTGGACCTCTGGGGCTCTCAGAGACTGAACCACCACATACATGGGCTATACCTAGGCTTCCCCACACACATGTAGCAGATGTGCATTTTTCATGTGGTTTCTGAACAAGTGGAGCAAGGGTTATCCCAAAGCTGTTGCTTTTCTGCAGAATATATTCTAGGCTGTTTTGTCTGGCTTCAGTGAGAGAGGATGCACCCAGCCTCACAGAGACCAAGGTCAGGGGATATACCCTGGGGGTGGGGTACCTACTCAGAGGAGAAGGGGAGCAGAAATGAGGGGAAGAACTGTGGGAGGGGTAACTAGGATGATGGCAGTAAGCAGGATGTAAAATGAATAAGTAAAATCATAATAATAATTAAAAAATCACAACTGAAATGTCATTATCTTAATGCTTATATGAACTCATACATATGAAAATAGGTTGGCTTTTAATGTAATTAGGTTGTTTATGATTTTAAAAATCTGTTTAACTATTGGGTGTATTGATTTACTCTTTGCTTTATTTGTATGCTCCACTTTATGGCATAGTCTCATATCACTTTATTGAAGAAAAAAGTGGCAGAAATTGGGAGCAAAGAGGGAGAGAGCTTAAAATTAAACTCTTATTAATTACTGACTCAGGAACCCATTTAACTCATGGGGCTACAAAATAACATGTTTTTGAGGACTTTGAAAACTGTCCTTAATTCAGCTATTTCATTTTAGATATCTTAAACCGTTTAAGAAAGATCCATAATTTTTCCATAAATATTCCTTTGCTATTATGTATGAAAGAGACTGAGTGGATGACCCAGTAGAGGAAATGGCGCCACCCATCATAGAAGATGTATAAGTATTATGTCTAACACAAACTTCCCTGTCATATCTTACCTATTAAGATACCTTAAATTACAGTCCTGAATGCTACTACATACATCAGCAGTCCATGAGTTTTTAACCATAGCCAACTCTGTGTTAAATACATGTTCTCCAAGAAAACTGTCTAACCCTGATGTCTCACTTTACCAACTGGAAGAGAATTCTTAGGCCATAGACCTGGCAGGTCTAATTATCAGTCTGACAGAAAAATCAGGAACAGATCCTTGTATTTTTTATGCCACTCAGTGCTAATTTCCACTATTATGATCATATCTCTGAGTAAAATCCACTAATGTAAGGAAGATTTATCAGCACTGATGTTTCACTTTCTGGGACTTTGTACATGGTTGATTGGCTTTTGTAAACCGACCATTGTTTTTAGGTTTGCAACAAGGCTGCAATATCGCAGGATCATGGTATGGTGGAGGGCAGTCACTCAATGGATGGTAATTGAGAAGCAGATATAAAAACGGAGGGGGGGAGGTGGGAGTGGGTAGGTGGATGGGGGATGGGATAGGGTGTTTCGGGGGGGAGACTGGGAAAGGGGATAACATTTGAAATGTAAATAAAGAAAATATTCAATAAATAAAAGAAAAAAATAAATAAATTCTCACAGAAACAGAAAGACAGGGGTGAGGACAAATTTAAAGCATTTAAAGCATGCCCTAGTGACTGACTACTCTAAGAAGGCCCCACCTGCTTTTACCATTTGATGAGGTATGCAATTCAATTACCTTTTATAGTCATCAGTGGCTGGGAATTAAGCTTTCAATAAACTGGGCTTTTAGGGAAACACATCTTATCAGAATTCTAACACAATTGATTATCAAATAGAGAATTGTCATTTGCCTGAGATATTGATACCTGAATTTGTTGAGTCTATAAGACTAGTCTCAGAATCTAGACTGTGGAAGAAGTTAATAAAACTGTATATTGCATGTTTGCTACCTGATCTTGTATAGATTTATGAATATTTGCTTTATGCATGGCCAAGTTTATAAGAAAACATTCATAAACATGAAAATGGTTTTATTGAAATTGAACAGAAAGAGTGAGAATTGTATAACTTTCTTTTTATATAGATGAGTGAAATATTAACATCCAAAGATTTTTAGGACAAATCCAAGAAGTTGCTAGAGTCCCTGGATAGAGTCAACATCCTGATTGCTCTCAGGAATCCTTAGCATTTACTTTTGGTCATTAATTCTATTGAGCATCAGAATTATTAAGTGATCTTGTTAAACTTAGATTGATAGGTTCTGATTTACTTGTTCAGGGCAAAACCCAGGACTAAGTTTCCTCAATTTTTCTTAACTTTATCTGGGTACCTCAGCCCTTGAGACCTGATTCATTTTATTGTTGAGACACAGTGCTTTGAGGGTCTTTGAACTCCTACACACCTGCTGAGTGTGCTGTCACCCATCCTGACTGTTCTTTCTCCAAGGCCATGTCTTGAAATTAGTCATTTAACTGACAGTCGTAAAAAATTAGGTACCACATCTCAGGAGGGCATCATCTATTTCTGAAATATATGTCATTTCTCCTGAGATTTCTTACAACATGCTAAATAGTTGGATACCCTAACCTTACATTCTGTCTGTGTGATGTGCCATACAGCATGCAGGATCCACCTAGCCTTCCATTTTGAATGTGGAACTTGACTTGGGACTTAAAGAATGAGAGCAACCATCATATCAAAAGTAAGAAAGTTCTATACCTCAGGAGTCTCTTGACAACTAGTACTATCCATCTGGGTTTTGCTGGCCAGGTAGCTTTGGAGGGGACCATGCTTACTTGACGAAAGGCCAAAATCTGATGGGTTAACTGTAAATGCTGAAAAAGACTCAGTTCCCATGAGACACTTAAGTGCAGTGATTCTGGATAAGGTATGGTCCTGATTCCTGATCACATCTGTTTCCCTTTCTTCAGGGTTTGTTGACTCTTGACTCTTCCTGTACTGGTTTCATTGTATCCCCCTTCCACTTTCTCAATTTGATAACCCCCCCTTAACTACTTCTTCTTAACTATTCAGTTATATAACCTGAGCTAACTGTCCTGTTAAATTATTTTGATCTTTATTCAATTTGTCATCAAAGAAGTGTAACCATGAGACTTAACATTATGGTGGAACATAAATACTGACATCATACAGTTTAATAGTCTATAAATCAATGTTTCTCTGTAAGATCATAGAATTTCAATGATTGTGTGAAGTATGTCAACATGCTTTACTTATTTGCTAAAATTGAAAGAAAATATAAAATTATTAACATAATTATGAAAATAAGATAAAAGGAAAAGATATTACTAAATTCAGCTTATTTAAGTCCTATGGATATAAAGAAAAAATACTACTGTTTTCCATATTTATGCTTAAGTTTATGTGCTTGGCCTATAGAAGTAATAAAAAAAGATTCACACTGATTTAAATATAATGTGCTAATGTGATTATAACTACGGATGTCATATCCTTGCTAGGTAATTGGTTGGAATGTGGCTTACCACATGTGCTTTTTAAAAATCTCCATTTAGAGTTAATGATATCATTTGCTCTGTGTAATCACTGTTTTTGCTAACCTATTTGTTTGTTTTTCCTTTCATCAAAATCACAAATTATTTTCATGTGAAAGACAAAGAGTGAATTTTTGATTTAATACAGGAATTATTGTTTTAGTGAGGATAAATGTTATGATATCTTCTCCATTGCAACTCCATAAATATGAAGAATCATCATGACAGGGTAGCTGAGCAGGTAACAGGTTCCATAGAGCAATACCCAGGTCTTAGAGCTTTTTCCAATGTCAAGGTGATGGCTGTGTAACTGTGACATCTACTACAAGTGACATGGAATTCCTCACATCATAAAGCAATTTTCTCTATTTGTAGATCCTTGTGGTTGGACAAAAATTGTTATCCTCATTCTAAATCTATTAAATGTCCAAACTATATAATAAGTCAGAATCTACAGAGAATGGTCATAATTCAGAGAACCAAGAGTAGTTATAATGTATAACTATTGAAATTTTTAGACATATCAGTAGCTCCCAATTAGAGACTATGAAGCCATGTCAAATCTTATAGCATGGCAGAAGAGAATAAGTTGGAGAACAACTATAGAGGGTATCGAGCTGCGATGAGAATATTAAATTAGGAATCAGAAGAGTAAGACTGCCATCTTGTTAGGTTTGGTGACTACATATATTCTGAAGAATATAACAAGAGCCAATCACTAGAACAATTCTAAAGATGACCTCAAGAGGGTTAAATCAAGAGGAGGCATTAGAGCCTGGGCTTCTGGGTGCTTTGGCTAAGACTGCCTTACTTTGTTCTCTATACAGATCTGAATTGTCTAAAATTTGAGAATGACACAGTCATAATTTTTATGAGTACAATATGTGGACAATTGTGAAATGCTTGACATTATGTTTTGGCTGTGGTTTGAGTGTGTTTCTGAGTTTTGAGTAACGGGGCACTGTGCTCAGAGTGCTTTGGGAGCTTGTAATTCATTAGCTAGTGAATCTGTCAGTGAGTCCTGAGGATCACCACCTGGAGGGGGTTGTGGGAGTTATCATGGGAGCCTGAGATAACTCTTCCAAAGCGCTGTCATGAAAAGAACAAGCATACCTCTTCCTCAATTGCTCTGTCTGAATGTTTCACCATGTGCTCTCTGAATAATGCAAAAGTCTGTAGCTCTCCTACGACATTTTCCACAAGGCTTTTGCCATATTTAGGACACTGAGGATCTGAGGCCATGCCCTAGAGCCTTCGGAACTATGAACTTGATTTTATTATAATGTTATCCAGTACTGGACGTTCCTTAATAGTGTTGGGAAAACAATAATATGCCATATAAACATATTCAAATTTGTTTTACATTACAATCAATGAAGCATATTTTGGCCAATCATTATTCTTTGATTCTGTGTCAAAAGCAAATGTCTGGGGTACTTTAGACCCAGGTCAGAGATTTCCCTTCTTTTCAGTTATGAGTAGAACAGAAAAGGGAGAAGGAGGTCTAGTGGGCACAGGTGAGCTATGTGAGCTAAGAGATCAGGTGAAAAGAAGAGACCTAGGGAAAGTATGAGAACAGGAGGAAAACCTCCATCCTGGACTTCATTGTTGTGCAGCCATTCTGCTAGTAATGTGGGGTGTGTGTGTGTGTGTGTGTGTGTGTGTGTGTGTGCGTGCTTGCGTTCACCTGCTTGTTGTAAGCTAATTAAGTGTGTGTGTGCATGTATGTGTGTGTGCGCTTGCGCGCACCTCCTTGTTGTAAGCTAATTAATTTATGAGTTGCTTTAAGCATTTATCTAAAGATTTTTTTTAATAATATAAAATACTTTAAGTTGAGAAAAAAGAATAAAAATTATCTATTGAGGGTTATTTAATTTTCTGAAAGTTTCAGTGTCAATTAATTCAGCACTGAAAAGAACTTAAGTACATTGTTAAGTTGTATGATTTACAAGAACTTGGGAACTAAGTTATAAACTAACTAATAATTGTTAACACACACACACACACATATACAATTTCCAAACTATTTCTTGATAATTTATGGAGATTGTGATGATTGTATTTGTTTAGAATCACTTACATTCTCATTTATGAATAGAATTGATAAATTTTAGTTTAAATTAGCAATAATAATCATATTATTGTTTTAAGTTGTTTTAGCTCCAGACCAAATTCTAATCAATATTAAGATTAGTAAGAAGTTTAAAATTTCACATATTTAATTGTTTATAGTTATGTAGATGGAGGTTCCCTAATTGTCTCTTGATTAGGTCAATAAAGATGACAGAAGCTAATAGCTGGGCAAAGAATAAGGCGGGATGTCCGGGCCGGATAGAAAGAAAAGAGGAGGCAAAAAGGATTGGGGATTCAGATCAAGCTGTGGAGCAGAAAGGAAGCACAGACATGTAAGTCTCGGGACCCATAGTTTGTGGTCCCTGTCCATAGCGGAGGCCAAGGAGGATGGGACAGGACATTCTTCACCTTTGAATTATCTGGTCAGTTTTAAAGTATAAATGTGCCTGGCAGTGGTGACGCATGCCTTTAATCCCAGCACTTGGGAGGCAGGCAGATTTCTGAGCTCGAGGCCAGCCTGGTCTACAAGAGTGAGTTCCAGGACAGCCAGGGCTACACAGAGAAACCCCGTCTCGAAAAACCAAATAAAATAAAATAAATAAAATAAAATAAAATAAAAAAAATGTATAAATGTCTCTAATGTTTTCCTTCCTTGGGGGTAAAGGGAACAGGAGGAGAAAGTGGCCTGCCTGATGGTTGGTCAGTTGGTAAAATGCAAGCGGTAGCTCCAGGTGTTCTCAGGAGTGATGGTTATTGGGCAGTTTAGCAACTCAGCTGGAGGAATGAGCAATGCTCTGCAGGAAAGCTCAAGCTGACAACATGGCAGAGGCTGTTCTCAGCACATAGCCAGTAACTCCTGAAAGCATTAAGTAGCCATGGAGGCTGAATAAATTATAGGTAAGCAGCATGAGGTCCCAGAGCCTAGCTGGAGCAAGCTTGTATTTTAAAATTACACACAACACAGTTATTTGTGGAATTATTTTGGCAATACAAGCAGTGTTTTTTAAAGTAATTTTATATCTAACAGAAAAATGTGATTTAGAATTGATCGCACACACACACACACACACACACACACGCCTTCCAACAACAATTCTTGTTTACTTTAATGTAAAAACAAAGATATAGTAAAATGGTTCTAGCTTTAAAGTTGAGGAAGTCTGAGAAAACATTAAAGTCCAGAAATGTTTGTTATTGTTTTGTTATATGCCCTTGCTTTTCTCCACATATTTAAGAAATATTATTTAATTTTCAAGAGAAAATATTAAGCCATACACTCTAGCAAGTTTGGAATATTTCCAATATACTCTGAAAATTCTAAATCTTCTCACTATACAGAATTTTGAATGATTCAGAAGTAAATTTAGATCTCCATAGTACCATAGATGACTGTTATTATTTGCAAAGGGAAATCTACAAATAAGACATATGCAAAAGCTTTCAAAAAATTGGATTTTCTGCTTTGTGGCCATGACATGTTCTTTGCAGGGATGCTTTGAAAAAAACCCTTTATGAAACAAAGTCTGGACATTAAATAATTATCTAATTTATCTATATAATCTAACATTATCTAGGTTTTTAATTCCTTTCTTATAAGGGAATCTAGTGCAAAGGTCTGTAATTCATGAAGAATGATATCACAGACTCAAATGGTGTTAGTCGTGATAATCCTGGTGTGGATAAAGGTAAATAAAGGCATAGAGCATTTTAGCTCAATATACTGATGAAGCAACTCAGTACATGCCAATTTTTTCTTTAAAATATGTCTGTGGACAAATCTGCCCACTAGTCAGAAAACACCATTTTAATTGGAGAGGATGCTTCCTTGTCATCATTTTTCCCATTTAGTCTCAGTAAGTTGCTCGTATTTGTCTACCATGATTTTTCTGTTTCATCCTAACCTGGACTGTGCTGTGTACAAATGAGGAAGGGCTCTATGTTTAGCTGGATTTCTTTCATATTTGAAGATATAAATGATCTCTACTTGAGATGGTTTGTATATGCTTGGGACAGGGAGTGGCACTATCAGGAGGTGTGGCCTGTTGGAGTAGGTGTGTCACTGTGGCTGTGGGCTTTAATACCCTCATCCTAGCTGCCTGGAAGTGAGTATTCTGCTAGCAGCCTTCAGATGAGGATGTAGACCTCTCAAGCTCCTCCTGCACCATACCTGCCTGGATGCTGCCATGTTCCTGCCTTGATGATAATGGACTAAATCTCTGAATCTGTAAGTCAGCCCTAATTAAATGTTCTTTATAAGAGTTGCCTTGGTCACAGTGTCTGTTCACAACAGGAAAACCCCAACTAAGACACTACTACATTCACAAATGCTTAGGCTAATGAAGCAATGGATACTCACTGGTCCAAAAGATCAATAGGAGTGGTAAAATGAAACCAGCATCAAGTTTAATGATTCTGCCTTTATGTAAGTACCAAAATAAATAAAAAAAAATTGTATTTGTTTCAATGAATATGACCGAGTATATAGCCCATGTTTTCCATTAAGCTATCTTCTACAAACTTGGCTTCTTGGAATAAATTGTAGGGAAAATAACTGTCCGAGTTGAAGGTTAGACAAGATGTGGCCACTGGAATTTATTCTTGTGGTTTTAAAGGATGAGTTTTGATGGAGCGGATTGGTAGACAAGTCTTGGAAAGCATATTGGTCAAGGATTATAATACTGGACATCTCTCTATTCTACTAGCATAGAGACAAATGAGAGCACAGGGAATTAACTTTGAGGTCAGAATAAATTGGAATTATTACCTACATATAGACACAGAGATACATAACACTGAGTAAAAGTTATTAACCCTTTTACATGGTTAATGGGTGATAGTGTTTTTTTAAGTGAATTTTTATTCATTTATCTTTCTTTCTTGAAACTTAGACACACATATATTTGTTCTTATTCCCTATTCCTAAAGAATCTCTTAAGTTTTTTGAGTGATGAAAATGATACAAATTGTTTGAAAAGCCTTTTCGATTTCATCTGAGCTTATGCTAAGTACTAAGGATAGGAAACCTAGGCAGCTTCAGCATGAAATGGGTCACCAGAGAGACTGGAAGAAGATGGAACACACAAGACTTCTAGTCAAGGAAGGTTGAGGATGTAGGAGATCACACTCTGAATCTTTGTGAATAAAAGACTTGTTGAGTTAGGAACTTCACATGCTCTAAATTTACTGGACAGATATTCCCAAATTTAGAATCCACTCAGATTTCCTCCTGGAGATAACTTCACCTGGCCTTTCTTCAGTCTCTTTTATAATTTAAAGAGTTACCCTAAGTTATATGAGCAAACTATCCAGCAGAAAACCATTCTAGGTCAGAAGTATGAGTCACAATGCAGACTTTGCGTTGACATCTGAAGGACAGGAGCCTCAAGGGACTATGTCCTACGTATGGGTTTGGATACTGTCTCAAGATTCATGGTGTAAAATGGATAGAATTAGGAGCACCAGCTAGTATGCTGTGTAAATTCAAATAAATGCATGGGGAACAATCATTGACCTGCTCATGTTATGAATATAGAATTTGGGACAAATCTGTGGGAACATAGACCCTCTAAAAGCTCTGCTGATGTCTAAAACAAAACAGCAATAGCTAACATGGGCTAATTTAGTGTAATTGTCTCATGGATTGAACCCATTTGGAAAATGAAAAGAAATAACCAATTCTTTCCTTTCGGAATTGAACACCATGTATTTAGGTAAATAAATACATAAGAAAAATATTACCGAAGTCTTAACTTATTTATTTATATATGTTATTGTTTCTATTTATAAATAGAGTTCAAATAAAAATGTCCTCTTTATAGCTTAGTTTCAATACATATGACCAATACATGACTACAAACATCAGAAAATAAAATGTTTCTTACTTTTAGTGCTGTATAAAATTCAAGGTGAAATTTAGGCATCATTGTATATGGTCCAGTAGTACTCATTTTTTATCTGTAAATATAATTAAGTCTCAGGCTACTTAAGATCATATTTAGAAATTTTGTGAGAAATTGTAAGAATGAAAAATTTAAATAGGAAATATTAATTTAATAGGAATGAAAAATGGTTCCCTTTGCTGCTCAAAGGGCTGAGAAACAAATGACTGAAATAGGATGCAACCCATATGAAATAAAAGCATACATTTAAAATGGATTTATAGAACACTCATTAATATCACATATACTCTCTATCTTTCTCTCTGTCTCTGTCTGTCTGTCTGTCTCTCTCTCTTTCTCTGTGTGTGCAGCATGTGAGCACATGTAAACATGTATAACACACACACGAACACACACACATATGCATGTGCTCACTTGCAGAGTTACAAAAGCATTAAGTAAAATATCAATGGTATTTAGTTACAGCAAAAACCATCAATACTAGAAATTTTAAACTAACTGAGTTTGTATAATATTAATATAGCAATAATACCTAAGGCCACTGCATATCCTGGATTCTGGTGAATCATTATTCTTCATTTTATTAGAGATATGATTTTGATCATTTGATATTTGATATTTTAAAATCAGTCATTTAGTAAATATAAACATCCTAAAATTATTTCATTCATAATCAGGATGACATAAATGAAATCTCCCACATTGTTACTGGAAATTGAAAAAAAATTTCTCTTCTTTCTCTGTTTTCTTCCATTTTGGTAATGAACTCAGTCTTTTACTTGCTCTATCTCTGACCTATATTCCTAGTCTTTGTGTGGTTCTGCTTTGTTTCTACTTTTTGCCTTAACATGGGGTCTCAGAAAGTTGCCCAGGTTAGCTCTCAACTTGTGATTCTCCTGCCTGAGCTTTTATGTAAATGGGATGATAGGCCTGTGACATCAAGTATAGGTTCATTATCTCAGCCTGTCCCATAGCCTGTGATCTTTGTGTAGATCCATCCTAAAGATGGAGACATTTAGGCATGGAATTTAGGCAGAGCAAGCTGGGGGTGTAACATGACTCTGATCCTTGAATCTTTCACTGTCTGTATGAATGATCCTTGATGACAAAGGTGATCAGTGCAGAGGTGAGCACAAACATGCCTCTTTGCACTGTGAATTTTGCCTGCAGATAAACTGTGCCATTATGTGAAGACAAACTGTCTAGGACTTTCAGGACATGGAACGAATTCTAGTGGTCAGAACCATTTACATGATAGTTCTCTTCCTCGTTGCAATAGGTTGCAATAGTGTCTGTTGAAATGAATAAAACTTGGGGAAGAAAGCAACATGGTTTCCTTTCTTTCAACTTCTGAATTAATGAAATGTTTCATAGTTGTTCTCATTTCCTCTGCCACATAGACGACTACAGTAGTTGTGCAGGTATGGTATTAGTTTCCACCATAAATACTAATGACTTTATCTTTATTATTTTAAGAGGTTTTCTACAATATTGTTCTTTGCAGATTATTTCACAATTTTCCAGAATTGTCTAAAACTGACGTGTCTATTGATAGATAACCACATTCTTTTAAGGTGATGCATATGCCCAATGGAATATTGTTGAAGCTTAAAGAAAAAAGATGATTCTGTTTTATGCCACCACACAGATTAACCTTAAAAACACCATTCTAAATTTAAAAAGAAAATGGCACAGAAAAGCAAATACCACTCAACTCCATCCACCACCATTGCCTTTAATCTCGGCACATGGGAGGTATAGGTAGGCAGCTCTCTGGGAGTTGGAAGCCAGCCTAGTCTATGGAGTGAGTTCCAAGGCAGTCAAGATGGTTACTCCAAGAAAGAAACACTGTTTCAAAAAATAAAACAAACAAAAATAAACAGGCAAACAAGCAAGCAAACAAAAAACCTTCTACTAAATTTTGTAACCTGATTTAAGGGACAAATTCTACAGTAGTGATCTTTTATGGGCATTTCATTTAATTCAGTTATCTCAATAGCCTGCATAAACTTCTTGTAAAAGACATACTATGGTGGTTTTTGCAGAGACTGAGGTATCCCATCTGGCAGGAAAACAACAACAACTTCTTCTTCTTCTTCTTCTTCTTCTTCTTCTTCTTCTTCTTCTTCTTCTTCTTCTTCTTCTTCTTCT
>JADRCH010000012.1:19660944-19673470 GCA_019843965.1 Rhynchomys soricoides
CTTCTTCTTCTTCTTCTTCTTCTTCTTCTTCTTCTTCTTCTTCTTCTCCTCCTCCTCCTCCTCCTCCTCCTCCTCCTCCTCCTCCTCCTCCTCCTTCTTCTTCTTCTTCTTCTTCTTCTCTTTTTTGGTTTTTTGAGACAGGGTTTCTCTGTGGCCATGGCTGTCCTGGAACTTACCAGGCTGGTCTCAAACTCAGAAATCCGCCTGCCTCTGCCTTTGCCTCCTGAGTGCTGGGATTAAAGGCATGTGCCACCACTGCTGGCACAGGGAAACTTCTTAAACCAGAAGGTAAACAACTCAAAATAGCTTCAGAAAGCCCTGGAAATTGTCCAGATTTATTCGGCCCTTCTCTCCCAAGAATAAATAATAAAGATTGGCAAGAATCCCCCTCTCAGGCAAACCATATTTCGAAGAAGACTCTGAGACTGGACCATCTATTTGGAAGAAGCCAAAAGCAGCCAAGCTGCCTGGAAGAGGTTTAGACCAAAGTCACTTAGAAAGAACACACTCCAACCTGTTGAAATGCCTGCAGGCTGTGTAGTATGTTCTAGGTTTCTAGCTTTTATGAGCTGTTCTTGACACCCATACTATGGTGGGCTTTGATAATGTAGCTGTCTTTGAGTCATTCCTGCTCCTTTAAGTAACCCCTTACCCATATTCTTGTAAGTAACCCCAATAAAACTCATTGCCTCACCAGGTTGGATTGGATGGTATTTATCCTTTGGTCTGTCATTGGCTACCTAACTTGGGTGAGTAGGTATGTACACAGCATCTCACCAGGGAAAGTTTTGTCACACAATTCATGGCTCCGCTATTTGCCTAAGGTCAGAAGTCTGCCTTATGAACCTGGTGCTCAAATAATTCTTCCTCAGTTGAGTTGGTGCATTTGTTGGTGGTTTGTAAGGATATACTGTAAAGCACACCTCCACTTAGAGAGGAGGAGCCTTGGACTTTTCCTTGGCCCTGTACTACAGACTCTATAGGAGACCTATAATGACATTAAGAATTAAGCTTGCCCTCTAGGATTGCAGATGTAGATACTATTCAAGACTGTGAGTCAGCTAACCAATAGATATTTGATGTTTAAATTTACAGAAGCCTGTGATTCTAATAAACTGTGAAAAAGCCCTTAGTCCTGGAAGGTCGCTACTGAACCCAACCAATGTCTATGGTGCAACATCAGTAAGACCTAGAGATCAGCATGTTTATTTCTGACAAGGCCAGACACAGACTCTCCAAATTCCTGTTATTACATTTGTAAACAATCAACCCAACTGCATTCTTGCCCATTGACCACAACTATGAGAACAAGGTGCTTATTATTAAAAATTTTGTATCAGCTGTATTTCTCTGAAGATCTAGCAATTTAGCTCCCTCTCCCTGAGCCAACATCCATTCTTCCCCTCAGGTCTTTCCTGGGAAGTAAGGCCAGTCAGTTTCTGATCTCTTCTTCATCATGAGACCTTTCAACCTCTCCACAGACAAGACTCTTGCTTGTATTTTGTACAAGGAAAAAAATCATTTCTACCCCTTGAGGCACTTGTATATACTGCAGCCAATATGTTATCTTTGTTACTATTCTGTCTCAGTCTTTGCAGAAATCACTGCAAATGAAGCCTCTCCTTAACTGCTACAGTCTACACTTGTTTCAAATTTTGACAACTATAAATGTAAAATTTTGAAATCAATTCTGATGTGTCTAAGAGCTAGATAGGGTTCTATTGGGAGCTACAGGTTTTCATCTCTTGGAAAGAGATAATTGATCTCTCTTCTTTTGCTGTAGGAAATGTGTGAAATTTTGTCCTAAGTTGGAATATCGTGCCTGATATTAATTAGAACCTGACATAATTTTATAGACAGGTATCATCTTAACTTTTGGCTCTACACTCCTTTTTATTAGAACATTGACTTTGGAAAACTTTTGAGCACACTGTTTTTCTGACATTTTGAGAGAAATATCTGTCCTGATGTCTTTTCCAGTTTAGCAAGACAGCAACATCTGCATTGAAGACCTGTGTGATGTTCATTTGGAATGTGGGATTGGGAAGAATGCTGTCCCTAGCTGTTAGTCTACATGGCAACTTTGATGAGGAGTAGTCAATGCAGATGGCCTAATCATCTTCACCAGCTTCCACCTAATGTCACAGCAAATTTCTTCTAGTTTACCCATTGCTAATGAAGTGTACCTACTGAATAAGTGTAATTGAATTATTATCCTCTATTGGCATAGAGATTTTGTGCTATATTATGTTTCTGTTACAAAACAAGATGCTGCAGTTACTGTATGTACATTCACTTACTTTAAAGGGTTGACTTTTGTTGTGGTATGAATCAGAAAGGTCCTCCTTAGGATCATGTATTTAAATGCTTGTTCTGTTTGGGAACAATATGGAACTTTTACGTGGGAGCCTTATTGCACAAAGTACGTCACTGAGAGCTGGCTTTGAGATTTTATAGCATTGTAAAGCTTCTAGTTAATTTTCTCTGTTTTGTTTGTATAGCTGAGATGTAATCACTCAAATTTCCTGTTCCTGCCACTTGCCACTGTGCATTCTCTGCCATTGTGAACATATACTACTCAGAATCATATGCCAAATTAATCTTTCTTCTTTAATCTGCTTTTGGTCAGTGTTTATCACTGTAACAACATATAAATATAATGTAGAATGTCTATCTTCATGATGAAAAATTTTTCTAACTTATAGCTACCGTTGTCAACTCAAAAATTAATATGTCCTCCCCATATTGTGTGATGATGTCTTTTGGTTAGCCTTATTTCGTAAGTGTGAACTCACTTCATAATAAAAAACTTTAAATGTCTGAAATCAAAGAGAATGTATACTTTAGATTGATCTGCTTTCCTCATTTATATGTGTTTGTATATTTGCAGCTTAGTTTTGGATTGCCTTTTATGAGGGATGGTAGAACCACTCTGTCTTATTTTTCTGTTGTTCTTCAAGCACAGAAACTTGAAAATAGTGAAAAGATCTCATTTTCTTTGGTTCTATCTTCTAGATTCATTGCTGGCCCTTAAGAATAATAGAGGCAGATTTAAAATGTTGCATCTCTGCAGATCTCCTATATCTGTGTTTTCCCAGACCCAATCCTCCAGTCTCATACATAGCACTGTAGCAGAATACCAGATACAGCTTTCATTTCCATGTTTCCTAGGATCTCACAGACCACCCCCTTTATTGTCTCTTCCTTGACTCAGTTGTATTCCATCTCCTAACTCCAATAGGCACCCGCTGCTAAACCACAGGGCATGCGTTCCGGAAGATCAGGTAGGCCACCCTCAGACCTTCTCCTCTCTGCTGCTCAACCTTCATAATGCTAAAACCCTTTAATATAGTTCCTTGTGTTGTGGAACATCAAAAATTGAATTATTTTTGTTGCTATTTAATAACTGTAATTTTGCTAATGTTAAGAATCATAATGAAAATATCTCAATATACAGGCTATCTGATATGTGACTCATGTAAAAGAATTGTTTGACCTCCAAAGAAGTTGCTACCTACACGTTCAAAACTACTTCTTTAAAGAAATTAAAGGAAACACAAACAGTGTAATGAAATAAATAAAACTGTTCAAGAGTTGAAATTGAAAGTAGGAAAATGAAAACAGGATCCTTTCTTCTGTTATACCCAAGAAACTCACCTCAACATCAAGAATAGAAATTACCTTGGGGTAAAGGATTGGAAAAAAGGATATTCTAAGCAAATGGACTTAACAAAAAAAAATATCTAACAAAATAGACTTCAAACCAAAATTAATCAAAAGAGATGAGGTAAGACACTACATAGACATCAAGGGAAAAATTCACCAAGATAACATTTCAGTACTTAACCTCTATTCCCCAAACACAATGGCACCAATGTTTGTTCAAAACAAACAAATGAAGAAAACACATTATATTAATAGCATAAATCACATATTGACCCTTACACACTCATAAAGGGATACTTCAACACCAAACTCTCACCAGTGGAGACAAGAATTAAACAGATTCATACTACAGCAGAGACATTATAAACCAAATGGACCTAGCAGATATTTACAGAACAATTCAACCAAATAAAAAAGAATAAACCTTCTACTATGTACCTCATGGAACCTTTTCCAAAATAGACCACATAATTGGACACAAAATGCATTTCAGCAGATACAAGAAAATTGAAATACCTTCCTATCAGACCACCATGGAATAAAGCTGGATATCAACAACAGAAAACGACAACAACAACAACAACAACAACAACAACAACAACCACAGAAGGCTTACAAACTCATGGAAACTGAACAAACCTGTACTTAATAAAAAGTAGTTAAGACAGAAATTAAAAAAGAAATTCAAGATTTTCTAGAATTCAATAAAATAAATATATAGCACAAACAAATTTATGAGACATGAAAAAAGTGGTGCTAAAAGGAAGGTACATAGCACTAAATGCCTACATAAAAAAAATAAACAAAGAGACCTCATAGTAGCAACTTAATAGCACACCTGAAAGCACTAGATCAATGACAAGAGGAGGAGACTGTAAAAAGTAATCAAACTGACGACTGAAATAAAACACAAACAAAAACAAAGAGCAAGCAAACAGAACCAAAAAACAAAGAGAACAGAGTGGTTCATTGAGAAAAATCAACAACATAGACAAACCCTAATCCAAACTAACTAAAATACATACAAATTAACAAAACTGGAAATGAAAGGGGAAGAAAACAACAGAAAATCTACAGAGCCATAAAGACAGTTAAAAATCTGCACCCCAGAAAATTGTAAAATCTAAAATAAATAGATAACTTTCTCAATATGTAACGCTTGTTAAAATCAAGATCAGATAAACAATTTAAATAAAATTAAAACTCCTAGTGAAATAAAAGTCATCATTAAAACTCTCTCAACAACAACAAACAGCCCAGGACCAGATGGTTTTAGCACAAAATTATACCAGATTATCAAAAAAGTTAATTTGAATATTCCTGAATCTATTGTACAAAATAGAAACAGAAGTAACATTTTACAATGCATTTTTTGAGACCACAGTCACCCTGTTATAAAACAACATAAAAGTTTAACACAAAAGAGAATTACAGACCAATTTTTGTTACAAGCATTGATGTAAATATATTCTATGGAATAATTGCAAATTGAAACTAAGAACACATAAAAATGACCATCCACTGTGACCAGGTAGACTTTAGCGCAGAAATACAGGGATGGTTCAATATATGAAAATCAGTAACTGTAATCTACCATATAAACAAACCGAAAGAAAAATTAACACTATTTTATTTTCTACTTTGATACTAAAAATCCTATGACAAAATCTAATACCCTTTCATGAAAAATGTCCTAGAAAGATTAAAGTTACCAGGGAATAACCTAAAGATAACAAAGCCAATTTACAGCAACACTATAGCCAACATCAAATTAGATGGAGGATAACTCAAAGCAATTATAATACAATCAGGTAAGGTGACTGTAAAATCAACAAGGGAAGATTGTCCACTCTTACCATATCTATTCAATATGGGGCTTGAAGTTTTAGCTAGGATAATAAGACTACTGACCATGATCAAGATACACAAATTGGAAAGGAAGAAGTCAAAATCTCATTACTTGCAGATGATATGATAATATACTCAGTGACCCTAAAAATTTGATGAGGGAACTCCTTCAGCTGATAAACACTTTAAGTGAAGTTACTGATTAGCTTCAAATAAAATAAGCTATCCTGGGGTAATTCCAAGCAAGTCAAAGACTTATATGATAACAATGTCAAGCCTTTGAAGAAAGATTATGAAGAAGATATCTTCTAATATCTTTCCATCTTCTGAATTAAAATAGATTCATATTAATCACCCTGTGCAAGACTCAAGACCATGTGGAACAAAGACCTCAACATAAAGTCAAATACACTGAACCTGATAGATAAGAAAGTAAGAAATAGCCTTGAACACATTGACACAGGTGTTGACTTCCTGAAAGTCCATAGTGCAGGCACTAAAATGAACAATTAATAAATGGGACATCATTAAACTGAAAAGCTTCTGTAAGGCTGCTCTCATTCAGACAAAAGTGGCAGCCTCCAGAATTGGAAAAAAAATTTTTTTTACCAACTTCACATCCAACAGAGGACTAATATCCAAAATATATAAAGAAATCAAGAAACTAGATATGAAAAAAAAATAATTCCATTAAAAATGGGGAACATATCTAAGTAGAGAAGTCTCAATACAGGAATCTCAAGTGGCTGAGAAATCCTTCAATGTTCAACATTCTTACTCATAAGAGAAATGGAAATCAAAACTACTTTGAGATTCCATCTTTCACTTGTCAGAATATTTAAGATCAATTATACAAATGAAAGTTCATGCTGGTAAGAATGTGAAGCAAGGGGAACATTCTTCCATTGATGGTGGGACTGCAAACTTTGTACAGCCACTATCAAAATTCACATGGCAGTTCCATAGAAAGTTGCTGTACTGGCTGGTTTTGTGACAACTTGACACAAGCTGAAGTTATCACAGAGAAAGAGTTTCAGTTGAGAAAATGCCTCCATGAGATCCAGTTGTAAGGCATTTTCTCAATTAGTGTTCAAGGGGCATGGGCCCCTTGTGGGTGGTACCATCTGTGGGCTGGTAGTCTTGGGCTCTATAAGAAAGCCAGCTGAGCAAGCTAAGAGAAGCAAGCAAGCCAGTAAGCAGCATTCCTCCATGGCTTCTGCATTAGCTCCTGCTCCTTGACCTGGTTGAGTTCCAGTCCTGACTTCCTTTTCATGATGAACAGCAGCATGGAAGTATAAGCTCAATAAACTCTTTCCTCCCCAACTTGTATCTTGGTCATGATTTTTGTGTAGGAATAGAAACACTGACTAAGACAGTTGGTAATAATCAATCTCTTGGACATATACACAAATGACCTTTGATCAAAATCAAGAATACTTGTTCATCCATATTCATTGTCACTTCATTTATAATAGCCAGAAACTAGAAACAAACTAGATGTCCACCAACAGAATATTCACAGAAGGAGTATTTCTCAACTGTTATAAAAATGACATCGTGATATTTGCAGTCAAATGGATGGAACTAGAAAAATCATGTGAGTGAGATAACCCAGACCCAAATAGATGAATACAGTATGTATTCACTTAATAGTTGATTTTAGCCATTAACTAAATGATAACCAAGCTACAATGCTTAGATCCATGGACCAATACCTAAGATCCAGAGATCTTAGATAAAGAAGAGAAGTCTAAGTAGGACACCCTGATCTCCCTTTGAGGAGCGGGTGGGGATAGGTGCAGGAGATCTGTTGAGAATGAGATGAAGTGGAAGGACAAGGTGTGGGTAGTGGTGGCTACAATTGGTAGGGACATTTCCAGAGAGGTATGGAAAACTAGTTTCCACCTGGAATCTATGAAGGTGACCATAATGAAGAGTACTAGTAATCTAGTAATGGGGGGGGGGGTATGGAGTCTCAACTGGCCATCTCTTGTAGCCAGGCAAGACTATCAGTAGTGGGACTATGATGCACTAAATTGTGTTATTGGCCAAGGGGATCCCATGAAAATCCCCAGACAACCTGGGCTGATGCGAAGACAAATGATTCCTCTCAAAACTGACAGTGGAGGCCCTATCGCTATGAACAACATCCCCAGAACTCATTGGGCTCATACAAGTCAGGCTGGCCCCTACATGGATCCTTCACTCCTACATTCTCATCTCTTTGGTGTAGGAAGGTACTCTGCCGGTTACTAGAAGAGAAACATGGAAACAAACCAGATGCAAAACATTCCTATTTGTCTGCAAAATCTGCTAGGGCAACAATGGCACAAAACTTGTTGGAGAAGCAAACCAATATCTGATTTGACATAGTACCCACTCTAGGAGAAGAATCCAATGCCTGACAATTCTTGGGTGACTAAGAACAAAAGACTAGATAGCTTAGAGACCTAGTGTAAAGCCAAATACTACTAGTTTAAAATAAAGAAAAAGAGAGACAGAGAAAGAGAGAGACAGACAGACAGAGACAGAGAGAGACAGGGACAGAGACCGAGAGAGGAGGGTAGAGGAGAAGAGAAGACAAAAATGGTAAATCTACCAATTTCAGGGGGCCTTAGCCTTAAAAGCCAGTTTTTAAAATGAATATAAATCTATTGCTCTTCTATCTGTAGTACATATCCATTGTTCACCTGTATACACATTCATATGAATTTTATAAGATCTATTATTTTGTGTACATTTGAGTTCTTTCATGTGTCTGTGTATTTTATACATTTGTCTTTAAGGATCAGGGGTTAGTGGCAGGTTTACTTTCAGATAATTTCTTATTTGCATTTTTACCACTCATAGGAGACAATTCTACAGCAGCATTGTAAAGGAGCACAGCAGAATCAAGACTACCTTCCAGGAGTTGCTGTTAAATCTCCCCTTTCCCCTACAGGGCCTTCAAGAGGAAGACTGTCAGTTTCTTGAATGTCCTTGGGAATGCTATAATAAAAACAGTTTGCTTCTATGATTATGTAATAATCCCCTAAGTCACAGAGGGAGTACATCTAGAGTAGTAGTCAGAACACAATCTAATCACAACTGACAGTAAAATAGCCTAAAATGATCTTAATAATATAGGGTAATTGAGGATATGTTCTCTTTATTTTTCTCTTAGAAAGTATTTATTAACATTGATGTAAACTAAATGTTGAGCTAAAGAAAAATTCAAAATAAAATAAACCCTGAGAGATTTGCATATCAGTGAAACCAAGAGAAGAGAAATTTTTACTTTTATTGTAGCAATTTAAGTCTGATTTATGTGCAGAGCATAAAGAAAGGAACAAAATCAATAATTGTGCACTAGGTCACTGACATATGCATGAAACTCCTGATGTGCTATACAGAGATGCTATCTATCCCAGACAGAGAAAAAAGACTTAGGGTTATCTATGTAAGAAAGAACAGCATATGTGGTGAATGGCTGTATGACCCAGTATTTTTTTAAAAAAACAACACCCCAAATCCAGTACCCTTTTATCCTGCATTCCATATCCTAGGGTACTAACCAGTGTACAACAGCCTGGAGAGAGGAAGGACTTCCTGTTGAAAAGAAGTGGTGGCTATGCTGCAGTGTCATAATGGAGAGTATATGGGTTCTAGCTCCACTCAGGAGCATGAGGAAGCCTTCAGGAGGTGTAGAGTAAGAATTGAGTAGTGATGGTCCTCACCAGAAGAAGTGCAGGACAGTGTTCTAGGAAGTCAAACCCTCTCTAACTCACTTTTGCTTTTGTTGTTTGCTTAAACATAATGCTACAGTTTTGGTATTTCCACATGGTATCATTCTTGAGTCCATTCTCAAGAAGAGAGTTGCAGTGTTACCTGAGACTCTTTTAACATGGTATTTTCTAGAAGTCTGACGGCTACAGGAAGGTTTTTGTGTTCTTACTTTACCAGAGGAGTAACCTGTTTACCTTTCACTTTTTTGTGTGTGTTTGTGAGTTGTTGAACCCCAACATTTGTAACTCTGGTTATGCCTGAAAACATTTGTAAGTCTCACTTTTCAAAGTTCTCATCATTTTTTCGGTTATAGTCAGGAGCCTGAGCTTGAACTCACAATTTCTACTCCAGGGTCCTGACTTCAGAAGGCAGAAGCCTTGGCTGGAACACAGATGATCCATGTTCAGATTCACTGTGTTAGAGCTGAGAGATTTTACTTCTACAAAGGTTTCACCATGTGATCCACCAATTTTCACTGCTTTTCCAAAATAAATGAGCAACTCACCAGTTGGTATCCCAATTCTCTAAAGTGATTCTTTTTCCCATATTCTGTTCTCTTTCACAGAACAAACCTTGAGCTGACTGTGTAACTTCTTTTAGCCTTACTATTGTTATCTATGAAACTAGAGTATGAAAATCCCCTGTAGGACTCTTGTAAGAGTAAATGAATTACGTCATGACCCGTGTCACTATCTTAATCTTTGCAGCTTTTTCTTTAGTTAAGAATTGGCTCAAATGTCAGAAACATTACTCAGGAGTTTTGAATTGTTTTGCTCCATCTTGTGGAGTCTCATTCACAATGCCCTGCTACATGATGGGGTAAGTGAACCTAATGTTTTGTCTGACAGCCTGCAACGTTCTCTGCTCCTTAATTCAAGGAGAACTCCAGCCATCCTGCCTTATTTTTCAACTCCTTAAAAATTAGATATACATGGTCCTTTAATAATTTGTCAATATTTTACTTTCGAAAGACTTTTATTGTTGTTATTTCCATTAAAACTTATTTTATGCCTACAGGCACTTTTTCTAAATGTACGTCATCTGTGCATTATGTATATGTCTGGTTCCTGTGGGTGCTTGGAATTGAACTTGAATTCTCTGGAAGAGGAGTCAATGACATTAATCGCTGAGCCTTTTCTTCAGCCCCCTATAGCTGTTATTTCAATGAATAAATGGCTGGATGGGAAAGAAAATGTGATTTCCAAGGTTTTTTTTCAAACTCAAATAGTTTATAAAAGAAGTTGATAAACATGAAATTTGTACAGAGAACAAAGTTGTAGTAAAAATGAAATTGAAAATCATAAATCATTGCTGACTCTGGCTAATACTGTCCAAAAGACAAAGCAATCGGGAGAAGACTAAAGTTCTTTTGAATTGAATGAGTTAGCAACTTCTAAAGAAGAATTTAACAAGACAAAATCAAAATATATCTCAAATTATTATACTTGCTTGCTGAGTGCATACTTGTAAAAATAAAAAGCCGAAAAAGTTTAACATTCTAAAGTTCCTTAAAGATACAATGCTCTGTACAAAACTGAAATTTCTGGAAATGGCAGTAATGCTTTGTGGATAGCTTCACTTGCAAAAATAGAAGATTAGAAGTCATACCAGCTTCTAAATTCTCATATTCATGGTATTTTGAGGTGGTGGTATGGGAGGAAAAAGAGTCAGATAAAACTATGTCAGTGGGATCACACAATGAACTATAGTCTTTATGACAAAAGGAGAAATCTAAACCTCCTAGCTCTTTTGTGCTCTGAATAGGATAAAAGGTTTTTAATACATTCCACATAGATGTTAACACCATGAACTATGGTTTTCTATATTCTAGAACTATATAACTAATACAAACAAAACTTTTACCTTTATAAGTAACACAGCTTGTATATTTTGTTATAGCAACAAAATGGACTGAACAATGAAAGTAGCAAAAATAATAACAATGAATAGAATTTTCTTTTTCACTTTGTACAAGTTTTTTTTTTTTAGACCATATATGATCTGTTTGTTTTCTATCTGGAGCACTGTGAAAGGACAGGGATATAGCTGAGAGTCAGACACAAGTTCTCCCATCTCTTGTTCTCTCTCTCTCTCTCTCTCTTCCCTCCTCACTCTTCCCCCTCTCTCTCTTACACACACACACACACACACACACACACACACACACAGAGATACATACAATAAGGCCTACACAGAGACTAACAAATATATATATATATATATATATATATATATATATATATATATACAGACATACACACAGCCATACACACAGAGAGGCACACAAAAAAAACCCAAAACTTATACCTATAATATAGCCCTTTTATTCTAACTTCATCATTACCATATTAATGCTAAAAGAAGTTAAATAATGTGCTCGAGGATAGCATAAAATCTTTTTTCTATGTAGGTTATCAAATAAAATTCAGAAAGTCAGTTGAATTTGAGGCTACTATAAATAAGAAACAAATGTTACGATATAAGCATGTTCCATGATATAAATAAAACAATTCTGTCAGAAACCTCTTCATTATTTTTCTGAAATGCAAATTTAACTATGTGGTCTGCATGTAATTGCTGCAACTGAAGACCCCATGTCTCCACCACTCCACAAATATTTGCCCAGACTATACATGCTAATTTCCTCTATAGAACTCACTTGAAAACTGCACAGCACCAAGATCCTCCTGTGTCTGCCTTTGTCCATGCTCTCTCCACATTCTGAGGTGCTACGTACGGCAAAGCTGTGGGGCTGAGTCCATGTGCCTGGAGGTAACATGGCTGACAGAGGTCCCATGGTGATTGAGAGGGGAGGACAAGGAACTAGCCAGAGAAATGATTACATTAGGTCATGAGTGGCTTTCTGATATCAGTAAGTACTTGCTTTTACTCTGAGGCAGAAGGTTATTGGTGATGTTTAAGTGGATCCATTTGGCCTGCCTTCAGCTTTATAAACCCAAAGGCAGCTTCTCAGAGAACAATCTGAAGGGAGCATAAGAAGTATCATGAATAGGAGAAAAAGGCTGGACACTTCTCAATTGTAATATTAATATTCAGGCATTGAACCTGGGGTCTGAATGTGTTTCTATCATGAGCTTGGGGCAGGGCCATTATTCTCCTAGCTTTAGTATGGAATGAGGAATGGCTTCTCTGATAGGTGAGTCTGAAAGGGGCCTGGCAGCATCTGCTCTCTTTGGATGCTTCTTCTTCTTCTTCTTCTTCTTCTTCTTCTTCTTCTTCTTCTTCT
>JADRCH010000012.1:19673480-19798158 GCA_019843965.1 Rhynchomys soricoides
CTTCTTCTTCTTCTTCTTCTTCTTCTTCTTCTTCTTCTTCTTCTTCTTCTTCTTCTTCTTTTTCTTCTTCTTCTTCTTCTTTTTTTTTTTTGTGGAGGCAGGAACTCTGTTAGCTGAGAGCAACATCCTTCACAGAAGGCAGTGCAGGGGATTTTAACCAGGCTGCATTATCAAGAAGAAAGCAGATAGTGGGAAGATAAGAGAAACATTTACTCATACTTCATCCTGACTGAGTCACTTCTCAACCCCCAGAAACGTCTAGGGGAGACTCTGAGGCAGAGGATGCACTGTGGCTGTGAAAAGGCTGATACACAGCCACTCCTTTTATTATCAATGTGCTGTGAATAAAGTGATTACCCAAGTTTGGTCCAGCTTGGTAACATCAATGTTACCAAAATTAAAAGAAGCAAAAGACGGTAATAAAATGACAATATAAAAAAGACACAAACATTTACCACAAAGACTTAACTAATTTCTAATTGCTTCTTTTTAACAGCATCTCAAGACATTTCATTACTTCCTCACAGCAACCCTTGATCACACATGTAATTGTCTACTCTGCTTTACAGACAAAAGCACCAAATCCTGGGAGGTCTCAGATAAACAGCTTCTAAAGAGTCACGGTTTAAACTTGTTTGGCCAAACACTACAGAGGTCTGAGTTATGAATATGCTACCTAATGCCAGGGGAGAAAATTTTCTAATGGGATACACAAAGGTCTTTAGCTGAAATTAAAATTATTCAAATTGTAACATCAGGTAGACAACCAGAAGCAGTTTACAGCTGGCTCCTGAACCCAGTGACAATGACATCTCTAGGCGATAGCACTCCCTCCTTGCTACTGCACCTGTCTCATAACCCTCTGTGCACACTTTACCTGTGTCATGTCCTGGGTAAAAGACTCCTACCCCTACCTAGAGCTCTCTTCTTCACTTCTTCCCCCTTACTCACCTCTCAGAGGAACCTCTATTAATAAAGCCTCCCACATGAGGCTTGAGCTGGCTTGGCTGTGATTTGTCCAGGAGTGAGCAGTTTCATTTAACATTGCACTGAGACTTGCTTGGGACCACTGCCATGTCTTCCAGTAGCCTTCCTCTTCAGGGATCTTTCAATCACTTCCTACTGTTTCTCATATCGCTTGAAAAGGTCAGAGAAGGAATTCAGATCTGCAGTAAGTTGGTCTCGCTCTTTTAAAACCTTCTGGATTTTGTCTTTGGCCAGTTCATTCTGTTTCTCAGAATCCTCCAATGATCTGCACATGATATTCTCAAAAGAAACAATGATCTTCCCCATCTCCAAATACTTCGTGTTGAGTTCGTCATACTTGTTTCTCAGCTCCAAGTTCTGCTGTATCACATTCACCACTGCCTCCAAGTCTTTCTGGCTGTACTGCAACACATCCACTATAGGTGCACCAGAAAGGAGACCTCTAGACCCAAGGAGACACAAGGGTGGGGCTGACACAGGAACATCCAGAGCTCCCAAGGACCAGATGGGTTTAGTGCAGAATTCTATCAGACCTTCAAAAAAGACTTAATACCAATGCTGTTCAAACTATTCCATGAAATAGAAACAAAAGAAACAATACCTGACTCGTTCTATGAAGCCACAGTTACACTGATACTAAAACCACACAAAGACCCAACAAAGAAAGAGAACTTCTGTTGCAGGATTTTCCCTGTCCAATTACATTAGGACAACAGGAGCCCTGTGATTGGACAGGGAACAGGGAGGCAGAGCTAAGAGTTGCAGAGGGAGAAGGTCTTGGGAGGAGGAGGAAGATGGCAGCGGACGTGAACTGGCATAGTGCCACAGATCGTTGTGTTAAAATAAAGGTTAGAAGTTTGGAATAAGTTGTCTAATCTATGTGGGCAGTTTTTATCATTATCAGTTGGCTCTGAAATTGTATTGGCATCTTATAAATTGTGTTTTTATTGATACATAAATCTGATTGGTTAATTTTTTGCTTAAGAGTTTTAATTCTACTGGGTAATTAGGTGTTGAGATGGCTGAATATGGGGCAGGCAATTATCCAGTGGGCATGGCAGCAGAGATCCTCCAAAGAACTCAGCTCTGGAGAATTGGCAGGCTGAGAGAGTGAGATCACCTGGCAGGAGATCTGCTGCAGCCCACAGGTTGCCAGACTGAGCACTGGAACGGGCGGGCGGGTTCTCTTTTATAATACTTCCCCAAACAAACTTCAGATCAATTTCCCTTATGAATATCGATTCAAAAATACTCAACAAAATTCTTGCAAACCTAATCCAAGAACACATCAAAATGATCATTCACCACCATCAAGTAAGCTTCATCCCAGGGATGCAGGGATGATTCAATATACAGAAATCCATCAATGTAATCCACTACATAAACAAACTCAAAGAAAAAAAACACATGGTCATTTCGTTAGATGCTGAAAAAGCATTTGACAAAATTCAACACTCCTTCATGATAAAAGCCTTGGAAAGATCAGGAATTCAAGGGCTATAACATCAAAATAAATGAAGAGAAACTTGAAGCAATCCCTCTAAAATCAGGTACTAGGCAAGGCTGCCCTCCCTCTCCCTATCTATTCAATATAGTACTTGAAGTTCTAGCTAGAGCAATTAGACAACAAAAGGAGGTCAAAGGGATACAAATTGGAAAGGAAGAAGACAAAATATCGCTATTTGCAGATGATATGATAGTATACTTAAGTGACCCAAAATTCCACCAGAGAACTTCTATAGCTAATAAAAATCTTTAGCAAAGTGGATGGTTATAAAATTAACTAAAACAAATCAGTAGCCTTCCTATATTCAACGGATAAATGAGCTGAAGAAGAAATTAGGGAAACGACACCCTTCACAATAGTCACAAACAATATAAAATATCTTGGTGTGTCTCTAACCAAACAAGTGAAAGATCTGTATAACAAGAACTTCACTTCTCTAAAGAAAGAAATTGAGAAAGACCTGAGAAGATGGAAAGATCTACCATGCTCAAGGATTGGCAGGATTACTATAGAAAGCAATCTACAGATTCAGTGCAATCCCCACCAAAATTCCAACTCAATTCTTTATAGAGTTAGAAAAGAGCAATTCTCAAATTCATTTGGAGTAACAAAATACCCCCAGGATTACAAAAACTATTCTTAACAGTAAAAAAAACCTTATAGAGGAATCACCATCCCTGACCTCAAGCTGTACGACAGAGCAATAGTGATAAAAACTGCATGGTATTGGTACAGTGACAGGCAGGAAGATCAATGGAATAGAATTGAAGACCCAGAAATAAAACCACACACTTAGGGATACTTCATCTTTGACAAAGAAGCCAAAAAATATACAATGAAAATAAAAAGCATCTTCAATAAATGATGGTGGTCTGTCTGTCAGTATATAGAAAAATAAAAATAAATCCATATTTGTTACCTTGCACAAAGCTCAAGTCCAAGTGGATCAAGGACCTCCACATAAAACCAGATACACTGAATCTAATAGAAGTGAATGTGGGGAAAAGCCTCGAACAAATGGGCACAGGGGAAAAGTTCCTGAACAGAACACCAGTGACTTAAGATCAAAAATAGACAAATAAGACCTCATAAAATTGCAAAGTTTCTGTAAAGAAAAGGACACTGTCAATAAGACAAAATGACAACCAACAGATTGGGAAAAGATCTTTAACAATCCTACAGCTGATAGATGGCTAATATCCAATATGTACAAAGAACTCAAGAAGTTAGACTCCAGAGAAACAAATAACCCTATTAAAAAATGGGGAACAGAGCTAAAAAGAGAATTCTCAACTGAAGAAATTCATAAGGCTGAGAAGCACCCAAAGAAATGTTCAACATCCTTAGTCATCAAGGAAATGCAAATCAAAACAACCATGAGATTCCACCTCACACCAATCAGAATGGCTAAGATCAAAAACTCAGGTGACAGCAGACAGTGGTGAGGATGTGGAGAAAGAGGAACACTCCTCCATTGCTGGTGGGATTGCAAGCTGACAACCACTCTGGAAATCAGTCTGGCATTTCCTCAGAAAATTGGATATAGTACTACCTGAGGACCCAGCTGTATACCACTCCTGGAAATATGCCCAGAATTCCAACATGTGATAAGAACACATGCTCCACTATGTTCACAGCAGCCATATTTATAATAGCCAGAAACTGGAAACAACCCAGATGTCCCTCAACAGAGGAATGGATACAGAAAATGTGACATATTTACACAATGGAATACTACTCAGCTGTTAAAAATAATGACTTCATGAAATTCGTAGGCAAATGGATGAAACTTGAAAATATCATCCTGAGTGAGGTAACCCAGTCACAAAAGAACACAGATGGTATGTACTTTCTGATAAGTGGATATTAGCCCAAAAAGCTTGGAATACCCAAGATACAATTCACAAATCATATGAAGCTCAAGAAGAAGGAAGACCAAAGTGTTGATACTTCAGTGCCTCTAGAAGAAGGAGCAAAATACTCAAAGGAGGAAATATGGAGATAAATTGTTGAGCAGAGACTGAAGGAAAGGCCATCTAGAGCCTGTCCCACCTGAGGATCCATCCCATATACAGTCACCAAACCTGGGCACTATTGTGGATGCCGGGAAGTGTTAAATGACAGGAGCCCAATATAGCTGTCTCTTGAGAGTCTCTTCCAGAGCTTGACAAGTACAGAAGCAGATGCTTGCAGTCAATCATTGTACTGAATGAGGGGTTCCTGATGGAGGAGTTGGAGAAGGGATTGAAGGAGCTGAAGGTGTTTGCAGTCCCATGGGTGGAGCAATAGTATCAACTGACCAGACCCCCCACAGCTCATGGGGACTGGACCACCAACCAAAGAATACATATGGAGGGACCCAGGGCTCCAGTGGCATATGTGGCAGAGGATGGACTTGTTTAACATGAGTGGGGGGAATGGCCCTTGGACCTGAGCAGGTTTGACGTTCCAGTGTAGTGGAATGCCAGGGTGGGAAGGCAGGATTGGGTGGGTAGTTGGGAGAGCACCCTCATAGATGCAGGGGGAGGGAGGATGGGATAGGGGGTTTCCAGAGGGGAGACCTGGAAAGGGGATAACATTTGAAATGTTATAAAAATGTAAATAAAGAAAATATCCAATAAAAGAAAATATAAATTTAAAAAAAGGAAAAAGGAATCTAAGTCCACAAGCTGAGCTTCTATTGGATTTCCAGAGCTAGACTCCTCTGTATCCTGTGTACTATTTGTCATTGAGACCACTGGCATTGGCCACAAAGTTCTCCCATTTAGAAGGGGGTCAAATTTCAAGTACAAAAAACTGTTTCCTCCCGGTTGACTCCTTAAAGGGGAACGTTCCAAACTGCTCCAGATAATCTTCAGCACCAGTATCTAGAAGTTCTGCTCGTTCTCTGAAGCTCTTCTTCTTTGGGTCCAAGATAGACTCTATTCCCTGATGGGAAGGCTTCAGTAATGGCTCAGTAGGAGGGATCACCAGCCTACCATCAAGCTTTTATCTATCTTTGCTTTAAACCTTCTCTTTGCTCTTCCTGTTCCCCAACTCAACTCCCTCTAGTTATGAAACCTCTACCAGATGGCACTACAATCCTTGATCCAGCTAACAAACTGCCCCTTTACTACCATAAAATTGTCTCTTCAACCTCTCTTAATAACCCAGCTTCCTCAGCTTCCTCTTTTCACCAGACTTCCGAGAGCCACCTTGCTCAACCTCTCCAGACTCCTCCCCTCCTCCTGTGCCAGCTGCAGGCCATTCCAGTTGTCCTACACTGGCACCTACTTTCAGAATTCCTGCCACTTGCTGTAAATCTACAGCTAAGCCCTCTACTACTTGCCCCACACAGCCTAACCCAGCATAGGTCCTACTTTTAAATGAAGTTGCTGGAGTAGATGGCCTAATCAGCATTTACTTGCCATTCTTGTTAAATAAACACTCTCAGAAAAAGACGGGGATCTTATACTGCCAATTCTGCTGCCTTTATTAAAGAATTTCAGTACATTACTCAGTCTTATAGCTTGACTTTCCACAATGTACATATGATTCTCAGTAATAATTTACTTCTTGATGAGTGCAAGAGAGTTTGGGAACAGACTAGAATACATGCAGAGGAGATTCACCATACAGACTCAGCATATCCAATTGTATCTGGGACAGTACCTGACCTGGATCCTCAATGGAATTACAATTCCCCAGGTGATATTTTAGCCAGAGACCAATTCACCACCTGCCTCCATAGACCTGCCCTAAAACCAATAAATTTTGAAAATATCCAAGAGGTCATACAGAATAAACAAGAAAACCTGTGTCAGTTTTTGGAGTACCTTACAAAGGCCCTATTATGATATACTAATTTAGACCCAGAAAACCAAGAAGGTAGACAACTACTGATGACCTACTTCTTTTCCCAGACTACCCTGATGTTAAGGCCAAATTTAGACATTTGGACAGGGGGTTCCTAACTCCACAGGCAGAAGTCTTGGCACTGGCCTTTAAAGTGCAATATCAGAAAGACGATTGAATTAGATTCTTTCTATCTAAGGTAATAGACTTGTGGTTTGTGGTAATTGTTAGTCCCAAATATGTGACCTGAGAAATGGACAGTTGGACATTAGAAGGTGAGACTCTGTATCTTAGACTGGACAGGAAATTTAGAAGAACAGAGGTGCCAGCTTGGCTAATTTCCTAGAGAGGGACTACAGAGAAAAATGTTATCTACATAATGGACAATCATAGATTTAGGGAGAGACAGAGAAAGTAAGTCAGGTCCTGGCCAATAGGTGTGGGATGTCCCAGAAACCCTGAGGTAGAATAGTCCAGGTGAATTGGGTAGAAAAGTGGGTGTCAGGGTCAGTCCAGGTAAAGGGAAGTATGTTTTGTTACTGGGCATCTAGAGGCATAGAGAAGAACGCATCCTTGAGATCTAAGACTGAGAAATGAATAGTTCCTGGAGAGATAGTGGAAAGATGTGTATAAGGATTAGCCACAACAAGATGGAGAGGAACCACTACAGAATTAATGAGGCTGAGAACTTGGACCAGGTGATAGGATCCATTTGGTTTCTTTTTTTTTTAACTATTTTTTGATACTTTATCAAACCCGCAACCCCTCTCTCATCTCCTCACACTAGTCAAACTCTGTCCTATCTTCACCAGCTCTTTCATGCTAACAGCCAAGCGTTGTCTTATTTAAACCCACCTACAGCCTACTTCTGAGTACTTGTGTTTCTGAAAATCTATCACTGCCTCTTGCAAAATCTTTCAGATGTCAGACTCCAACTCCAGGTATACCCTTTTTCCTACCCATCAGGCTAGAGGTTCCCTTCCTGAAACTGACTAGCCACATGATTTTACCCACATGCTCACTGTCAAATGTGCCAAATATCTCTACTCTAAGTATTTATCAGTCCAATCAAGTTGACAAGAAAAATAACCATCAGGAGTCTTCCCTTTGTCAACTCAACATCCAAACAGACCACTTTCCTGTCCTAGTATGGGCTCATTTAGCTAGCACAGCCATCGTTTCTTATCAAATTCCCAGCCATAAGTCATTTCTGTTAGAAAGGCATATTTAACTGGCTGGCAGGACATAATGTATTTTGGACTTTTCTTCTCTTCATGACACTATTCATACTAGGAGATGACTTTCCTTACTCTTCAGTCTCTAACCTAAGGAGAACTATGGAGCATGGGATAGGCAGACAGTGTTCAAGGTAAGGGTCTCTGGATGTACAGTTGAAACATAAAAGTATATTATTACATAAAGGAACCACTTTCGTACTTCCCTGTGGTTTGTAATTTTAGTAGGTTCATTTTCCTCTAGCTAGTATTTTAATTTAAATGATAACACCACCACCACCACCAACAACAACAACAACGCAACAACGCAACAAGAACATCCAGGTGAAGAACTTCACCATGATAAAGAAAAAGAAGTGTTAAAGGAGATATCTTCTTGCTTCCTCTAAACAAAGGCCAAAAATATTGATCAGAATGCTCTGTGCTTTTCAGTTTTCAATGATTTTTACCACAATGCTTACTCTGAGTGCTTTTCAACTGCAGGATTAGATTGTGGTCAGGTCTTTCCCAGTATGCACAGAAATTCAATAGCTGGAAGACTCATGTGGCTCATTGCTTATTTGAATGCTTTGTTAAATCCTGGAGGACGAATTACAACACAGTACTCAGTCTGCATGCCTAGATACCACATGCACAGCTTGGTAATTCTGTGATTCTGACTGCCTTGATTAGGTTGCTTGTAGACATCAAAGGCAAAAGTCATTACAAATAGAATTCAAACAAACTCAAATTCTCCTTAATCCATTCAAACGATTTTGCTAGGCTGTAATATCTCTAGGGCATTGATAGCTCTGTTTTGTGGGTTTAGCACTCAGCCTGATGCAAATACTGATTCCTGTGCTGCTTCCCAGAGAGACTGGGCCAGCACTGTTTGCAGTCATAAGGTAGTAGATATAAATTGACCGGGAAAATGTTGCACTTGGGATAAGCCTGTTTGTCTTTGTGAATTAGCAGAAGGCTAAGCGCTTTTTTTCTAGCCACTTTTACTTGTTATTTTATTAATTTCTATAAGAACAAAATAAATTTGGTGGAAGTAAAGAAAGAGAATGGGAACACTTGAACGGGAAACACCTTATTTGTGAACTTACCTGTCCTGCCACATAAAATATGTAACCATTTGCATTTTCTTCTTTGAATGTATATGTGTGTGAAGTGTTTATAAGTGTGGTGTATGCAGATGTGTGTCCATGCATATTGTAGAGGCTACAGGGGGACATTCAATACCCTTGTCGAACCTTCTCTATCTTATTCTCTTCAGAAAGAGTATTTTACCGAGCCTAGGGGAAGGTTGACATCATCAAGCCCCACCAAGTCCCTATGTCTGCCTTGAACCCTTGCCTGGCTTTTACATGAGTTTTGAAGATTTGAATTCAGGTCATTGAGGCTGTGCAGCTAACACTCTCACCTACCAAACCATCTCCAAAGTCTTCTAAAGTATTTCCATTTCAATTAGGCATTCTTTAAAATTATATAAGGATAGGGAAGGATGTTCAAAAATTTCATTCCTTGACAGAAGTATTGCTGTCTTTTTAGGTTGCCACCTTTCAAGGTGGAGCTCCCAGCCCTCCTACAAGGATTCTATACTGACTATATCTGATGTGTGCTAGTCTTCTCCCAAGAGCTCTTTCCAACATTGCTCTCACAATTTTTCATTCTTCCTTATTCCCTTTAACAATCAAGAAACTTTTATTCTTTAAAAAGTAAGATTTTCATTCTTTTATTTTTTTTTTTACAGCACAAGCTCATGAAATTCATTTAATGAAACTTTACAAATGTTTGCTTGTGGGTATATTTAAAAGTAAGAATAGAATGGCATTTTGATAGTGTACATATAGGACATTAGCATGAAGTTTAATTTTAAATAAATTCTAATTTGCTTTTAATGTTCTAATGATCAGTATAGATGCTCTAGCGCTATAGGCTTTAGCTTTGGGTGGTTTCTATTAAGTAATGCAGATCAGGTCTGATATTTAGTGCATAAAGAGAATCTGTCATGTCGCTAAGACATTTAGCTACTTGACACAAGAAGCCATTTTCTTAGAAACATTATTCCACACTTGAAGCAGTCATTGCAACCATTTTTTGCAAGTTTTGATAAGTACCATGTACATTCTCAGTAGGTTACTAATGATACATGATTAGATTGATATGCAATTTGACATGCAAATTTTTTTCACTCAGTGGATATTCAATAGATATTTAAGGCAGCCAGTGTACGTGTTCTCAACTTGCTCCACACAGGATCTGTCAGCCATGCCACTAGCTCATTGTGTTGGACCTTAGTTGGTTTAGATTAGATCCCCACTTCCCTGTTCATTCTCCTGGAATAGAATTGTGCTTCCACTTGAGTAAACTCCTGGGCATTTGCGAAGGAGATTGTCTTTTGACTTCTGTCACCTGCTACATTGCATCATTGTGTCATTTCTCTGCACACCTATAATGTCCTCTATTACAGCAAAAGAGAAAATTTGTGCTTTAAACTTCCATTTATTTGAACATCAGGGGAGAACTATTTTATGTGTTTCGATAAGGAGACAAACAGTGTAAATAGTACCAAGGAGTGTCTTGTTGACTAATTACTAGGAGGGACAGACTCCATAGTTACTATTTCTGTAGTAATGTCTCACCATTAAAATCATCCCCATTTATTATATTCCAAACCTCAAGACAAAGTTAAGTACCAAATATACTTCTTTAGCTCCCCAAGCTTCCAATTGCAGTGCAAAGCAAATGTTCTGTGTGAAATCATAGTGCTTTTAGGCACAATGTCTCTGGTCAGTCACTTCATAAAGTCTTGAACTAATACACAGGGCTGCATGATAAAGTTCTGTCCCATTGGACATGTTGCTTCTCTGACCCATGACTACTCAGAGATATGGTCAAATGAAATAGATTTCAGATTTGGGCTGGGGAGATAACTCAGCCTGTAAAGATTTTGCTATACAAGCATGAGGACTGGAACTAGGATCCTCAGCACCCGTGTGAGAATTTCAGGCAAAAAAGAATGTAACTCTAATTCAGGAGTGGTGATATCAACAGGCAGATCCCTACAGTCCTCTGACCAGCCAGTCTAGCCAAGCGATGAGCTCCAGGTTCAGTGAGAGACTCTGTCTCATTATATATAGTAGAAAGAGAGTAAAGAAGACAATATTGATCTCTATCCTCTACCACCACTTGCAGGCAACACTTCCACCTACAGAGATATACCTGAACACACATGGGCTTACACATATAACACTGCACACACATATACACACATACACTCAAGTACATGAAGAAATTTCTGACTTAATCTTACTTTATGGCACACAATAAGCTTATTAAAAGTTATTTGTTTAATGATTCTATTTGACTAGGTGAAAGATCTGGGACTAAAACCAGATATGCAACCTCTCGCATGACAATCTAGGAAATATCTGAATTTCTTAGTTCTTCCAGTAGTTGGAGAGATATCATGATGGTTGGGATGACCTACTCCACTCTTGGTTCTCAGTTCTGGGGGTTTCATCTGCGGTGACTTTTGAAACTGATACCTCTACTGTAACCTCTTATGACTCATGTCATCACTCAGACATTTGACCTTAATCCTGAAGTGGGAAACTCAATCTTATCCTATTTACTGGGTCCTATTTCTCTCTTCCTTCACCACTTTGGCACTTTCCTTCCCCCAGTGCAGCTTCTGAGAAGCTCCTTTTGTGCAAAAACTGTAATTCCTCACTTGGACTCTATGGCAACAGAAAGCAGCAGGGAAGTCTTTCATATCTACTTTCATTTGTATCTGTTTCCTCTATGGGGGGGAGGGATTGGGAATACATTTCCACTCAATTTTCCACATGTATATGTTCAATTATATGGAGGGTCTGTTTCAAAACTCCTAACATTAAAGTTATTTCATCCTCTTTGGGGGGTTAAAGTAAAAAGTCAAGACTGACTTAAGCTTCTTGCTCTCAGTTTTACAATGTCTTTCTCTACATTCCATCTAAAAGTTACCTGACAATCTCTAGTCTTTGTATTAAGCCTGAAGCCCTCTGATTTCTGTGAATCAAAGGCTCTCAGACATATCACCCTCATGAAAAGCCCTCTTTTATATAAGACCAAATATTTCAAGAGAACCATAATGTCTCTTCTGTGATAAGGATCTCTAGAACTATCCTGAAGAACTAGAAGAAAAGTAACAGTAGCATACAGGTCAGCAGGGCTGCTTAGCCATGTACAATAAATACCCTCTCCCATTTTTCCTCTATGTAAACCATAAGTACAAGTCATACTCAGAATGTACTGAATGCTTGGCTTCCTTCTTTCCTACATGGCCATTTTAGTTATAGTAGTTTCCTATTACTTCCTGTTGTTTGCTTCATCTGGGGATGGAACAAATCCAGCCTCATACAAAGAGTCTGAAGAGAAGAATGGATTGCTCCAAGGTATTCGTGGTGGATGTGCAACTCACATTTGGCTATGATGTGGAGGCAAAATTAATAAGTAACAGAACAGAAAAAATAGTGTCTTTTCATTGTCATAATAACTGTGTATATGGGCAACAATGAGGAAGACTTGGACAGACAGCAGCAAAAACTTAAAAAATATTCTGGCCTTGTTGTCTATGATACTTATTGGATAGCAGTATGGGGTCAGTCATGGTTAGTTAATAATAATAGTTAATAAGTACTATCAAGCAATGAGAAATAGAAATGTAGATCTTTAGTCTGTAGAAAATACCTGAAGCTCTGATATTCTGAGTTCAATTTGTGAAAGTGTAATAGTGCCCTAGCCTACTTAAGGACTATGTAGGAGATATGTCTACCAGAATAAGTTGACAGTGAAGACATGGGAAATAGTGGAAATCTCAGAGAAGAAAGAAGTGGCTAGTTATGCACAATTCTGCTGAGAAACAAATGAAGAGAGGCAGCCATTGGGAACAGCACCATGAGATCCTCGTAGCAGAGCCATCAAAGGAATACTGAAAGAGATGTCAGGTGAGAACAAGCCCAGAGATGTTATCGGTTGTCTATGAAGGCACTGAGAAACCTTTGCTCATCCTTCTTGTCTTTGATCAATACATTTCATTGTAACTCTAAAACAGTGGGAAGACTGCATATTTTGAAAACCTCAATCTGGAGTGAGTTTTTAAAGAAAACATGGTCATTGTTGGAAGTTTATATTTGAAAAGCTTAAATGAATGTCCCATGACGTTTAAATAAAGCTGGATGTTAAAGATCAATACAGAATTTTGATATAATACAATTTCATTGAATTGGTTGATAAGTTTACCACCGTATCAAACAACAATGACAATAACCAAAGCATAAACATAGGTGTTATAATAAATGGGAATATAATATTACCTGGAAGAATCTGTTATTATATATCTAGTAAATATATAATATATGAATAAGATCATCTATAAATATTGTAAGTTATTCACGTTACAACACATAACCAAACACACACTCACACACACAAATAGTCACATAGTCCTCCATCATTATTAATCAATTTCTTTGAGATACAGTATTTCATTTCATGGTCAATGAAATATCAACATGTTTTTACCAAGTGTCTGGTATATTTGTCAAGGAAAGAGTATCTGTAAATGAACAGTGTACTAATTTCAACATTGGGAAACTAAAACATTTAAGAATCAGGTCTTAGCCAAATTTCAAAGCAATAATAATTGACTGTCAAGCATTACTGACACTAGAAATGATGAGGTGACAACACACTAAGGGTTCACCATGGCAGGCCGATTGTGGAGAGCATGGTTGGCCATGCAGCTAGTGTGTGGGACTACTATCATTAAGTAAAACCATGAATTAAAGGAAGTTGGTCCAATGGCATGGCTCAGTGGGTAAGTCCTTGCTGTAAAGACTGACAACCTCTCTGCGTTCCACACAGTGAAAAACGAAAACTGACTTCAGCAAATTCTTCTTGAATATGCATACATGTGTGAAAGCATGGGTATCCATGAATAGACAAAATAAGTAAATGAATAAAATTTAAATAAATGTTAAAAGGAGGTTTCAAGAGATGGTTTCTGTCACCAGCACATTATAACTGCCCACACATTTACCTGTAAAAATGCAAAATTGCTTCCATGAGAGAGAATGAGAGGAAGAAAGTCTTTCATTTGGGATGTTATATATACCCAGTATTTTATATAGTACTTATATTTTATATTGATTTTCACCCTCATAGTTGAAATTAATTAAAAAAAAATGTATTGAGCACTTGCTGTGTGCAAAGCATTATACTGACGTTCCCTTAAACATATTGATACAAGATAAAAAGCCTCAAATGGCTTAACCCTTATGTTTGAATGAATTCATCAATCAAATGTCATTGCTGTCACCCAACAGATTTGGACACCCCCAAATCTTGCGTTCCTACCAGCTCGTGACCGCCATCTTCATCGAAGTCCTCCTCTACCCCATCAGTCATCTCTCCACCATCCGCTTCTTGCCCTCCTTCAGCATGCTCCTCTGTGGAATGGTCTGCGTTCTCTGACACACATTCGTCTTGGATCAGCTCTACACTCTCCTCCAATTGCTTCTTCTGAGCTTCTAGGAGGGGAGAAAGCAGATGGCTACTACCTTGGCTTGCTAGTAAGTCATTTGGAAAAAAAACATGAAAAACAGGGAACTCATAAAAGAGATGAGCTGTGAACAGCATGTAGAAAGATATTTTCAGTAATTTATTCAGTCATTTAATTACATGCATACATCTGCATGTGTTTATATGTAAGCAAATTTATTTAAAACTGAAATTGGCAAAAATTGGGGTGCTGATGGTAAGATATACAAATAAATATTTACATTAGCATACTGATTTTCCTACGTACTTCACTTTATATGAGACTCTAAGAAGGATACTCTCATAAGGATTGCTTAATGGGAATGCACTGCTTTAGAAGTAAGAAATGATTGACCTGCCATGTGCCTATTTTCTCTTTTTTACATATGATAAATGTTTCCTAAACTTTTAAAGTTTGATGCAGTGTGGGAACAAATGGCACAATGGAGAGAAGTCCCTCGTGTCTATCCGGGCGCTGTGGCTCTGGGAAGGACTTGGGACACACGGGGGAAGTGGCCACACACATTTCTGCAGTCAGACAAGCTGGCCAGGCTGTGTGAGAGGCCTCTGCAGAGACACAGCCTGTGGGTAGAAGAGGGAGCTGTCCAGGGAAATGCCACAGCTGGCTCTGGAGTTTCCAGGCTTTGGGTATCTTGGACGCTGCCAGACGCCACGGTGGGCTAGAAACCGGGCCACAGAGCTCAGCTGGCATCCCGCCGCAGGACCGGGTTCTGGCGCCTTGGGGCGCTCTCTAGCTGCTTAGGTTTGGGTGAATGTGGCCATCTGGAATCGCTAAGATGCTGGATGCCTTCAGCGTGAGATTAGATGTGGCTCCTTAATGGAAGGCCAGATCACTCGCTTCCCACGACGGGTTAAGATGAATAGACAGTCCATAAATCTAAGACCTTTATAGTCATCCTGTGGAGTGGTGTAGATGGAATTGTACCCCCTCCCCTCTGGGAGAGGCAAGGCAGATATAGTGGCTAAGTCTCTAGGCTTCTCATTAAACTGGGGATGGCTTGGGGGGTGACCATGCTTCTACCTGAGGAGGGGCTAGGGGAGTGACCCTTTTTTATGTGACCAAATGTCACAGACACATGGAGAGATGTAGCCACGTGTTAGAAGCTGTATTCTAGGAGCTTAGGCAAACAGTTGCCATCCCTTGTGGGCTGAGGAAAGACCATTGGGCCCGCAACGTTCAAACCTTAGCTCAACCAGAAACACAGATTTCCAACCACAGCCCGACAATGCAGAATATAGAAATGTTAGTATAGTAGTTTGCAAATAGTAAGTGCTCAACAAAAGAAGCTATAGGCCACACTAACAGCGTCTACAATCCTGAATTGCAGAAATTCATACATGGAATTAATGCTGACAACCCCATAGGTATTTCTCTACAGGCTTTTCTTCTCCAGTGAACATTCCAAGAAGTACTGGATACACAAGATCATATCTTGTTTCTCTTTCTGCATTTTTCCCCTGTGTGCTCACAACTCCTAAAAGTTATGCTGTTTTCATTAATTTTGCTTACTGTTATTTTATTAAAGTATCATTCCACTATTTGACTTGAGCTTTCAATAGGCTTCATGTTGAGCTTACTTATTCATCTTTCGTGACAATAAATATAACTTAGAGAGTAAACATCCAGGACATTCATATGCGTGTTTGTTTTTTTTTTTTTTTGTAATGTGTGATTAGAGGAAACTAACCATTGATCTATCAATTTTGATTAAATAAAGTAAGCATTAAGAAAGCTGATTATATAAATATATGGGTAACCTTTTCTACACATTGCTAAATGTCATCACAGTAATTTCTTCTATAAATAATGTGTGTCTATGCATTCTTTCATTTTAATTCTACAAATAATAAATGCGATTAAAAACTAGGCAGAATGGTGAGGCATACCCTGCCCTCTACTCTAAAGTGCAACCTTTATTGGTTATTTGATTACTATACAAATTGTCCTTGTCAAAAATCTCTATTTCTGATTTTAAAGAACACATTGAAGAGATAATTTTGTGCCTTGACTTTCACATGGCCTTCCTATTTGTGTTTAAACAGACATATATTAAGTTGCTCATTGCCTCTTATACACACAATATGCATGTAATTCCACAGAGAACATATTTCAAATACAACAGTGTATTAATATAGTTCAAGGCTGGAAAGACAAACCTGTAAGCTATCCTCACCCATTCATTCATTAACATAAAAGCTTAAATGCTTAGGACATACTATCTGGGTTGAAAATATAAAACCCATAATTATGATGGTAATCGATTCAGGAGAGTTTAACAGAAATGAGGCCAGTGTGCACTTTTGTAAGGTGTGGTCAGCATAGACGTTTGTCATTGGCTCAGTGGAAAGTGTCAAAAACACCGAACAATTCATGAATAAATCACACATGAAAGCATAGTTATTCATTAAGCAGCTGTTTTGCAGCTGAGTGATCAATTTTGGTCCCTCAAAAAATCTTGTTGAAATCTAAGCAAAGGAACTAGTTCTACCTTTTGAATAATTAATTTATTTCTTTCAGAAATGAATAGCAGTGTTTGGTTAATCTAAATTTTGTGGCATTTGTTTTATCTGCATAATTCTTTTTGTGTGAACATGTGGGAAGAGGCATATGTATGCATTATGTGTGTGCATTCTTTGTGGTAGAAATATTTGTATCTATCTTTTCTTTCTTTCTTTTTTTTCTTTCTGCTTTCTAGCTCACAGCATTACATGGAAACATTTTCTGAATATATTCATGAGTTGTATGGAATAAAATAATAAAAACCTCTGTCTCCATTTCAAATTCTTTATACACAAATAAAATGGCAGTTAAATTTGGCACCATAGTAGCAAAATAGAAGTTCTGAGAGTAAAAATGAACATTCCTGCCACATCCTGTACCAAAGCCCATCACTAGGAAGCGGATGGGATATGGAGCCTGAAGTATTCTTAGAGGAGAATTTTTCATTCTTATATTGACAGTTCTGCAAAAGAAAAATAACCCTCTTTGTTGGGTTATTTGTGTCAAAGTGATGAATTTCTTTTTTGAGCAGAGAAGTGAGTGAGTATTATACTTTTGTTTAGATATATGGATGAAGACTGCAAAAGCTAGCAGTTAATGTTGAATATAATATCTAGTGATATCTAAACTATGAGATTATTACAGAAAGAAAGTGTTGATAAGGACCACGAGTTAGTGAGATAGTAAGTTCTTCTGAAGTGCTGACCTAAGTATGAGTCCTTGGAACACACTTTGTACTGCTCACTTTATACACAAGGAAACTGAGGCATAATTAAAGCACGTAAGAGTAAGGATCCACAGGAAGACTTTGCCTCGATAGCCTCTACTCTTTCCTAATAAATCGAAGGATTCAGAGGACTTTGTGAGACTGCAGGGAAAGCATATTTTGAATTGCTTCAAATAGAATATAATCTCCAAGTTCAAGTATAAAGAAATACATTCAGGTAGGAAACAAATTTTAGACCAAGAATGACTATCAAAGGAAAAGAAATGCAAATGATTGGTATTTCTGATTAAGGGGAAATATTTATAACTTCAAATGACATGAAAAGAAATCATTTGTTGTTAAATTTACGTCCTCATGCTAAAATATTTTTCAGCATATCTAATTTTATTTTAAAAGCTGTATATGATCCAGGAAACAAGTTATAATTGTTAGGATTTGTCATCAAATCATTTTTATTAAATATGGCATTTTCTTCACAGTTATTATCTATATAACTGAAATTTGGTTGAGGTGGCAATTAAGCTTTTTGACACATTGGCTTAACTGTTAGATAATTACCAGGTGAACTGTACTTAGATGACAGAAAAGGCTGTTGTTATAAAAATACTCCCATTTTTATTACTACCAAGATAGTATTCTGAAATCAATCTTTTGCATGCCAAGATGAAGCTTATTTTTTAAATATGCTATTTTAAACAGCTATATAAGTTTTAATTCAATGATTTAAAAATGCTGCTGTTAAATATTCATTATGGATGTCATTAGTAACAAACACAAATAAATTTCAGAAAATTATATATGAGAAATATAATTTGATTAAAATTTCAGTTACATAAATGATTTTTTAGAGAATAAACTAAAGTTGTTCATGGAAAACCATTAAAATTTTAATGTGACTCATTTGAAAATTAACAAAATAGTATACCTATTTAAACATTATAATTTGAAGGAGATATTGTTTCTCTCATTTTGTAAATTTTATGAGGAATTTTCCAAATGTCTCAGAACCAGTCAGTTAGTCAATCTCTATGGGGTATGCACCTTATTTTGTCTCACTCCTGTCTGTGGCATTCTGTTTCAATAATATAAATCTACTTGCCACTTGGAAAATGAACCAGAGAAGAAAGAACCAGAAGTGATGTTTCTTAGGGAGTGAAAATACCTTAAGTGAATTGTGGTGACGGTTGTACCACTCAGTAAAACTGTCACGTCACTGGATTATAGCCTTGAAGTGAAGCATATGTGAAATATAGTTCCATAAAAGAATTAAAGTGCTCTGAGCATGGGAGACAGTATCAACATTGGATATGGGCAATGTTTCTTGGGGAAATCAGAACTATGGGGTGGAGAAATCTAACAAAGATCAGATTGGGCAACACCAACTATCAGAATAATAGATAATGCTCAAGTTTGTCAATAGAACTGACAAGATTTACAGTGTAGTGATGGGACACAGAAGGACACAGAAGGAAATGAGATCTAAACTGAAGTAAAGACATAACAGTTCTCACCAAGAAAGTATTCGTGTTTCCTTGTGTTTATCAAAACTTTACATAGGCTTCTTGCTGACCCCATGCACGGACTCCCTCTCAAAATCTTCACTTTGAAAATGTTCGATTATTTCTTCTTCTTTTGTCTGTTTGAGATATGTATATCTCAACATTACCTATGAATGTTCTCCATATCTAGGACCTGGGCCCTCCAACAGGTCATCATCGTATGGATGGATAGACTCCATCTCTCAGTCTTTTTGGAGAGAAGAGCTCTCCCTATGTTGCTAAAGGCAATTATCAGTCAGTTTGTTTAATCACATTGACCAGCTGCTGGCAACACCTTCTAGCACAGTTCAAGCACTTTGTGTAACATTCGTACATCTTCCACTATGATCTTCAATCAGTTGAGTTCTGTGTCCAGCTCAGATCGCAATTGTCTTGAAAGAGTCTTCCTAATGCTTTGTGGTCAGTATATGGATGCTTTCTGTGTACCTGAGGTTGATGTGGAAGACCGACAGCCTTCCTTAATGTTAGTTTCTTTACAAACATGCTCGGTTTGTAGTCTGATGTTAATAAGTCCTATTATGCAGAGTAGTTCCTGTCTGCTAACCATTTCCAGCTCTTTAAAGGCTTTTGCTCCCTCAGGCGATTCTTTCCCATGTGGCACCTTCTGCTTCTAACTACACTCCATTTCAATTCTTCATAAATTAACTATCAACATTATTCTCAATGTCTCATAGATGTTTGTTGGTCAAATAATTTCTAGTCACTCTCCATCTCTCTAGAAAGTGGTATTGTAAGCTAAATTAGATTAATTCAATTTTCAGTTTTTACTTTAAGTTTTTAAATGTTTGAGCAGCTAAGCTGAGAGTATACACTAAAGACTATCTTCTTGAACTTCTTGAACTTTTAAAAGACTTTTTTTTTTTTTACTTATAATTTACTTATAATTAACAATGCCTTGTGTTTTCAGTAAGTTAGTTTCAAGGGACCACTCTAAGGACTTATACAAGTTTATTCCTTCCCCACACAGATGTGCAAATTTATTTCCACTATGTGTTATTTTCTCAACTTCTTTGACTTTAAGTGTCTCCTCTCCTGAGATTTGATGTGATTAGTCTGGCTGATTTCTGTGGTTTGTGTCCCTGGTCTGGCTTTTGTTTCTGCAAAGCTCATGACTGGCTTGTCTCTTAGGATCTCAAGGATCCCTTTTGTTCAATTCATCACCAGGCACCTGCTTTGGCAAAGCTGTATTTTCCCCTTTTCTCCCCTCTCTCTTTGTATTAAAGTGCATTTTCCCAGTATTGTATGGGGAAACACTGTGGCAAAGCAAGTATGAAGATAAATGCTGACAGAAGTACCTAACTTGCTTTTCTCTACAGGACACTGAAATCCAACTCAGAGTAAATAGGCATAGCAAACTAAAAAAAGAAAGGAAGGAAGGAAGGAAGAAAAAGAAAAATCTAAAGCCTAAAACATCTACCTTTCACTTTATCCATTGGTATACTTAGTTTCATTTGCTCCTGAGGACACTTAGCTCCTCTTGCTTCAGTAGGAACCTTCATTAAGGATTCATATATCTGAGTTAAATGTGTATTGTAACATTGTAACATGTAATTTGAGCTAAGTCTTTTGGTAACTTACATATCTGGAACACCTTTCATTCATCCTTATTTTTAGTAGTTTGGGTATTAGAAATAAGTATTAGGCTTTGAGGTCTTTCACCAGTACATGCAGGGCATGCCTCTTGTCTCTGTTTCTATCTCTGTCTGTCTCTGACTCTCTGTGTCTCTGTCTCTGTCTCCCCACACCCCGTGTGTATGTGTGTGTGTGTGTGTGTGTATGTGCGCGTGCTTTCAGTTTTCAGGGTAACTTGTGAGAGGTCATATGCTCTGGCTTTTTCCCCTTTTCCTCTGTCATTTGCTTATTGCTTCAAGATACTTTCTGTCACAGGCTCTAGAACTGAGAGTGATGAGACAGGCTGACCCCATAGCAGGTTTCAAATTGGCAGTTAAGGAAACTAGGCCTAAATCTCTGTTGCCAAGTACTGGACAAGTCCAGGCAAGTCAGTTAAAAAAAAAAAAAAAAAAAAAAAAAAAACAGGCTACAGGCAGCTAGTCAGAAACTAGAAGGTGCCCCACGACCTAGCCTAAAGCAAGGACAATGGTTCAGCAAGTTTCCAGACCTCCCCAGTAACAGGTTCCAGTTCCCAAAGCCCCAGTAATGAAATGTCCCTAGAGATGGAGTAAGATAAAGGCCACCTACCCTGAACTTCCTCAGTAACAATTTCCAGTCCCCCACACCCCAGTAATTGAATGACCTTAGATATGGAGTAAGATAGATGTTGCCTACCCTGGGATCCCCTAATGTGCTTTAAATTTAGCCTGTGGGCTCATTTGGTTGTCTCTCTGCTTGGTAATGGGGAGACCCCAGCATGCTGGACTTCTGCAGAATAAAACACTTTTTATGTTTACATACTATTTGTGTCTTGGGTGAATCATGGACGCTTACAGTATAACACAATAGCATGATTTTATTTCCAACTATTTTTATGCATTTCTTTAGGTACTCTATAGATCTGGTCAATCTGGTAAACTATGTCCTTCAGTTTCACTTTCTTTTTAAAATATGAGAATAGTTTTTGAGTTATCTTCCTCAGTTTTTGTTCAGAACACTGTTCTATTTATTCTATATTTTTATGTCCTTTTCATCTTCATGCCAAGCTCTAGTATATAGTTTTTCCTGAGTTTCTTCATCCTTACTCTCCAATTTATGTTAGCTTATGTTAATTTCCATAAACATTTATGTATCCTTTGAATACTGTGTTTAATAGTTTTGTTGTTATTTCATCAATACAGTTCTCTCTGAGGATATCAATCAGTTTTTGTTGTTGTTGTTGTTATTTTGTTTTAAAGGTTTTTTTTTTCTGTGCAATTTGTTTGCTATGAGTACTTCGTTCTTTTCTTTTGGTGTTTGCTTCTCATGTTTTCTTCTACCTGGCAATTGATTTTCATATTATTGGAGGACTATTAAGGTATTCATAGCTGCTGTGAAAGCACAGAGGGGTTTTGTTTCTGTAAGGCTGTCTACTTGATGACTTCCTACAAGGTGCCATGGAAGCACTTAGAGTATTTCTTCTTAAGTTTCTCTGGTCCCCAAATGAATATTCCTCTAGGATCCTGTGTAAGACTAATAAAAATGTATAAACTTTACTTTTCTTTCTTTCTAAAGTTTGTTTATTATTTATCCACTCTGATACCTACTATTTTAGCTTTTCTCTAGAAATTTGTAGTCCTCTGTCAAATTATGGCAGAGACAACCGAGAATGAGAATTTTGGAATTTTGTTTCTTCATACATTCATATCTACTCCTGGGATACTTAGTATATTTAACTTAGAGCCTCCCTTGTGGAAATTCTGATATTAAAATTAGGCTTGGACTATGAGGAGATATTAAATTAGATACATAAATCTCCTCTGCAATCTGATTTGTGAAATTTTATTTTCATTATGGCAATGGAGCTTCATTTTAAAGCATTATTGTTACTGTCTAGCCGTATATGAAAGAAGCCAAGTTCGAACAACTGGATCTAACTGGAAGCATCATCAAATGCCTGCAAAAGCCCAGTAAACAGCAGTAAGGTGCTGAATGGGGATCAGTGGTCATAGTAGAGGCTGGAAAGTGAAGATCTGCTCAGAATCTTCTTTCTTTGCATTCTGCAGACTGAGTTTGACTAGCTATAGATGACCAGAAAGGAGATTTGGTAATAGCCCAGGATGCATAATAAACTTAAAAGACAATCAAATAAGTCACTTGTTGATATTACTTTAGGAAGAGGATTCAGAAATGATTTAACCAAAACTTGAATTCAGTTTAGATGAACTCATAGATTAACTATGTATTCAAATGCTTTGGAAATATAAGAGTATTAGAAATCCTAAATATTTAATTGTCTGTTGTATATACATGGAGTTAGGTAACAGGGAAAGAATGGCTAAGTCAGGTAAAACCAAATCCATCTAGACTCCTGCATACACAGCTTACCAAAGAGTTGTTACTGAAACATGTCATTAGTGATCAAGCAATAAAACAAATATGTAAGTTGAATGAACAATGGTATTAACTGTAATGTTTTTCTAGGTCTAGAGGTTTCAACTCTGAATACTAGAGTTGAAAAATCCCATTTTTCCTTAAGAAGCCCTATACTTTGGCATTAACATATAGAATGATCATTTTTGAACATTAGCTTTTTATAATTCTATATTGTATGAAAACATATGGGCAGGATACATTCATCCACTAAGACTAAAGCTTGTGGCCTCTATGATACTTCAGTTTAATCCTCATTTTAACATTGTAACCATTCAGGCAAGACTGCTGCTCAAGCATTAGGTATGATTTTCAGAATAAATATTGATCAAATAATGTCCACAGTATTTTGCATCAGTCTGTGATAGAAATTTCACTTTTCATGTGGATTAATTCTGCCCATTGTGTGCTGCATGATCGCTACCTTTCCTTCTTACAGTTACCCTTCTTGATTATATGATATCATAAGGTAAGCCAGCTATATAGCCATATAAATTGTGTGTGTGTGTGTGTGTGTGTGTGTGTAGAATAATTTACATTTGGTTCCTTCTAAAGAACCATCTAGGAATGAGATCCAGTTATAGGCTGAACTGATATAAAGTGCTAATTGTTGTTTTCCATAATCTATGTTCATAGCATCCTTTAAAAAGTGTTTTATTCAGTAGGAAAACATGCATGGCAGAATCATAGTAACCACAATTTGAAGTGTTTGGATATGCACTGATGGACATTGTTGATCCCTATAGTTTAAAAGGTCTCAAGCCTTGCTACATACCTGGTAGTGGTACGTGACACCACAACGTGTAAAGTGGATAAAGAACATATGACCTTATCCATAGAAACATTGTAATATCAAAATGAAGAGGCAGATACATATCTCTTACAAGCAACTTATGGTGTACTTATATATAGAGAACTTACAGTTCTCTATAATATGACTATGTTTTGTGGTGATTTCGTCTGAAAGTTTGAGAATTTACTTTGAAGTCAGTGGGGAAACAAACCCTGTAAAGCTCACTCAGAACTTACCACATGTGGGGCCCAGGGCATACTCCACATTCTTTGGCATTTTCTTCCTAGTCATCTATTTCCTTGCTCCCACTTTATTTATGCTGGAAACATTCCTTATTACATAGCTAATACCAAGTAGGGAATGAGATGTGTAAAGAGCAATGATGAAGAATAAGTGCTAGCTACCCAGTAATTAGCTTTCAACTAATTAAGCATTAAAATTAGTGCCCCTGGATTTAATACGGAGGCTTTGAGTACCTTTTAATGAATTTTAATGCATTTTGTTCTTCTCTCCATAACACAATGTTAACTCTGATTTCCTTCTACTGAGAAAATACAGGAAATGAAGAAGAGGATTGTATTATCTCTATAAATATAGTTGCTATTCAGAAGACAATTACAAGCACAAAGAAGATACAAATTAAATACCTTCATTTCCCCCATAGCATGTAAAAGGAAGAGAGATGCCAACAGCAAGGATACGACTTGTCATTTTGAAAGTAACAGTCTCATGACTGGAAAAAGTTTAGCGATGAGCAAAGGCAAGATGACAGCTTTTATAAAAGGAAAATCAGGGCTTGAATTAGTGTTAACGATTATGGATGATCTTTCAGCACGATCTGTGGCAGGTCTGATTCACTGCAGGAAACCGGAAGGTATAATATGCTAATGATATGCTAGAATAAGGTTCACATTTTTCTCTTTGAGGTGATTTATATTTAAATGAGTTCTCTATAATCCTTTAAACTGAAGTGCAAATTGGTTATCCAAGTCTTTTGCTTCAAGGGTTGTTTTACATAATAATGAGTTCTACAGAAGCTCCACAAAGCGAAATATTGACTTAGGCAACATCACAGGATACTTCAGTACAGCGTCCTTTAGATGATGGCCGTAGACAATGCATCAAAACGTTTTACAACTCTAAATATCTTTACTGAAAAAGTGTAGGCAACCATAACTTTTCTCAGTATAAAATATGTGCTATAGAAAATTTCAGTGAAAGTTGTTCAATTTAAGCTGTCATGACTCTTTCATATTAACATGCTGGAGAGAGTTACTGACTCCTGTTATTTTTAATGAGATATTTTAAAATATAGGTTGAATTACCTTATTCTGGTGTACTTTAGACTAGAAATGTTCCATAGCTCAGCCAGGAAGTAGGCTCCAGTTCTGGTCAAGAGTCACTGGTAGGCAGGCTTGTGCTCACTTTAGGTTCAGAGCCATGGGTTCCAGCCAGGATCCTTATGTTCCAAGCAGGAGCCTCAGCCACAACTCTAGTCCCCAAATGTTCTCATTCTGTAAAAGTAACCTAATAGCCCCATTTCAGGGAAGCCAGGAATGCAGCTGTGAGGGAAACCTGACACCTGGTCATAAAATCCAGGAAAGGCACAAATTGATTTATGCCAGTGAACCTTTGTTTGCATTCTGTGAAAGGAGCTTAGATTTAATAAAAAAACTTTTCAAAATTGTATTGTTTACTTATTTGAATTGTAAGGAGTGAAATTCCTAGGAAGTTATGTCCCATGTGAATCTCAGTAACACGCACGCACACACAGACACACACACAAACACACACACACACACACACACACACACACACACAGGATTATTAACACAATCCTTGGGCAAGGGCAAGGCCTGAGAGAAGCACATACTTGAAAACCACAAGTCTCAAAATGTGGAGCAGCTCTGAGTTCATCTCAAACCTCATTTTTATGATCTTAAAACAACGTACAAAATATTGTCAAAACTGTGTTAGACTTTGGCTGGGAGCTATACTCAGAATTCAAAAAGAGCCCACTGGCTGGTAAAGGAATAGTCATTAATTTTGCCTATGGTTGTCAGGAGACAAACTGCCAGCTTCCAGGTTTCAGAAATCAGGCAAGGATGTTTCACAGGGTAAAATTGGGCTTTGCATCAATGGCTTTTGCAAATTTTTTGTATTATGCTGTGGTTAAATTTAATGAAATGTGAATAATATCTTTTCTTGACAACACTATCCATTACTCACCTTTATTTTCTTTACAAATTACTTAATATTGAGATAGAAAATTTAAACTGTGATTCAAATATTATTGATTCTTCCATTAAAATGTTATCCTTTCAAGAATTCAATCTTAGAAATATTGGTCCATGTGTTCCAAAGTTAGTGCCTCCATCAGTGCAATTCTTGGCTTACAAGAGTTGCTTGTGACTTTGTGTTAACTTGGTGACTCAGCTGGTGGCTCTCTGACCTGCATTCTGTGACTGATGGTGTTGGGTTAATTTCAATCTATCTGTGGCCACAGATTTCTTCCCACTTACCTGCTTCTGCCTTTTGCTGCTTTTCAATCTTCTCCAGGCGCCCTAGCAAGGAGTCAATTTTAGTTTTGATCTGGGTTAATTCTTTCTTGATTGTCTGTAACTCATCTGATTTCACTGGAAGGGGAGAGTGGAAAGAAAATAAGACATCAAATGGACCACTTAGAACACAATTCAAGACACAGTGCTTCTCAAGATTGTCTTACAGGATTTCCAGTGAACCATCAGCTTCCTGTCGCAGCTAGTTTTCCTGAAATAGTGCATGGCTTTCTAATTAGAAATAAAGATTCTCAGTGACACGAGTATCTGACACTCAAGGTTCTAACTGAAGGTCACGTGAAACGATAAAAGAATCTGAAAACATTTCAACAGAACAATGCTGGGTCTTGGCTTACTCAGGCAAGTAAGCGAATATATCTTCATAAAACTTAAATATGAAACTGACTTGGCTTAAGGATTAGTGATGTTGGTGTTACTACTACTGTGAATAACTATGTTGTGAAATACATGTTTTATATGCTTTGATATTGAGGCAGTGCAGTCCTCCGCCACCCACCACTAATGGCTAGACACCAGAGATGTTTTGAAGTCAGATCTTTGAGCAATGATTGAAATAAAAGTAACACATTTGTCCTTGAGAGAATATGATATTTCCTAAGCCCTTTCTAAAAATAAAGTGACAGATTGTACATACCTATTCTTAAGACATGGTGCTGGTGGAAGGGAAACACACAGGCTGTCCTGACAATTTTTACCTGAATTTAATTTGTGGTTTATTTATGTATATATTTTGAGATAAGGTATCAATATGTTCTCAAGCTGTCCATGAATGCACCATCCTTCTGCGTCAGTCTCCTCAGTGCAGGAGTTACAGACATATGACATCATATACCACCTTACTGAATATATATATATATATATACACACACACACATACACACTATATATATATATATATATATATATATATATATATTTATATATATATATTTGTTCCAATTCTAGCATTTTAGTATTTGATCTGGTTTCTAAAGAAAAGATAGAGCCTGTTATGAATGGCAACTTTTCATTTTTAAAGAAGCATTTCAATAAACAACTATTCCGTTAGAATTTAACTCAGTGGTTTGAGTGCTTGACTTGCAAGCAAGTGGCTCCAGGTTTGGACATCAGCAATGGAAAAAAGATTAAAAAATCAGGTAAGAGAGACAGTATATCTTAATAGCTTGTTGCCAATTAAATTAACCATTTTTTTAAGGGGCTTAAGAAAACTTCTGGGCATATGCCCAAAGGATGCTCCATCCTACCACAAAGGCACTTGCCTAACTATGTTCATATAAGCTTTGTTCATCATAGCCAGAGACTGAAAACAAGTTAGATGTCCCTAAACCAAAGAAACTTACTTAAAAATGTGGTACATTTTACACAATGGAGTGTTACTCAGATGTTAAAAACAAAACAAAACAAAACAAAAAAACCCAAAAATCCATAACAGTGAAATTTGGAAATAGAAAAAAATCATCATGACTGAGGTAACTCAGACCTGGAAATACAAACATTGTGCGTATTTACTTATAAATGAACATTAGTTGTAAAGTAATGGATAATTATGTTACAATCCATAGAATCAGGGAGGCTAAGAAACAACAGGAAAGGAGAGCTCAAGGTTGCAAGCACACCTCTCTCTCTCTCTCTCTCTCTCTCTCTCTCTCTCTCTCTCAGTGTATATACATGTATGTGCATGGATCTCCCTTGGAAGAGAAAAAAAGAACAGATTTTGTGGGTGGACTGAAGGCAGCTGGGACTGGAAAAAGAGGGATTAAGTGATTAGTGGGATCAGATTGGGGGTGGAAGGAGAGAGTACTGGGGAAGACAATGGGAACTGAGAGTATGTGATGGCTTGTATGTGCTTGCATGAGGGAGTGGCACTATTAGGAGGTGGCCTTGTTGGTGCAGGTGTGTCACTGTGGGTGTGGGCTTTAATACCTTTGTCCTAGCTGTCTGGAAGCAAGTCTTCCTCTAGTGACCTTCAAATGAAGATGTAGAACTTGGATCCTCTTGTACCATGCCTGCCTGTACACTGCCTGTTACCGCCTTGATGAAAATGGACTGAACCTCTGAACTTGCAAGCCAGTACCAATTACATGTTACCCTTATAAGAGCTGCCTTGGTCATTGTATCTGCTCACAGCAGTAAAACCCTAACTAAGAGTATTTCAAGGTCAAGATAGAAATCCTGCAATGGAAACTCCCGGGAATCCACTAGACCCTAGCAATGATTCCTAGTAGTGGAGGATATGGAGTCTGAACCAGGAAACTTCTGTAACCAGGGAAGGCTTGCAATGGAGGGATTGAGATATCAGCCCAGCCACAAAACCTTTGACCTACAGTTTGTTTTGCCTGTCAGGTGTGCTGGGGTAATGGTGGCACAGAAACTGTGGGAGTACTCAGCCAATGACTGGTCCAGATTGAGATCCATGCCACAAAAGGGAACCCACCCCTGACACTGTCAGGTCAGGAAACAGAGGCTGGATAGCTCAGAGACCTAGGATAGAACCAAACATAACTGGAAAAAATAAATAATAAAGTCATGAAAATTATTCCTACTGATATTCTGCTATACTCATAGACTAGAGCCTAGCATTGTCATCATTAGGGAGGCTTCATCCAGCCACTGATAGAACGAGATGCAGAAACCCACAAACAAACACTAGGCCAAAAACTGGAACTCCAATGGAGAAAGGAAGAAGGATTGTAGGAGCATGGGAGTCAAGGATACCACATAGACATGGTCCACAGAATTAACTAATCAGGGCTATAGAGGCTCACAGTAACTGACAGGGAGCCTGTACAGCTCTGCATATGTGTTATGGTTATGTAGCTTGGTGTTCTTGTGGGGCTCCTGCCAACAGGAGCAGGACTGTTTCAGAAGTTTTTTCCTGCTTTTAGGACCCCTTTCCTTCTACTAGGTTACCTTTTCCAGACTTAATAAGAGGTACCTAATCTTATAACTTGATATGCCATGTTTGGTTGCTATCTCTGGAGGTCGGTCTGCTCTTTTCTAAAGGGAAAGGAGGAGGATCTGGGGCAGAGGAAAGAGTTGGGATGAGAAAATGGAGGGTAAACTGTAGTAGAGATTTAATATATGAAAGCAAAGTAAATAAAAAACTCAGGAAAAACCAAAAGGACAATATCATATTTAACTGATAATTATCTATATAAGAGGAAAGGGCCAGGAAATGTCATCTACTGGGTATGACACTGCTTGTGTAATCAAGATATCACAGAGACTGTGTACTTGCCTGCATTGAGCCTTCATAAGATTGGGCCTATCAACAACCAATCAGAGATTGGGAAGGACTCACTCTCACCCTACTCCTGCTTGTTGGATTATGGGCTACTGGAAGTGGCAGTCATTGCCCTCAGTTCTGTAGCTGAAAGGTCAGCTTGGGAACTTTGAGATACTCCACCGGGTCCCCTCCCCCCTCTGAGCACACAGAAAAAACAGGTTAGAAAGCATGTAAACTTGGAGGGAGGGGCTGATTAAGCCCGTGCTACCTCATTCCCTAAAGACCAATCAGTTTAAAAGTCACACTGTTTTGCCAATCACATTGTACCTAATGGTGGCTGCTCTAAAATCCTATTTAAGGTCCTTGAATGTGCTCTGGGGGGTCGCTCTCCCATCTTGGTATGTAGAGTGGCCTCAGCATGCTGATGAATCAATAAATTTCTCTTGCTTTTTGCATCAATCCCTGACTCCGTGTGTCCATTCAGAGGGTCTCAGGTAAGTTAAGACTTCCCAGAGTCTTACATAGCCACTGGTAATTTTCCAACAATAAGCTCATGTTACACAGATCTCCCTGGTTATATATAATGGCTTGTAGAACAAAGCCAAAGGGCGTGACTGTGGAAAGAGTCAAAGGAAGGGGCGGAGCTTAAGGGGGAATCGAGAAAGAGAAGAGAGGATAGAGAGTGACCAGAATGCATAGCATGGTTAAAGAATAATTTTAATAATAGAAGTTACACAAAAGTTAAGGATATATAATACGATAACTTATTTTGACAAATTCAGTTCTTTGTCCATATTTTACTCATCTGAAACCAAACATGGTTTTATAGTTCAATAGATGTAATAGTCTCTGAGCTTTATTAATGAAGGCTTTGGGCACTACCACGGCATCAATACAGATCTGTACTTCCTACCTGGGATATACATATCTTCTTTGTCATTTTATATTCACCCTAGCTTAGATATTCTGAAGACATTGTGAAAACATTAGTGCTAACTTTTAATTTTATATATTTGTCAATTCTAATACATGAAGTATTATACTGTACATAATATGCAAGGTTTCAAAAAGATAGAAAAAGATTTTTTCCAGTCCAAAAAGTTCTTCCTGCTTATTAAATCAGAATTTTAAAGTGAGAATTTTTCTCTAGTGCAAAGAAACTGCAAGGAACAAGTGTCTCCTGCAAGTCCATGATAGAACTGCCCAACTACAAGGAAAATACACTTGCAACAGTGACTCCCTCTGGATGTCAGTCATTTCAGACATCAAAGTACCATTGTTAAATTGCAGCTAAATTTGAAAAACATCATATGTCACTAAAGAAATTGATTTGACTTTGAAGAATGATAGTCATTTCCTTTGGTGGAAGCTTATCATGTAATTTAACTTAAGTCTATCAAATTTAATAGAAAATATTTTATCTGATAAAAGGCTGCAGTGATAAAAAACTGTACTGCTAGAAACTAATAGAATACATTTCTGAGGAAATAAGTTAATCCTAGCTCTAACTGATTAATTTCAGTTTATCTTACTAGAAAACATAAATTGATAAGTTACCATCTCACATTATTAAGCCTGCATTAGAATGTACCTAGACACTTGGGTTTACATGGTAGTTACCTGTAAGTGTCCAGGGACACTTAACACCAGTTTTTATAAGACCAGAGAAAGATTGTATTAATATTTTAGTCTAATTAACATCATTGAACTTTATAAGGGTGAATATTCTTTTCTGTCAATTCTTCCAGGGCCCAACCATGTAATATTGAACTTAGTCTCTATCCTTGTACAGACAGACTGTCTGGCTCCTCCTGGCATGAAAGCATCAAGTGCTAGCAGGGGTTCTAAGAGCAGACTGGATTAACAGTGCTTTTTGCCTCTCCCATTAGTTATGGAAATCAGTTCCTCATCTCAATGATGTGTGTGGAAAAAGTTCTGCCCATGCCTGGGCGGTGAACTGCAGTCCATTGCTTACTTTTCTCCATCATAGTCAGTGTATGCATACAGATTTTTCTGGTCTTGTGCTCTCATGACCCTTTCCTAGAGGGAAATTTTCAGAGGGGCACCTCTGTCCCTATAATGCTCTAACTTCTCTCTCCCTCTTTACCGTTTACCCCATTCTCTCTGCTAACATTTTCTCTGTAACATAATACCCTGTGGAATCTTAGTTAACTCATTGGCACAGGTGCTCCTTTGCTATTCTGTATTTCTAGACTTAGAATTTTAGACGTCTGCAAAAGTGCTATTAGGTTTTTCCAAAAACTACATGTTAAATAAGAATTAAACACAGCTGTGGGTCCAATATATCTGCACACACTTTCTTTCATTCTCATTTGGCCTGTGCTTTCCACTTACCTGGCATCTTTCAGACAGTTACTGAGGGATATTTATCAGGCATCAGCCTTATACATAACTGAAAATTTTCAGAATCTCTTCCCTTTCTTTAGCAAGATAGATAAGAAACATATTTATGAAAAATGTTATTATATAATTCCAAATGTCTTCCATGTGATATGAGTTTTGAATCCTTGTGATGCAACTGTCACACTATTTTGGCAGGCTTTATAACCCTTAGGAGATGAGATTTAACTGGAAGAAGTCATTTCTTAGGGTTGGCTCTCACAGGTATGTTTGTCTTGTATACTCACTGTCTTTCCATTAGTTTTTTGGTTCTCTATAATATGAAAAGTTATATGCTCACCTACCATAATGTTCTGTTCAATACATTGGACCAAACATGGAGAATCATGGGAAACCCTCTGAAATCTTGAGTGAAAATCAACCTCCCCTGGTTTAAGTTGTTTCTAGAATATGGTCACAGTACAAGAAAGTGATTAATGTACAAATTCAGTTTTTAAAAATGGTACTAAGATCTAGAATCTTCCATGAGTGTATGTTCACCTGTCATTAACAGAACAACTTCCTGTTAAAAAAGAAAGTTTGTTATCTGTCTGCCTTGGTGAAGTGATTTGGAACTGCTAGGTGAATTTTCTCTACCTTTGTAATTTTTCTCTTTCTTAGAGGAAATAGGCACAAACTCCTTAGTACCATGTCCAGAGCATTAATAGGACCTGTAAGTGTTGAAAGGATTTATTATGATTCATGCAGTTATTATGTTGTATTATTGTGCAAACATGTTTCTCTAATCAAAGGTTTTCCTGTCCCCCAATGTTCCTTTCAGAATCTACTCAAAATTTTAAGGGTTTAGACTTGTTTGCATATGAATTCCTCTTTTACAAATCCACTGAAGAGTGTCTCACCTGTAATCTCTTTAACTCAAATTTACCGCTACACACTCACTGATTACTGACGTTTCTTTCGCATGTCTGTATTCCACAGAAAATGATAAGTTTCTTGAGTGAATACCTCTTGATTAGGCACTTGGGATATTCAAGACCCCATTCTGTGTGCTTTGATCATTTCCCTCAACCTTTTACTGATGAGTGAACTCCTGCTCTGGGGGTTAGGGATTGAATCAGCCATTTGTTTATTTTAAAATGATTTTAATGACTTAAAAGGAGATGTTAAATCAAGTAACTTGCCAAAGAAAAATTTGTGTCTTATCATAATAAACGGGATTCTGAAAATGTGTAGGAAGAAATTGGGGCAGCTGTGGGACACAGGGTCAATTGACAATTGTACACTTGCTTAGGCATTAGAGCTAAACTTCTGTGGAAAGAGTGCCTTCAATTCTTTCTTTCCTGTTATACTAAGAGTAGAGCTTCGTCTTAGTGTCTAGACTCATTAACCAATTCAGCATGCAAATAAGTAGATATAGTGATTTCATGCTAGTTTCAATGAGGTAACAGATATTAATTCTTAAGCTTTATGTATGTGACAGGCAAAAATAGTCATACAACAAAAATCTTAGGAGATGACAAAGAGGGAGAGAGTAAGCAGCCAAGATGTTCAAAATGTAAGTATCATATAACTTTAGACATGTCTTTTCAAAATGTTATGAAGAAAGAAAATGACAGGAAAGCATGATTTTGGTAACTAACCCTTTTAGTTTTTCCTTAATTCCTTTAATTAATAACCCTCATATTTGAAAATATACTGGGTAGAATACAACATCCTTCTTAATAAAGTATGAAACAGTGACAGTAGGAATTTTTTTCTGAAAATACTTTTTTGAAGCTATATTTATAATTTCTAGCCATTATTTATATAATGGCTAATTATATTTTATATAATTTATATATTTATAATTTCTTAAGTCTCAGACTCATCAGTTAGACCTGAAATATATCATTCATTTCTGTTTTTTGTTTGTTTGTTTGTTTTTGAGACAGGGTTTCTCTGTGTAGCTCCTGCTGTCCCAGAACTCACTCTGTAGACCAGGGTGACCTCAAACTCAGAAATGCACCTGCCTCTGCCTCCCGAGTGCTGGGATTAAAGGCATGCACCACCACTCCCAGTCTAACTTCTCTCAGATGTTGTTACTTCCACTTCTTGGTTTTTTTTAAATGTCTGTCTGTCAAGGTCACAATTGTTTTACCTTAAGTGTTTGATATATAACAGAAAAATATCAAGGGATGATTGTAGGTTTACCCAGAAGCTGTGGATAGAGCACTGGACAGTAATGAGAAATTCCCCATAACTATCGAACTCTAACCCTTTGAGGAAGAAGGCAATGTATAGAGATAAGAAAGAAGTTAGAGAGTCCAACTTTGACATTAGATTTCAGTGAAAGGAGGAAGCATGCAGAGAAAGATAAAGGCTAATGGTTGGGGCTGATATAAAGAAGAACAGTACACACACACAGAATGGAGAAAGACTATAAGATAATTTTGAAAGGAGGTGAATGGGGTTGGACGAAAATGATCAAGTAGAAGGAGAGTATAAGGAGTCAGTGAGTGAAGCAGAGTGGAGAGATGAACATTGGTTCTGGGTGCCATACTAGAACTGTTAGACATCTCAGAGCACCATACTGAATGTGAAGAGTCTGTGGGATGATGGACAGAATCAGTGGATCACTGAGGCTCTGAGAATAGTTCAAGCAAGAGCTGACTGTTGATTGGATTAGACCAAGACATTGTGTGGTTGGGGTATCCAAGTACAGGTCAAAATCGAGTAGCTGAGAATCTGTCTATGAAATTTAGCAAAGAGTTCAGAGATGGAAAACAAGCTAGGCAGCTGATAATAAGAGGTGGCATTCTCAGTTAATACACACAACGAGTCTTTCCTAACATAAGTACACATACTTATAAGTTACAAGGTGATTTGGGAAAATCAGTAATTGCTTCTTCAAAGAAAAACTCTGCATAAATTAACAAATAAAGATTACAAGGCAAGTATTTTGTTATAAAACCCTTTTGTACTGTTGAGTATAACTTAATTTCTCTGTATAATTATAGGTCCTGAATCAAAAATCTGATAAATGAAAACAATATTAGCTCATAAGATTCATTAGCTTTTGTGGAAGGAAAAATGATGTTTGAGGAAGTAGGAGTCAGTTTCAATCTCACAGATAAACTGACATAGTTTTTTTAAAGAATCACTGTAGTATTTTGTTAGAAAGTAAAGCCATGCCAAATCATTGCAAATCTGTTTTCTTCAGAGTACATTTAGTTTGTGATAAATATTATTGCATTTTGATATAGTCAAAAGGTAATGATTGTTTATTTTGTATCACGAGATATGATCTGTACAGGAAATTAGGCATGCAAGTTGACACCCGTTCCTTAAGTGTACAATTTTGATTTATGTAGTGAAGGACAGTTCAACTTATTTAAGTCATCTTTGGATCCAGTCTACACAGAGACAAACAACAAATCTGGAGATAAATTTCTAGATCAATGATTCATAACGGAAAGCAACTTTTCCCGTTAGTGGACATGCTACATTAACTAAAGACAGTTTGTACATTAAAACTGGAGGGTGACATCTAATGAGCATTTGATCTGTTGAATATTCTCCAATTCATAATCTATAGCACCTTCATGCAAAACTTATTTGACAAAATAAATAGTAATAATTCTAGGCGTTTGAAGCTCTGGGTCTCATGGTTCTTTAGAATTTATATTTGATATTCCATGTTTAATATTCCTAATAGTATAAATCTATTTTCTGTTCTTTCAGATATTATAATATAATTGCATCATTTCTTTTTATCTTTCTTCATTCCAACCCCCCTATATACTCCTCACTGCTCTGTTACAATTCCATGGGCTCTTTTATCATTAATTATTGTTATGTATATATACGTGAAAGTACATATATGTGTCCATTCCTACATATAACTAGTTCAGTCTATATAGTATTACACGCATGCTTTTAGAGCTTAATAATATATGGCAGTAAAGTAAATTTGGGGGAATGAGTAGTAGATGAGGTCTTGGGAGTGGTGCCGTTATTATATAATTCAGACAACAAGAAGAAAGTACCTGATTAGTAAGCTATATTAATTTCTTCTGCCATACCACAACCCAAATGAAAGCCTAAGATGCTTGGCAGACACCAGATACTTTCAGAGGATCCTGATTCCTGTGTCATACAGAAAGTAAACCATTGCATTCGATACGTTGCCTGGACCATGGAATTCTGCTCAAAATAGAAAGTGGGCTTGAGACACTGATATATTCTGTTACCCTGCCTCATCAGCACCATATGTGATATGCAACTATTTAGAAAACTTATCAATATTTATAAGTATGTAAACCTTACTAATAATTAATATAAACTTATGACAGTTTTTATTTCCCAAGCCTTTTATCCAATATTTAAATATTTGAATAAATTTACATATAAGTTAATCAGTCTTTTTGTGTGTTCTGCTTCTTCGATAAGAAGTCAAAGAATGCTGAAGCCATGATTTCTTGGGCATCAAATAATATATCTGCATATGTCGAGATCAGGTTGAAGTCCCAGTTTTCTGACTGCAAACACAAGTAACTTCATTGCAGTGTTGGGTAACTTTGAATAATGTGAAAAATATAACTACCAGTTTAATTCTATCTTCCACTATTAGTCAAGCAATCACAATATGTAATTCAGCTATTTGAAAAACATGATAAGTTTTAATTTCTGTGAAGCAAAGTTGTGGGACTCTTACTTCTGTCATAATCACATCTGCTTCTGCAACTATATGCCTTTTTTCTTTCATTCATTTATTTGAAGATGATTTAATATACAGAGGCTAATTTACCAGTCTTATAAAGAGTTCCCAAAGTCAAACATCAAAGAATTTTGCTAAAATAAGTTGGAACAGTTGTTATCTTTTCCAAAGAATTTCTTAAGTAGGAAAATTACATATATTAGCATCTTTATTCATAAACTTTATGCCTTTATACACAAATACTTATTTTTCTGTTTCTATAAAGAGAAAAATAAGATTGAAAATTAGCTCATTTCATTCAATAACTGTCCATTAGTTATCTACTCTGCGCATCCATTCACATAGACTTTCTTTCTGAGACTCTTATAAACATGTAATATTAAAATTCTTGGTGACACATGTATTGTTACGATTACATTGTGGATTATAACCAAATGAGAGAAGTAATATCTTTTAGGATTACATAGCACAGAAGCCATTAAGTCAAGTTTAAGAAATCAGCAAAGACTTTTCTGTTTGAGTTTCTCTTTACCCCTGAGCTGCCTTCCTGGCCTCATGGAATTTACAGTTGGTGGAAAAAGTATATAAATAATGTATAATAAGGCATAAAATAGAAATACATAAGATAATGAAAATTAAGTGAACAGTCCCTATTCCTTGACACTGAAAATTCCTCTCAATATAGTGTGCCCATCAAGTAATAACTGTCTTTATTAATGGATCATTTATATTTATTTCTGGTACTATTAGTTCCTCAGTGTCCTGTCTGTTTCATGTGTGGAAAATGAGACTTATCATGTGATATGTACTAATTAATTAAACTTGTGTCAAATATTGGGCAATAATAAAAACCTAATTATTTTAATTGGATTTGATTAAGTCTCTTGTACATTTCAGCAGAAAATACAAATCTCATTAAAAGAATAGACAAGTGTTTTTGAGGACATGAGGGTACACAAAAAGTCTGATTTCTTTTAAACTTTTAAGAAAAGGAAAATGCTTTCCTTCATTTCTCTGATTGAATACATATAGTGGGTAACTCACATTTGAGCTTCAGCATTGCCAAAGCTATGGTTCATATCCAACTACGAAGCAAATGAATAACAATGTCAAAACACAAAGAACAGAAATATTGGCAGGATGTTCTGTAAATATTTGAGTATAGCATGTGAAGGATTTAATTAAATGAATAATGAAGATGAATGGGCCTTAAATTCCATAAATTATGGGTGAACAACTGATTTAGGTTTAGTGATGACCTTAAGCCCTAAAAGGTCTAAATTTTGGTCCTAGATTACTGTTATTCAGGTTGGACCTTGAACCAATACTGGGAAATTGTCAAAAATGATTATTAGTAGATTCATAATATAACAGAATGTGCTGGTAAAACATCCCTTAAGATGATGAACTATTTTCAATTAGAGCTATATGAACATGAGTCTAGAAACTGTTAGAAAAGATTCCAATTCTGCTCAGAAGTGTGTGGAGAAATATGAGAAAGTGAAGTATAGGCCAAATGCTCCAGGATAAACAACGTTTGGATTCTTACTTAGTCATTGGTAGTAATTGTGATTTTGGCATGGTTGGCAACAGTGTAGGGTTTTGCTAATGTGGCAGTGGGAGTAATGAAGAACCAGAATTCAAGGAAATTATTCAGATATCTATTAGAGTAGATAACATTCTGCTTACGAGTTGGCCTGGTTATAAAGCTGGTGGAGGAAAGGCAGAGATGTGCTCAGGAGTTATTGGCAGTACCTATACTCATATGCTTTTACAATTCTACAATGGAAAGACTAGATCCATCTTGAATGCTAACGAAGCTTAGAGATATATTATAGTCTGTTCTTAAAATAACAATTTTATTTGCCCAGCAATGCTAGCAGGAAATATTTGTTTCATATAAGCATATGAAGATAGCTCTACAGTGAAGGTCTTATTTTGAATATGAGACATTGAAATAAAAGTGTTCTGGCTTCAAACACAGCTAAAAATGTCAAAGCCATTACTGGATTCCACACAGAACAATTTCATATTCCATGCTTTTCATGATATAATATACAGTAATAGTAATAATAGAATTAGTAAATAACACTATGTAACATAATATCTCTAAATATTTTGTATACACAAGTAAATATTTCCTTTTGAGAACTACTTAGTATGTAAGTATTATTTCCATTTTAAAGATAGAAACTATGGAAATATATGCATGGATTGAAGGAATTGTCAAAGGCTACAGGTTCACCACACTCTGGGACACACATTCTGCTCACAGTCTGCTCTGGGACTGGACACTAGACATTCAAGCCTCTTAGTTCCTCCGATATTGTCTCCATGAAGGAATGGTGTCTGAATTTATTTTTCCAAAGCCATTAACCTTTATACACTTAATTTAACATTATTCTAATCAGTTTTCTATTAGTACTTTGGCAAACTGTCCCCACTGTCTTGATAGATGGGTGTGTTTAGAGTTTAATGATATCTTTGGGTGTTTGTTTATTTCCATCACAATCACATGCTTTCTTCAAGAAGAAGCAGACATAGGAATTCTTACTATTAAGATAAATCAGTCAATAATAAATTCTTTTATGTAACTGGGCTACTATAACTTCCTGTGGATGCTTTGCGGCTTTTATAATACTATGTTATTTGTTTTATCATTAATGTTCCCTGAAGGTTATCAACTACACTTTTTCTATCTTGGTAGACATTATAATTTAAATTAATTGAATATATCAACTAGTTGGCTTTTTCAAGAAGACATTACTCATGCCATCACCTTTATAAGGTGATTGTCTTTAATCATAAACTTTTATGTTACGCCCTTGATAGACAGCTAGACAGGTTGGTCACAGTTTTAGTTTTAGCAATTTAAAAAGAAGCCAAAATACACATAAGAATCTAATTTTTAAATTTCAATTTTTTTAGCCAATATACAGAAAAATTATATTAACAATATAGAATGAGATGATTTAACATATGTATGCATTTTGTAAAATCATTGAAGATAAACACACACACATACACACATACACATATATATATTTCACACATAGAATTTCATATATTGCACAGATAAAATTCACATGTTTCATATGCTGCACTATATACTCTGTATGTATCTATTTGTGTGTACATAATCACTATCTGTATTCACTCTATTGTGCAAGGGTACATTATCAAGACATATTTTCAATTGAGCTTAAATGATATTTAAATCTGCAAAGGTGCCAACTCATTAAATAATGCAAAGTGCTTATTAATAAAAGGATAAAATATATACAGTTCTGTAAATATTTAGTCAGATTATGTCAATATTAATACCATAATTGATCAATTCACTCAGAATTTTAATTAGTAGTTTAAGTTTACAAAACCTGACTATTCCTAGAAAATAGGCTTAATTATACAATGGATACAGATGGAAATAAACACACTGAATAATAAAAACAAGACCAAAAATCAAACATTGTATGTTTTCTTTCAATTACTGATGCAACGTTTGAATCATCAGATATATATGTTTCATTTTCAATACCCATATAGGTAAGTTTATTAGACAACAGAGACCAAAAAAGTGGATGAATGAATAAATAAATAAATAAATAAATAAATAAATAAGCTCAATACCAGGAATGGGTTACTCATTCATTTGGCATTATTGGCTAGTGAGGTTCCACAGTTCCTGAAACCTTACATGATATTGGTAATGCTCTTGGTTTCCCTCTAAAACAAGGGAGCCACACCCTTGAGACATAGGACATGAAGAAATCAAGATGGTACTAATCTGGATGTTTCATTGCTACTGGCTACTTTTGTTAGTGGTGGAAGATACTATGCACTCCTTTGGAGAAGAAAAGCTTATCCATCTGTGAACCTTGTGAGCCATAATATTGATGGGCCTGGAAAGACATGTCCACTCGCACAATATATACAATGGGAGTAAGCACCATTTTCTGACTGGATATAAGTCCCATTCCACAAGATAAAACTCAAATCTACTACCATTATTAGATGAAGAACCTACGAATAGATAGAACACAGACTCTAGGGGAGAAACTAACACTATGATTTTGTAAATGGACAAAATATTAATCTATCATCTAATTATTTATCTTTAGAACTACAGATTATTGCCTTTCTCAATCCTCACCAGTGAAAATACAATTTTAAAAGGAGGTAGTGATTAACCAGAGACATACAACTGGGCAAGTTAAAGACAAAACAGTTCATAGTTCTCAGCTCTACATATTACATATACACCTTCCAAGGTCCATGTATCATGCAGAAAGAGTTTAAGAGACAGAGATTGAAACAGTGTCTCAACTATGCATATGAACTCACATATGTGCATACATGTAGACTATCTATGAAAATCCAAACCAGATCAAATCTTAGAAGAGAAAAGACATGTGGAATGACATCTCAACCCCGAGAGAGGAAGCTATTGGCAACTGATAGCTCCTGGGAGAAAGACAGAGACAGAGAGAGAGAGACAGAGTGACACACACAGAGAAAGAGAGAGACAGAGAGACAGTTCTCAGAGTTCTAAGAGTATATCCCCTAGTAGGTCAACCATGCTCCAGTGAATAGCTACTTATCTACAAATATTTAGGCAAGAAGAGTTTTCTTTCTTGGGTACATTGGAAAGTGAGTAAACCTTGACAAAGTTGAGGGAAGGGGAGACTATGATCAAAATATTTGTAGGTAAATTTTAAAAGAATTAAGAATAAAGGAAAATAAAATGAAGAGTTATAGAGGGAGACACCTAGCACTGAACTCTGTCACACACACACTCACACACAAACTCACACACACTCACATGCACACAGTTACACATACATACACTCACTCACACACACTCATACACACACACTCACACACGCACACAGAGGCACACATAAAAAGGCATGCATGCATGCACATACACACAGGCCTTGATAACACTTTAAAAGGAGGAATGACAAATACACCCAACATGAGAATAATGAAGGTAGTTGACAACTTACTTACCTGACTACATATGAAAGAGTAAAGGTTAACCATAGTAATAGACTTTTAATTGCTCCCTTAGACCAAACTCAGTTGTATATTGTTTTGAGAAAACACAAAAATAAAGTGATTAAGTGCTATGGGTTAAAATACTTTTTCTTTTAACTGAAGGACACTGAATGCTAATCCCTCATACCTTGAAGATAATGTTATTTGGGAGTTAACCTTTGCAGAAAACATCAAGATAAGGTCATTAAGATGAGCTAATCTGGTTAGACTAATGTACTTTTGAGCAGAGAAGAGAGTATATAGAGAGATACAGGGAAGACATTATGTTCTGTATCGTAAAGTCTCAGACATCCCAGGTATACAACCTTTAAATTCCTGCTCCTTTAGTCTGCCTAACTTCTGATTGCTATAACTTTAGGAAATTGATGTAGGAAGCAAGGCAGAAAAGATGGAAATGCAACCCAAAGGTCCAGATGGAAAGCACAAAAGAAAGTATCACACAAATTAAAAGTTAAGGTTAGAATAGCAAGTACAGTACTATATATTATAACACTTACAGGTCTCCAGTTCAGAGAGGTTGTTGAAATACACAAACTCAGACACTTATGTCATATACAGACTCATAATATGTGGCTACTGCCTTTGTTACTGATAACTCCATGACTTTCAGGATGGTTTCCAATATTTCTGCCTTTCCACACTTGTAGAATGGAAGCAGTGTGAATATTCACAGGATATTCATGAATAATGAATAAACTTATATGTACAGCACCTGAGGTAACAGCTATTATAGATACTAAAATAGAATTATATATTATTTTCCTCTAAATAAACAAATATTCAAGGAAAAAATGAGGCATGCCTATGATACATATGAAAAACTTGACATACTTTTGAATTTTCAGGATTTGGCATAGAAATCTGCTGCCACAAAACAGCTTTAAAGAGGATCTATATGTTCCAGTTTTCTATCTACTTAATGCCAAACATGATCAGAGGAGAAAACATCTGCTTACATGAGAATCACTGTTCCAGAACTAAAAGATATTCTTAATAAGATTATGAAAGGAGATTTATAGGTTCTTATTCTCTATTCTCTCAATACAGCTAGAAAATTTAAAGAGTAAATAAATAAATAAATAAATAAAATTTAAACATTAGAAAAGGAGAACAGAACTAACTGAATGATTTTAATATCAAGAGACTAGCATAAAACAACTTTTAGAAGCTCTTGCTTTCTCAGGCTCCTTCTAGTAAGACATGAAAACACAGCAGTTGAGTTTTATAGCATGGTACCTGTCACTCATGGCCAAGTCATAAGCCAAGCATATTCCTAAATTGGCACCTATAAAATCAGGGGGTGCTATCTTCCAAGGGGATATTTGGGAAGAACATATTTATATGTACACACTGTGAAACCGTAGGGTTTGAGATGAGGGATGATAAATGTTGTACAGAGTTGTGGGTGAGGCTCAGTGGTGAACTGCATATTCTAATGCCATTGATGTTTCTGTGGGCATTCCACTTTGCTGTTGAACTCTGGACAAATATATATACTTCTCTTTTTTTAAAGGTTTAATGTAAAATATGATACAAACCCAGAAAGCAATTTGATCTTCATATTTCCACAAGAAACAAATTAAATAAATTTCTTAACTCTTAATGACAATCTAATGACATATTAAAATGTTTAGATGTTTACAAGACATCAATTCTCTCTTATTCTGACTCAAAACAAAATTTACACTACCCATTTTCAGAATAGATTTGAAGTAAATGCACAGAGAAGATCAAACTTATGTTTGCTATTTAGATTGCATTAGCTAAGGCAACATGTCAATGAACTCAGCAAACCAAACTCAAGTTTCTAGAAGGTATATGTTGCTTCTTTGTGAACTATGTCATAGTCCACTTTCACATGAAAATAAAGTCTCTCAAGATTCTATAGCGTACAAGATATATACCTACTCACTCCACATCTAGGCTTATGTAATCTATATCTATCCTATCTATCTATCTAACATTTGTCTCTCTCTCTCTCTCATCTATTTGTATCTATCAATCATCTACCTATTTCTCTACATACATATGTACATGCATATATGTATGTGTATGTGTACATGTATTTATGGAGAGACAGACTGGCAGAGAATGAGAGTGACTCTTCTAACTGAGGTGCAAATAATGCTGGAGCTCCAGGTGTGGGGCTTTCCAAAATCATCATCCATGCAGGTGTGGGCTTTCCAGTGATGTGGCTGCTTATAAGTCACCAATACTCCTGTGAATAAACCTGAATCCATATTCCTGTAGTTCCAATAATCTCATTGATTCACCAAGATAGACTTGGACAGAATTGCTTCTTCGGTCTGTTATTGGAACTAGATCCGGAGTGAAAATTTTTGTTTGTTTGTTTCTACCTTTTTATAGGAAAAATCCATACTATTGTTATCCTTAAAAATGTCTCCCATGTTTTAAAAGTTTTGTGATGTGGAATAAGCAAAATCCCTACAAAGCTGCCCTAGAGCTTGCTTTGTGTTCTTGTCTTTCGCTCTCGCTTGCTTCCAGCTTCAATGGTTTCTTTAATTTCCCACTGTGACAGTTCACATTTTTGACTACCATTCCTTGCTCTGCCTGATATGATAAAAATACATACTTTTGTCCCCCAGCTCCTTCAGCTTTCTGCTAAAATATCCCTAGGAATAGACAGTTGCAGGTTACTATTTGAACCACAGCTTGTCCAGTTTCTTCCAAGACTTTCTTTCTCATATGCTAATAGTATAATAGCCTAACTCCTACCTTTTGTGTATTAAAATATAATTTCAAGGAAGACAGAAGATGTGTTATTATTTTCTTTAGCAATCATATTCTAGTGAAAATGTAGAGATTTTCTCAGTCAGTCCATATGAAGTTTTCAAATATGCACAGTTTGAAAGTTGGTTATCTCTACACATCACTGACTCATGCAAAAGGATCATCACTACTGACTGGTTTACATAGTGCTGGAAAATGTTATATACATTACTGGAGGAGAAAAGCTCATCAATCTATGAATTTTAATTATTTTTGAAATATATATTCAGATACATATCTCATAAGGACATAGATAATTGGAAAGTTATTCTTTAAAACATCTATTATATCATTTGTCAACTTTTAACCTTGATCATCTTAATTCTAAAGCCCCCAAAGTACATATTATTCACAAGTTTCTCTGAAAAGAAAGACTATGTACTCTTTTCAGGTGACAGTCTTTCCTTATTAAAAGCAACACATTCTGTTTCCAGGCTTTATTCTACTACACACTGACAAGGTGGAGGGCACTATACAATTTATGATAAAATTCTATTAAAATCAGTCCTGGTTTACCTCTTTAACTCTCTATCTACTGTATGCAATGTGGTGGAAATCAAGAATAGACAATCATTCATGCTGTTCCACTAAGAGTTACTAGATAACCATTCACTATAGTTCTTATGCAATGATGGCTCTTCCTACTTTATGTACAGGGAAGTAAAACAGAAGTATTACTTACACTTAGAGCCTGATGAGGATGACCCACCAACAGTAGATCTGGATCCCCCCTTCATGGAAAAGACGCCTTTTCCCCTGCGTGTACTGGTGACAGCCACTCTGGGACGTTTGAGTGGGATGACAGCTCGAGGAGGTGGAGGGACACGGCCGTGGTAATCAAACAGCCTTCACAGACACAAATGATTGAGAGTTGGTATGATGCCTAAATGTTCTAGGAAACATATGAACTATTCAGACACTGCGCTGGGAAGACTTTATGGCAACTATATCTTTGCCCTTGTTTACTGTTCAGACAAGGTGTTTATCAGTCAATTTATTTTTCAGAAAGCAACAAGATGCTCTTTCAGAATGGTAGTATTTGACCTGACTCTGAATTTTTGTAAGATAAGAAAGGAGTTTTGCTCTGATAGTGATTTAAAATTGCCAAAATAAGGTTGATCTTTGTCCTATGATACATTTCTTTATTTGGACAAACAAAACTTAATCTAATATTGAACATATACCTTTTTCTTGTATATTAGAAAGTTATCGTATTACCTGAAAGTGGGATGATTACACAGAGTGATGATCAAACTAGCAAATAGAATTGTCAGTTTATGGGGAAAAGTAAAGATAAACCAGCTTAAGAAGAAAGTGTAGGAACCATATCAGAATGATGCCCAACCTCTCAGTTTGTTTGGGAAAATCAGGGCCCTCTCTGCCTGAGGCTGTGTTTAAATGACACTGAGCTAGCCTGAAGGTAGAAACGGGTTGACTGAAGCATTAGAGGAAACCGTTAATCAGAACACTTCGTTATTCTGACTATTTTCAGGTATATAAATTGAAATAAAGTCATTTGTAGGGGTAGCTGGTAAAATGTTTTCTAACTGAAAAGAAAATAAATTTTTTACTCTGAGTAAAAGAAAAGCTGATATTCATCACAGCAATGTATTTTCATCAAGTACCAAAAGAAATAAAGGCATATGGGTGTTAGCTCACATAAGGAAATATGCCATCTAGAGACTCAAATGATCCACATTATTTATTCTGCACACTCATATGCACCAATGATCTATATGATAGCATATTTGAGAAGCATACCAGGTTAGAGACAAAATGCTAGGTTACATTTAATGTATTCGCTAACAAATAAGATATACAATTATATCACCCAGTACAAAAGAAGAGGCATTATTGATTTTCATTTATGATTGTTATATATTTTATTTTGACACAATTATATGAATTTTAGTTTTGTCATTGATTTAAAGCATTCAATAAATAAATCAATATGAAATTCAGTGTATAAAATAATATGAAATTCAGCGAACAGAAACTAGAACAAGAAAATATAATTAAAACATGTCTTTGAGAAGTTATTTCATAAAAGTTTATCTTGTGTACATATATTTCTAAAAATGTGATAACCTCTTTTGGAAAAATAATATATGAAATATAATATAAATATAAAATTGTTTTCAATAATTTATTTAAAAACCATTTACCATTACTATGTGATAAGATAAAAGGTCAATAAAGTTTAAAAGGGATTGTTTTGATACAAAGATCATCTTCTACCTATATACAAAAGAAAAGAAGTCAAATGTAGCAGAGGTAAAGTGGGGCCCTATCCTGTATGAACTGGCAAAGTCCAACAGAGCTGAGGACCTGCTGGCAAAAAGCAGTGGATGTCAGCACACTAGAGTTTCCTTCAAAGTTCACAGCTGGATGAGGCAGAAAGGGTTATGAATACAGTCCATACCAACAGAGAATTGGAAATCAGAAGGGGCAAGAAAATCTGCCCCTCATATCAATCATAAAACAAAGTGTACATTAGTTATTTATATGATGAATTCACAAAGGTTCCCCAAGTCAGTGGATTAAAATACAATACCCAAGACTATCAAGAAGAATAAAATATGGCATTTGGCTCATCTTCAGGTCAGAAATTACCATTTGGGGTACAATGCTTCTATAGATTTTCATGTGCATTGAAGAGGCTCATTATATAAGCAAACCTATTAAATGGGTGAACAAAATCCCCAGAGCACAGTGAGTTATATAGAGATATAAGAACTCTGTGATGGATGTGCTGAGCAAATGACCTGCCATATTTATTGTTACTGCAATTACAGTGTCCTTTAACCTTCAATAGTGCTTTCTAGGTCACCTAAACGTCTGTCAACATGTTGTCACATTTTCCAAGCTGTGATCCTGAACCTTTGTCTTGTGTTGGGTTTCTCTGCTGTCATCTCTCAATGGCAAGTAGTTTCAACAAATCATGTGAGATTTTCACCAATTTCATCTGTCACTTTGATATAACTGTGAGAAGCATTGGAACTTAAGTGTTTTAATATCATATATAACACATAGAACAAGATGAAAGGAAAGCATATGCACTTCAAATGTGAACAAAATTCTAATATTTAATAGCAGGGGAAGCACTCTTAAATATTCTTGGGCACCTTTGAGTTCCTTAGAAATATAAGGAAGGAAGCTGGTCATGACTCTCATGCATAAAATGTAATGTGTCAGGTGGGAAAGGGTCAGCTGCTCTGGGCTTGAGAGATGGACTCGGGTGTCTATATGCATAGGGAAGTATGGGGGGTAAGAAAGAAGGACGAGAATAGTTTTTCAGCAGAATTCACTCTACAGTAAATTAAATTAGTTTATCTTTATAAATAGCATTGGGAGTAAGGACAACTCATTTGAAATTATAGACTGTCTACAGAAATTACGGTCACAATGAAATAGAACCAAAATTTCAAAGGTTGGTTAAAGTATTTAAAAGACTTTGATCATGTCTGTATTATTTCCTTCATTCTTACAATTATATTTTTTATTATTTTATTTTAGGTGTCTTTAATTTTCCCTAATAGTGCTTATTCAGAAGAAACAAATCCTAATACTTGTTGAATTGATAATGGTTATTTTGAAGCCAAGCATATAATCCTCCCTTTCCCGAAGTCAATTTTAAAATGAATACTCAACAAACCTTCCCTCTATTTGTCAATGAAATAAATATAGTTAGAATTAGTGTAAGTGACCTTAGAAGAATTTAACCAGTTTTTTTTTAAATTCAGAAACGTTGAAAAATTTCAATCACACGGTTTATGTTTGACCTTTGCTTTCTTTAGAGAAAACTAGAGACTCATGATATTATTTCTTAGCAAAAGTTAAAAGCTGGTAAGTCTAAATTTTAGACATTTATTAGATGAAGTGATCGTAGCTTGTCTCTTACAAGAAGAATGCTAGATTTTATCTCTTATCCTCAAAGCAGGTTTGCTATGGATAAAAGTAATTTAATGTCATATTAATGTAAGCATAGAGAGCAAGTATAATTTTCATTACTGTGAGAATAGCTTATTGCTAGGCTTTAGCAATAATGGTGTTTGTGGGAAATACATGAATGAAGCCCTGTATATCACAACTTTATATAATGAAACAAACACTGTAATACTCTAAGCATTTCCTTTAGCTGTTTATACCATTTTCACATAACCAAAACTATAGTACAAACATAAACATGCTCAAAGGATATGTCTGTCTGTATATTAAGAGTTCTCAACTTTCCTTAATGATTATTTTTATGTCTAATTGGTATGATATATTTATTTTTCTAGTAGAAGCTCTACTAAATCAATGCCAAGTTGCTGACTTCTTTTTCTTTTCTCTTTTATGTCTTCCTTTATTTTCTTTACTTATTTTTTGCCTTGATTCTTATTTTTGCTAGGAATTAGGAAGGTATCAAAATCAAACAAAAGACTGAAGATTGAAGGTTTAATATGGGTATATACTATAAAATCAAGCAATAAACTTTCAGTAGTAATTTCGAAAACTTTTTGATAAATACCCATTTGGTTCTAAATTTCCCCTAGAAAATATTTCTTTTCTCTATTCATGAATCAAACTTACTGTTGCTATGTAGTTACTGCTAACAAAATCTTTAATATGGAGTAGAAGGAGCTCAGAGGCTGGCTTCTCCCCAGTATGTTTTGGCAATACATTGATAATAAACAGATGACTCTCCTTGATGTAGTCTGTTTTATCCCTAAACTCTACTTTCACCATGTTTTACTTCTGACAGACTAGAGTCCACTAAACAAGTTAAAATGCTCACTTTCTTAATAAGAAGATCTACATACAGACTTTCCTAAACCTAGTATGGCTTTGGTGGGGACAGAGTGACATGCTTCCTGCTACTGGGACAAGGCCCTGGAGTGAGCCTCTGCAAGTGTTGATGGCTACTGTGGGCTGGACATAAGGCTTGCATGTGTAATAATGTACATATATTCTGGATCCTGTAGTAACAGTGGAGAAGCCTTACCTTCCATGGAGTATCCTCCCTGTTAATGTTAATGACTCCGTGATGGTTAGAAACAGTAAGTTGAGGGTGTGACTATGTCTCAGCAAAATGATAAACACTGGAACATTCAGGACAGTCCTTAAGGATATGGAAAAGAACTCTATATACATGTGTTCAAAGATATACAATTTCTCAATTCATCAAAAAATAAGGATGCAATATGAAGTATATGAGGGCCTTTATGAACCTAAAGGCACAAAGGCAGCTGCTCTGTGAGCCAACTTGTCAGAAAATTACTAAAGAAAGAGATAAAGAGACTTAGGGAGTGATGTTCCCGGGAGATGCCACCCAGCTAAGAATTTTATATGTGCTTACAAAGGCAGATTCCTGACTTCAGAATCAGCCTAGGACAGAGAAAGTTTAGGCTCAAGTGTGGTGGAATTTGTAACTTCAGGGTAGATCCCACCAGACTAGCTTTTCCTCTGTGTTTAACAAAAACAGACAGACCTTTGAATTCTTTTGCAATGTTAAGGAAAAAAAAGTATGCTTATTGTCTCCTAAGAATTAAGGGACTGGGGTAATGGGATGCTGATTCATAGGATAATCAAAGGGGAACCTGGGATACATAACTGAATTGATGTGTAAATACAAACTGGGCTTTTGGTCTGCACAAGATAAGCTAACAGAAAGCAATAATAGTTCTTTAGACTTTTCTCTAGAAAGAACTGAGCTGTCTGGAGATCTCTGGAGAGTGAAAACAGCTCTCTAATATTTTTGTCTAAAAGAATTTCTCACTTGGTTGTAAGATCCAATAATTTTTTATAACACCTTTTCTGACTTTGGTCAGAAAACCCATGAGCTATCTAGATAGGTTTTTTTTTTACAATTTTCACTAGCAGAGAGAGCTGTCTCAACCAGATAGATTTTAGAATAGCAAGAAAAAGCTGTTTAGAGCAGAACAGAACACACACACATGAGAGAGAGAGAGAGCCCAGCTTGGACCCATGATTTGTTTAATATATTTGGACCCAATATATTGTTTAAATAATTAAACAATATATTCAATTGGCCATATATTTACCTCTTTTGAGGTAAAAAAGAAAAGTGACTAAAATAGTTTAATTCAACTTATGACTTGGTAAGGTGGGAGTTTTAAACTACTTTGTTCATGATCATTAATGATCAGAAACAATATAACCATGACCGTTTTTATGCTAAAATGGTAGTAACTTTTCTTTAGTTCCAAAATTGAACACTGCCAATTTTGAGCCACTGTAACAGTACGGATTATCCTACATTGTGAAACGTTCATGACATTTCTTATTCCCTACCAGAACTTTATTCTTCACCGACATTTATAAAGTACTTGGTGCTTTTTCTGGTGTCACTAAAGTTAAGTGTTGGATTAAACTGCCAATTGCTTGGAAATTGAAGAAATTCTCTGAGAAAACTAAGTATACTTGAAGCAAATCTCCTTTACTTTAGTTGGAAGCATATTGATGTCTATCATTGGTTCTTCTAATATACAATTGCTTGCACTCAGCTATACCAGCTTTTTTGAAAGAAAATATCACTGAATGCTAAAAAATAATTACTGGAAATTGCTCCTACCATGTGATACTCAAGATAATTAAATGACAAAGCAATGTATGGGTATGAATCAGTGAATTTCATTCAGATTCCCAAACATGCAGAAATAGGATGGGAATATGAACATCTGAGTGTCATTTATGAAGTTGTTGCTTCTGGAGACTTTCCTTCAGGTTCATGTGGGGTTGGGATGCTCAAGACCATGTGTCTGCACACTACAGAGTTGGAGTTCCACAGAGGTAAAGGGCACTGCCTGAAACTTCTACTCATAATTTTAACTCAGCAAGTCCTATTTTCTACAATGAATTTTAATATCAGCAAATGCCCTATCAGCAATTACCCTATTTCTTGCAGTCACTAATTCCATTATGATTTTGGTTTGTCCTTTCAAAGTTTCAATTCTTATTTAGCAAAGTAGTTTTAATGTAATTATCTCTGCTAAGCATAACTAGTGTTATTTCTTGTTTTGTTTCCCTATAAACAAAGTATCATGGTCTTAGGAAATAAACACAATGTTCACTATCTCTCTGCAGGAATGTGAGCTGCACCTTAAATGCCATTCAAAGGCATGTATTATGGGAGAAACATTGAGTGACTATCTTGTTACCCAGAAATGCGAACATTGCTACATAAAAATCAGTATAATACACATTTACCATCATTGTTAATATTGTTGCTTTACACTAGTATTTGTCATTGATTCAGTACTACAAACAAAACCAGTACTATTGCTAGTTATTACATAACTTTGTGAGTTAAAAAAATCATGTAGCAAACAGCAGGTTTTGCAGTACTAAATAACATAGCCCAGTTTGCAGTATTGTACAAGGTATTTGTAAAAAGTTCCACATAAAAACAAGCTGAGTGTATCTTAGGCAGAATAACTGTGCTTAACTGCTGTCATGCATCCAGGTCAGTTTATCTTGTCCATTCTTTTTTGGTTAATTTCTCTTTGTGGGATTCTGTATTTATAGGGAGCCAAGCTGCTGATGGCAGATGCTTATATCTTTCTTAGGCAAGTGTTTTTAAAAAAAGAAAGAGAAACTAATGAGAGCACATACTGTTCAGATAGTCTGTTAGTAACATAATCATAATGATCTAGTACACATATAGAAGTCAAACAGATTCTATATAAGAAAATTAAGTAACATTGAAAATTGGCTGTAGTTGGCCTTTTTGGTGCAGTGGAGAGAGCTTTAGGCTCTATAATACTTTGCCTGTTTATGGTCCTTGGTCTTTCCAATGTAAGGTCTATTTTTCAACTGTTAACTTAAATATTTTTATAAACAACAAAACAGATATCTCTCCTTTATTAATTAATTAGCAAACCAATTAATTACTTTTTTAGTGTGTGTCTGTGTGTCTGTGCATGCATACATAAGAAGAAATAGGGAGTATGTCAGAGGACCACTTGTGGAGTCAGTTCTTTCCTTCCTTTTTTGGATCCTGGTGATTGAACAAAAGCTGTTAAGTTTCACAGAAGCCCTCATACCGACTAAGCTAGTATATGAAGCCCTGTATCTTGTCTTATCTTTTAAACTAAGACAATTGTATATTTGATTTATCACAGTCAGAAGACTTAGAAAAAATTTACTTAAATAAAAATTTATTAATTCTACAAGGAAACACTAAGAAAAGTGCCCAACACGATATCATTTTGATATGCTATTAGGTGAAATATACTAATTAAAAATTTATCCAGAGTAATTAAAACAATGTTTTGTACTCTCAAAAATTTCCAGTGAAAAATGATTTTGAAGCTATCAAAAGAAAAAGTTTTCAAAAAAAATATAAAGACTATCTCCATGTCATCTCTTCTTAGTATAATAGGAAATTGTTTTTAAGGTTGCCAGATGTTGGAATTGCTTTAAGAGTACATTATTATAAGCTACTAATACTGCGTCCGTTGATCTGGATCCTTATACAGAATTTGGGGGTACATTAACCCCGTATGCAAGTAGGAGCTATTCCTCCCCTGTGCATACCCACACAGTCTATTTTGGGAATAGAATGTATGACCATGCTATGAGTATACCTCTGTCTGTAACGAACAAAAGGGTCCTATGTCTTAAATGAGATAAACTAACTGCACAACTTAAGTATCTATTATTAGGCACTCAAAAGTTAATATCACTGTAGTGTTCTGCAGCAAAGTGAAGCATGATTAAGCCTCACATTGCATAAGGAACTGTAGCAATATAACTAAGTATGGGAGGGAGCCTGCTGGGCCTGAGAGGGCTCAAGGAACCCAATTCAATCTGGGGGTAGTATTCCAAGTGTGCTCTAATGCATGAAGTCAAGGGGAGAAGGTATTCAGAGATCTGAGGAGATGGAACAGCACACAGAGAGGGCCCAATGACTTTCTGGTAGAACTCAAATACTATACACAAGTGGCTAGTAAACTCTCATAGGATTTCTGGGTTTCTTTGTCCATTATGACCTATGGAAAACCTTTCTCTGTATTTTTATGTAATTCCTTGCACTCCTTTGTTTTAACACTACTTATAATTAAAGTTTGCAGAAAATATTTACCTTATTTATGTATCCATTTATATGTTCCTTTCAATTGTCACCTACTGATTTTTGGTTCTTGTGAGTTAGCTAATTATGAGTTTCCTTATCAACAAAGAGGTGCGTAAAACAGTCTGCTAAAAGTACAAATTAAATTTCTGATAGCAATACATGCAAGTTGTCATTAACACCTCACAGCACAGATTTTATTATCCAAATAAGTGGATAATCCCATCACTTCTCTCAAAGCCTGCAGAAAACAGTGGCTGCTAACTAGACTATTTTACACAGAGGCCACAATCAGGCCACTGTAATGTGTCCTGTGTTTGTGGCATTTAACATTTAACACAGGTAGCATTTAACAAAAACAAATAATTTTAAAAAATTGTTAATATCAATAACTTTATAATAGTAACATTGAAAGTAAATTCAAACAAAAAACCCAATGGATATATCAAAGAGACAGCTGTCAAAAGGTGTTAGCACGCCTCTTGAAAGCATCTAGACCTATACCCATTAAAGTGAGTGAAACAGTTCCTACTGCTCTCTATAAGGAAAATGTATCTGATGTGAAGAAAGGAATGAAGCTCTGGGGAGAAAGTGATGCTACCACATGACTACATGTTGAAAGAACTTGAAGAGGGACAGTGTACAATTAGGACAAGGTGCTGAGGCTGATGTTTCCTTATAAAAGGACATGGAAACTTACAGAGCACAAGCCAGACGCTTGCTCCAGGTCCCAAGCCACCTGATGAAAGGACACAAGTCTGTACTCTATGGGATGGTTTTCATAAATTGTATATAAAGGCAATAAACAAATTCTGAATAATGTTATTGTTTTAAAGTAAAACATGACCAATAATTATCATTTGCTTCTGTACGTTTAGTGCAGAAAATCAAAGGAATTGTACAGTTCTGTTAAGCTGCTGGTTCTAATCAATTCAATGTGTTACAAAGACATGAATTTTAGGTTTTGTGGCCTGCTTGCCTGTCTTCCTTCCTTCTTTCCTTCCATCATTCCTTCTTTTATTCTTTCCTTTTTTCTTTCTTTCTTTTTGAGTCATAATACCTCACCTTTGAAACTTCTAAGTCAACAATTGGTCTTGAAAATAACTAAATGTTTAAAGTATTATTTTAATATCAGCAACAAAATTTTAGGCTTTGTCAACTCTAATGTTCAATTTCAACTCCAAGATATACTGCATGTGAAAAATATAAGAAAACTAAGAAAATGTATCTATGTGACATTTGTAGAAACTTCACATTTTAAATTTGTAGTCATATTATTTCAAGACTTTATATTAATTAAAACATCAGTAAATGAAATGCACAAAAGAGAACATAGTATAGATTCCCGAAAACAAGTTTGAAAAATTCACATACCGATTGTAGAAATCATCTCTGTAGTAATCGTAGTCAAATACATAGCCACTAAGGAATGAAAAAAAATAATTAGTGAGTATTTGAGTCATGCTCATCTTAATATTAATTTTTGATTTTGTAACGAGAAATCAATTTCAGTTTGTACCAACTTATTTTAAAGTTTTAGTTTATAAAGAACATTATAAGATAATATTTAATTTCATATACTATATCAGACTATCATTAAAGATTGGCAATTTAGGTATGTAAATGGAACCAAGACATGCCTTTAAGTGATAAAGTCATAATAGACAACGCACTGAAGAATATACAGTGATAACTGTCTACACCCATTTGGATAATGGTCTTTTGTGAGTCACTTTATATGCATTTTAGATTTAGTTATCAAAACTATTGTGATGTATAATGTAACTAAGTATAAAAGACTCATATGGTTGACTGAATTTTTTCACTACCAAGTGGCAGGTGGGCATTTTGAGACTAAGACTGAGTCGACATCTACAGCCACTGTTACCTCTTTTAATATTCCCTACCATAACACATCTAAATTCTATAGTTTATGAAATACTTATAATGTAAAGCAGTACTTTTTATTGTGTATTTGTTAATTTAAATTTTTATTGTGGTATAATAAACAGATCATGAAAATTGTCATTTTAATAATTTCAGCTATAATTTGAATGTGCCATTCAGCATAAAATTTTAGCCATGTCATGTATACTGTTCAGTAGCATTAAATGCATTCATGAAGTTGTATAAAGAACATTACTATATATTCCATAAACTTCTTTATAGTATCAGGAAGATGCCATTTCCCAATTCCCTCTGTCTTAACCACTTCTATCCCAGCTTCTTTCTACAAAGCTGCCTATTTTAGTTATGTCACAAATTGTGAATCATAGATAGGTATCATGTAATTACATAATCATAGCTTTTCTTTTTGTTTGATTTCTCCTATCATACTTTATAACTTATCTAATTTATTATATAGTAGATATCAGAATTATATTCTTATATAAGTCTGAACCTTACATATTCATACTATTTTTGTTTGTTTATTCATTTACTGGTAAAGATTAGAGTTATTTTTATTATTTTGTTTTGGTAAATAATGATGTTGTTATATCGTGTGTAGATTATCAATATCTTTGCTTTCATTTTCCCTGGGTGTATACATAAACGTCAAATTCCTGAGTCAAATCATAATTCAGTGTGTAAATGTTTGCAAAGCCTCTTTATGACTGAAAGGTAATTTTACATTTCCAAAGCATTCTTTCAGTCATTTATTTTGTAACTACTCTCAAACCAGGAAAACTGAGAACTTTACTAAGGTAGTATTATCATTCCTGGTTTTAAGAAAAAAAAAATGCATGTATACCTCCTCATACTTCCTGTATATAAAAGGAAAAAGCTCAATGTGACATACACAGTCTATGAGAATTAGATCTATCTCCAGTGCTGCATAATACAACATGAGGTAGGGGATGAGTTGAAGTTCTGGTATGTTAAGAGAAAACATCATCATAGAAATATCCGATTAGATAACTGCATACTGCTGATTTCTAGTTTCAGGAATGCCATGTCTATCTCTACAAATCCAGAAGAACAATGCAATCATTGGCTAAAGAATAAAAAGCAAAGTAAAACAAAACAAACAAACTCACACAATAGTATGTTAGTAGAGAATATTGAAGTGGAGTGAGTAATGATATAGTTTATATTGCTTGCGTAGACATGATGATGTTTTTGAACTGAGGGATTTTCAAGACAACCTATTGGTTACCACCAAGTTCTGGGGCATAAATGGTGGGATCTTCCTAATGAAACAATACACAACTTTCTTTCATCGGAAAACAAGTATCTGTGGTTAATGAGGAAGATTGAGACACTTGCCTGAACTTTCACTGCAAAGTCTAAAATTAGACTGCAATATTTAAAATTAGCTTACTTGCAACTCTAAACTTCATATGGAAAAATAAAAAACACAGATAGGTGAAACAATCTTGTACAATAAAAGAACTCTTGAAATATTATCAGTCCCTGATTTCAAGCTGTACAGAGATATAGTAACAAAAACTCCAAAACATTGGTGTAAAAACAGACAGGTTGATGAATTGAATCTAATCAAAGACCTGGAAATAAGTCCACATACCTACCAACACTTGTTTTTTGACAAACAAGCCAGATCCATACAATGGAAAAAGAAAACATCTTCAAACAAATGAAATGGCGCTGGTCTAACTTGTTTGCATGTAGAAGAATGCAAGTAGATCCATATATATTAACCTGTCAAAACTCAGGTTCAAGAGTATCAAAGACCTCAACATTAAAGCCAGACACACTGACTCTAATAGAAGAGAGAGTGGAGAATAGCTTTGAATCCCTTGGTACAAGAGATAACTTCCTGAACAGAACACCAACAGCTCAGGATCTGGGAAGATCAAGAAGTAATAAATGGGACTTCATGAAACTGAAAAGCTTCTGTAACGTAGTCAATAGGATTAAACAACAGCCTACATAATGAGATATGAACTCACCAACCCTACATCTGTCAGATCCAAAACATATGAAGAACTCTAGAAATTAGACACTAACAACCCAAATAATCCAATTAAAAAAAATGGGTAAAGTGCGAAACTGAAAATTCTCAACAGAGTAATCAGTAATGGCTAAGAACTTAAACAAAATGTTCAATATCCTTAGTCATCAGGGAGATACAAATAAAAATGACTCTGAGATTCTGTCTTTTACCTGTCAGAATGGCTAAGATCAAAAACTCAAGTGACAGCGTGTTTTGGCAAGGATGTGGAGCAAAGGGAATATTCCTTCATTGCTGGTGGGAGTGCAAACTTATAAAACCACTTTGAAAATCAATTTGAAAGTTTTGCAGAAGATTGAGATTAGTTCTGCCTCAAGATCTACCTATCCCACTCATTTACACACACACACACATGTATATGTATATATCCAAAATATATTCCATCATGCCACAAGGACACTTGATCAACTGTGATCATAGAAGCTTTATTTGTAACAGCCAGTAACTGGAAACAACCTAGCTCACCCTCAACAGGAAAATGGATAAAGAAAATATACCTTTACCAATGAAATATCCCTCAGCTCATAAAAACAAAGGTATTATGAAAATTTCAGGCAAATAGATGGAAATAAATAATATCATCCTGAGTGAGGTAACCCAGACCCCAAAAAACAGATATCAAAAGACTCATAGTGGTTATTAGTTTTAAAGTACAGGATTACCATGCTATAATTCACAGACCCAAACTATGTAAGTAACAAAGAACAAGGGAGAATGCTTGAATTCAACTCACAACAAGAAATAAGACAGACATCAGAAGTGGATGAAGAGAGGGAACTGGGTGGGAGTCGGAGTGGGGATTCAGTGTGGAGAGAGGGTTGTGAGAAGGCTAGGTGTACAAAAGGAAATTGTGGGTAATGCATGTGTGGGACAAGCTGGAGAACGGGGACAGAGTAGTCTGTGGGGGCGACACTAGCTGAGACTCCTAGCAGTGTGGGATATAGAGCCTGAAGTGGCCACCTCCAGTAGCTATGAAGTACTTCCAGTGGAGGAAGGGGAGACAGCAGCCCACTCCCTAAACCTGCCACCCAAAACATCTCCTTCCTACAAAATATACAGGGATAAAGATGGAGCAGAGATTGAGGGAATGGTCAACCAATGACTGGTCCAACTTCAAACCCATCCTATAGGAGAGAGCCAAGCCCTGACACTATTAATGGTAATATTCTGCTATGCTTATAGACAGGAGCTTAGCATAACTGTCTTCTAAGAGGCTTCATCCAGCAGCTGATGCAAACAGATGCAGAGACCCACAGCTAAATGATAGGTGGAGCTTGAGGAGTCCTGTCGAAGAGTGAAGGGAAAGACTGAGGGAACTGGAGGGGTCAAGGACACCACAAGAAGACCTACAGAGTCAACTAACTTAGACCCATGGGGGCTCACAGAGACTGAATCACCAACCAAAGAGTGTGCATGAATGGGCTGGACCTAGGCTCCCAGCACATGCGTGTAGTGTGTTGCTCTGATACTGTTTGCAGTCTAATGCTAAATACTGGTTTCTCAAGGTGTGGTTGCCTCAGAGGAGCAGATCCTTATGTATTCAAGTGATGCCATGTGAACCTTCCCCTAAGTTATCCCAGACTGGTAAATAAAGAGGCTGACAAAAGCTGGGCAGAAGGGACATAGGCAGTGTTTGGACTTCCCAGGCTGGGGTTTTGAGAGTCATGAGAAAAGAGAGGAAAATATAGAAAGAAAAAGACTACATTAGGTAGGAGTGTTAAAATCATAGCCCCAAGGGTTGGCCAATTGGATTAAGAACAGCCCAGATGGAAAATAGTAAGTAATAACCTGGGGTTATTGATAGGAAAGTAGATTTTAATAGAATGAAATATCATAGATGGTAGATATATGCCCGATACTAGTGCTGATTAAGGCTTATTATAAACAAAGGTTGTGTTTATCTTTTATTCTTGAATTGAATAATCAATGGTGGGGTAGAAGCCCCAGATTGAGATAAAATATATTCCACAACACATAAGTAGCAGATGTGCAGATTGGTCTTCATATGTATCCCCTAATAATTGAAGTGGGGCATTCTCTGCCTCTGTTGTGTGCCTTTGGATCCCTTTCCCTTAGCTGGGCTGCCTGTTGTGTCCTCAGTGGGAGAGGATGTCTTTAGTCCTTCTGTGACTTGCTGTGCCAGGGTAGTTTTGTATCCTTGGTGGGTTTCCCTCTTTCTAAGAAAGGGAGGGAGAAGTGAGATGTGAACATTGTACTGTGATGAGAGGACAGAGGGTTGACTGTGATGCACAGTTAATAAATAAATGCACTAATGAACAAATCAGACCGCTTGCTCAGTTATCATGAGTGCCCGTCTTTGATGCGTTTAAGGCTATGTTAGTAGAATACAACTATACATGCAATAGAACTGTATGTAGATAACACCGATGAGGTTTCCACAATAAAATCAAATACAGAAACCCAGCCAAGCATATCATTTTAGGAATTTTGCATAGAATGTGTTTGTAAACCAATGACCTGGTGAGGGAAATATTCTAATTTAAATTGATATTCTTTGTACTTTTATACACACACAGTCTCTTTTAGTCTTCATTATGCATAAAAGATGCAGTGAGCTCTCTTCAAAATTTGATAAATAACATGTCATCAGGAATTGAATGAGACACTTGAGCTCAGAAGTAATAATTTTTATCTCTGACTGAATTTTAATCTGGTTGTATCAAAATTATCTCAGCTTTCTCTCAGCTTCACTAAAGTTCAGTTTCCTCTGGACTCCAGACCCCTGACCCTTGGTTTTCATGGAGGTTTAATTTTGAGAACTTACATTGGTTAATGTGTCTCTATTCCTCTGAGTTGAAATTCAAAATTCTCCCACTGTACACCTGAGGAACAGTTTTTTTAGAATATGGGAGACCTACATGGAAGACTTTGAAATAAAATTATCAATGAAGATATATCCTAAAAGAAACTATTCTCTGTTCTTACCACCCACACTCCATAGCCTCTCCCAGTCACTATTATGCTCTCTATTCTTATGTGATTAACTTTTTTATCTTCCACAAATGAAAGGAGAAATAAAACAGCAGGCATTCTCTAGTAAGGTTCTTCATTTCTTTCTCCTTACAAACTTTTTTATTCTGAGAATTTTATTTGGCCTGGGAATATGGGTACATAAAATAGATTTATACTTGAAACATGTGATAAGAAATCATAAAAACATTTTAAATCAATTCTTTACTATGTATCTCATTTTACAATTTATTTAGTTTAATTTGTGTGCCAAAAGATTAATGTTCACATTTGCTTTGGCATAAGAAACTAAATCCAGTTGATATTGTTCTTCTTATGGGGTTGCAATCCCCTTCAGCTCCTTTAGTCCTTCCCCTAGCTCTTCCCTTGGGGTCCCTGGGCTCAGTCCGATGGGTGACTATCAGTATCTGCATCTGTATTGGTCAGGTACTGGTAGAACATTATCAACTAACTGAACCACTGAGAGCTCTTAGGGACTAAACTATCAACCAAAGAATATACATGGAGGGACCCAGGACTCCAAATATACATGTAGCAGAGGATGACATCAGTGGCAAAGGTGAAGGCTTGATGCCCCAGCATAGGGGGATGCTAGAGTGGTGAGGCAGGAATGGGTGAGTGAGTGGAGTACCTTCATAGAGGCAAAGGGGAGTGGGGAGAGGGGGGATAGGATGAAGGAGTTGTAGAAGGGTAACCAGGAAGGGGAATATCATTTGAAATGTAAATGAATAAATTAATAATAATTTTAATTATATTAATATTATATTAATAATATTATATTATATTAATATTATTATTAATAATAATAAAATAAATTAAATCCTGGATTAATATTTCATATTGCAGGATATCCAGTATTTTCAGCATTTTTGAGATGATCACCATTTTAATTCATACTTATTATTATTAAAATGAAGATTCACATTAAATTTGCAGGGTCATTTCAGATAGGATTTTTAAAATTCTGTACTAATCCCATTAATTAAAGTACAATTTATTTTCTGAAACTCAAGTCATAAACGCAAAGTTCTTAAGATAAAATATTTTAAAGATAATGTTGCATAAGGATACAGTAATTTCATGCACACTAAAGGATGTTAAGAAGGTATTAAAGTTTTTGTTTTAAAAAATTAAGTGATTATATTTCAGTCAAGGCAATAAAAACCATTATAATTAGTAACATATGAATAAGTCTGTTATCTGTTATGGTTTTAAGCAGAATTTGCTGACCAGGTGAAATGTCACAGCATGCACTGTTTAGAGTGTGAAGGATTAAGGCTCTCGTACAGGATACTGCACAGGTGAGTCCTGCCATAATATCTCAAATTCATTAAGTGTTTGGTTTTGAATTATTATTTTTTAAGAAACCTTTTATGTTTGCCAATTTTTGTTCTTGACTTCTAATTCAGTTTTGCGACCCTTCCACATGCGGTCATGAGCTCTAATTTAAGAAGTTCTAGCATAGTATGGGCAATTTAGTCACAGATAACTTATGCCAATTTCAAACTAGATTTGATCATTCTCACTGTAAGAAAGAAAAATATTGGAGATTATGGATACATGAACAAGCTTTGACTATTACTCACCATATATGTATATGAATATCACTATAACCCATAAGAGCGAACAATTATTAAATGTCACTTAATTAAAAGAGAAAGACATTTTCATTTACTGCAAAGGAGCTCAACTTAATTAATTCTACTTGCCCATGTACCTTACTATAATTGTTTACATTTCCTCAAAATTTTAAATGTAATTGCCTAGGCTCATCTAGACACACTATTTCTTTTACTGGTGAAGATCAAGTGAGTACCAAATAACTTTCTTGTAATTTAGCTTAACCTTTTTCCTTTATAGAATATATGACACTGATTGGGTTTTATAATATATGAATTCATAAAACCAGTTTCATTTGAATATATTTATACACACAACATTTCTTTTTGCTTCACAGAACTTCATTAAAACATAATCTGCAGGATATTATATTAATGAACAACTTTGCACAAGGAGAAGGCACACTGCTGATTTCTTCGCACACATATGACAAATAATAATTTTTACCAGTGTCTTCTTAATCAATGTTTCTAGCTGCTAAATTAAATTGAATCGCAGTTATTGCATACTTATTTTAAGTCAGGTATAACAATGGGAGTTGTAGATAATATTATCTGGAGAACCCCAAGGAATGCCAGTCTACGTAGAAAGGATTAAACAGATAGACAGGTGATTGTACATGCAAGCAGAGTTCAGTGAATGACTAAACAGGAACAAAGTCTACTGTCTTAGGGTTTTATTGCTGAGAAGAGACAACTAATCATGGCAACTCTTACAAAGGCAAATATTCAATTGGGTCTTCCTTACATTTTCATTGGTTTAGTCCATTATCATCACAGCAGAAAGAAGGGCAATGTGCAGGCAAACATGATACTGGAGAAGGAGCTGAGAGTTCTACATCCTCAGGAAGCAGACAGAGATTGTGTGCTTCACTGGACATAGCTTGAGCATATCTCACCTCAAAGCCCATCTCTACAGTGGGACATTTCCACCAACAAAGCCCACCTACTCTAACAAGGCAGCAACTCCTAATAGTGCCACTCTCTATGGTTGCCAATTACATTCAAACTACCACACCTGCTATGAAATTCCATAGGTAGAAGAAATAGGAAATGCCTCAAGAGATGTGGATCAAACTAGGCTTCCTAGAAGAGAAGGCATTTTACTTTTCTTGTAAAAAATGAAAGTATGAAAAATAATTGTTGAAAAGTTAGGTCTTTGTGGGTAGCCATAAAACTGACAGTAGGAAAATTTGAGACAATTATGGAGAGGACAAATGGAAATCATACTTTTTCATTTTTCATATATACAAATACAAAGACATTATGTATGCTGAATTTTGAAAGGTTGTAGTGAATCAGAAGTATCCTCAAAGATTCTTACAGAATCGTGCTTCTAACTCAAATTATTCATAGTTCAATAAATATGTGCATATCTGCCCATTTTTACCTAAGAGAAGACACATAAAACTGTATATTTACCATTTATTTGCAATTAATATTCTTATACACATATATTCCAAAAATAAAATTGATGAAGTAAATCTCTTAGCTTAAGTTTTATTAGCAAACAGCTACTTCACTTCAAGTATGGTTATAATAGAGAAATATTAAGGAGCAAATTAAAGGATTATGAAATATTCAGTGTACAGATTTTGTGCCATAACTAGTCGTGATTTGGGTTTTTTTGCTTTAGGAAGGGTGCAATGGTTTGAATGGCAGTGTGTTTCCCTATAGGCTCATGTGCTTGAACAGTCTGTCCCTTATTGGTGTTGCCATTTGGGGGTTTATTACATCTTTAAGAGGTGCAGCCATGCTGTAAGAAGTAGAACCATAGTCACTGAGGGCTGGCTTTGAGGGTTTATGTCTTCCACACCTTCCTGCTATAACTTGTACAATTGTAATAAAGACTTTTGACATCCTTCTCCTTTTCCCATGCCTCTTCCACCATTATGGACTCTCCCTGTAGAACTCTTCCCGATGTAACTGGCTTTCAGTTACAGCATTTTATCATAGCAACAGAAAACTAACTGATGTAAAGTAAAAAAAAAAAAAAATTGAGTTGAGATCAAGCAGGTAAAATAGTGCACAGGAGCCAGATGTGCTGGCAGAGGCATGTAGCCCAAGCACTTGGAAGTTGGAAGCAGGTGATTTTCAGCAATACTGTAAATTGGAGGCCACCTTGAGCTACAAAAACCTTTGTTTTATAACACAAAACTACAATAATACAGCAAAATATTCCACCCAGTAAATGAAAGTTCTCACTTCCCAGTTACTTGAGTCAACTATTTCACACATCAAAAACTATTACAAGGACATAATCAAATTTGCAGGCAAATGGATGGAACTAGAAAATATCATCCTGAGTGAGGTAAAGCAGAACCAGAAAGACATGCATGGTATATACTCACTTATAAGTCTATATTAACCATAAAGTACAGTATAACCGTAAGTGCATTTTAATAAATTTCATTAGTTATTAATATGACTTAGCCAGTCTCCCAATAATCGAGGCAGAGTTGTATGGATTTATTTAATCAATTTAGCACAATAACTGGGGGAATAGCTCTTATCTACTTTTCTATACACTAGACTATTTCCCAGCATCACTCCCCAATTACTTGCTGTTTGAATCTCATAGGGGTTATTTTTGTTCCATTAGTCTGTCCTCAGGGGACATTTCTCTTGAGAACATGCTCTTATGTCTAATGGAGACCTCCTGTTGCCTCTGTCTCTTTTCTTCTAATTCCTTCCTCTCTCTCCTTGTCTTCCCCACCTACAGCCTCCAGACTGGTAAATAAAACCCCTTCTACCTATATTCTCCCCAGTAATTGGCAGTAGCCACTTACATGAGGTTCTGCTCCTCAGGTCAACCAAAAGGCTGAAGGAGGTTGGAGAGGGGAAGGAGGGGAATATTTATCATTTGAATACACAACGCCAACAGATCAACCCCCAACAGACTCAGAGAGTTACAAAGAGGGCCCAAGAGAGGATACTTGAACTTTTTACTCAGAAGGGGAAATAAAATAGACATCAGAAGTGGATGGAGAGAGGGAACTGGGTGAGAGAAGTGGGAAGGAGAACGGAGGTTGAGATCAGGTGTAGGGAAAGCAGATGAGAGGGCTTGGAGAAGGGACATTGCATGGGTGTGTGTGGCATCTATGGGACAAACATCTGGGACCTGGCATCTGGGACCAGGAATGCTTCCAGAAGTCTGTGGGAGAGACCCTAGATGAGATTCCTAGCAGCAGGGGATATGGAACCTGAACTGACCACCTCCTGTAGCCAGTACTTCCAGTGGAAGGAGGGGAACACTAACCCACACACAAACCTTCCACCCAAAATTCGCCCTGCCTACAAGATATGCAAGGATAGAGATGGAGCAGAGATTGAGGGAATGGTGAACCAGAGATTGATCCAACTAGAGATCCACCCCATGGGAGAGAGTGAACCCCTGACACTCAATGATAATCTGCTTGCTTGCATAGCCTAGCCTAACAGCCTTCTAAGAGGCTTAATCGCACAACAGACAGAAATAGAGGCAGAGACCCACAGCCAGCCAGCCAGCAGAGCTCACAGTCTGTAAGAGTAAGGGGAAGGATTGAGGAAGTCAGAGGGATCAAGGATACCACAGGAGGACAACAGAGTCAACTAACATGGACCCATGGGGGCTCAAAGAGACTGAACCGCCAACCAAAGGGCATGTATGAGCTGGATCTAGGAAGGCCCCTACAAATATGTAGCAGATTTAAGGCTTAGTCATCACATGAATCCCCTAAGAAATGGAGTAGGTAAGGCAGGAGATGTCTCTGTTGTCTGTCTTTGGATCCCTTTCCCCTAGCTGGGCTGCCTTTACTGGCCTCAGTGGGACGGTCCTCCTATGAGTTGATGTGCCAGGGTGGGTTGGTACCCAAGTCAGGGGAGAGGGAGTTGATGGTGAGTCTGGGAGGAGAGGAGAGAGCGGGGCTGCAATCAAGGTAAAATGTAATTAAGTAGGTAAATAAATAAATAAAACAGGAGCCTGATATAGCTGTCTCCTTAGAGGCTCTGCCAGAACCTGACAAATACAGAAGTGGATGCTCACAGCCAATCATGGGACTGAGCACAGGGTATTCAATGGAGGAGTTAAAGAAAGAACTGAAGGGCTGAAGGGGTTTGCAATGTCACAGGAAGAACAACAACATCAAACAACCAGACCCCCTGAGATCCAAGGGACTAAACCACCAACCAAAGAGTACACATGGAGCTACCCATGGCTCCAGCCTCATATTTAGCAGAGGATGGCATTGTAGAGCATCAATGGGAGGAGAGGTCCTTGGTCCTATGAAGGCTCGATGCCCTAGTGTAGGGGAAAAGTCAGGACGAGGAGGCAGGAGTGGGTGGGTGGGGGAGTACCCTCATAGAAGCATGGGGAAATGGAGGTTTCCGGAGGGGAAACCAGGAAAGGAGATAATATTTGAAATGTAAAGAAATAAAATATCCAATAAAAAAGAAAAATAAATAAATAAATGAAAAAAATCAAACCAAAACAACAGCAACAAAAAAACCACCTAATAGTTCAGCTGAAATACTAGTGAAGTGACATGAGAGGGTAGTAATGTGAGAGGAGTGGAGTTTGCACATAATTGAGAAGGAATAACCAATAATTGTTTTGTCTTCTGGCTGAGTGTGCATGGTTTTGTGTTTGTAAGTTCTTCCGTGAGAGAATTTGATTGACCCTTCTCTGTGGAATCCTCTGTGAGGAAGGGTATTGAAAGAAGCAATTTTAAAATTGCCATGATCTTTCTCTTCTCCCTTTAAGTCTGCAATGATTGAAAAGAAATGCATAAATATCTGACTTGTGATTTTACATAGACAGGAGTATCTCTGTTATTAATTTTTCTTACTGCAATACGAATGAAGAAAAGCAGCATGGCATATAGCTGGTCAGAAAAGTATCAGTGTGAGGCAAGAGAAACCAATTTATAACTGTCTTCTAGGCCCTATCTGGAGGACTTGCTTGTCTGGATCCCAAGAACCTCCTCATACTCTATCATTTCTTTCTTGTGAAACATTACAGTTACAGAGCCAATAGCAACATGGTTCAGTTACTGTAAGAAAAAGTAGAGACTCTTCAGGATTCGGGGACTCTCCCTCATGAAGCTTTTCCTCCAGTTATCCTCTGTATCATTCAGGGGTTCAGCTTGTCTGCAATTCTCAGCACCTGCATTTTTCCTGGCACTACTGTAGGTCAAAAATTCTCTTAGTATCTGCTTGATATTAGTTCTCATCTACAGCATTATTAACTCCACTGATTGGTCAACAATGAGTTTCCTGTTATGCCCTCCACCTCCCAACATACCCCATGTCTTCTTGCTGAGGAAAATGCACCCATTTTTAGGGGTGTAACTCAAGCTCCACATTTTCCTCATTTATAAAATTGATTAAATTAGATAAAATGTCAATTACAGTGCTATGCTGAGTTCTCGTCTTTCTGTATTTATATCTGACCCACTCATGTCAGCTCTTTGCCTTTCTTGTCCCACAGCTAATCTACACAGATCCATTTCTGTCAGCTATTTTCTATCACAAGCCAGTCCTTCAATTCCATTAGTCATTTTTGTCTTTCATCTTTGAACTTAATCTAATTTATGTGACTTTCTTGGCATTGAAATTTTTACCTAAATAGTTTTGAAAGGCTCATGTCAAAATGCAAGAAAGTAATATTCATGTCTTTATTTCACTTGAATTAACAATTAATATACAGGTCTCAAACTATGGCTTCTTGTGCACACTTCTGTAGAAGCAGATATTGCATTTGCCTATTTATAAAGCTGCTTCACTACATGATAAACTCTGAAAAGGCAGAATCTTGGCAGCCCATCAGGAAACAATTTGTAAATTCAGTGTTTCAATTTCATGGAATTGTCTGCAATAGTATAGAATCTAATTTTTGTAGGAAAATATGTCTGTATTAGAATGCTAAAATATCTGACTATTGATATTAGAATTCTAATCCCACTACATTTACCAGTTTAGGATATTTAAATCTTTCTTCCACTAATCAAATTATGATCACGCTACTTATTTATTTGTGATAAAGGGGACAGATTACTAAAAAATTGTCTTCTCTTTTAGCGTACCGTACCATACTTTGTTATCGCAGAGAACCAGAGGAAGACTTAGACATACAGAAGAGGCAGACACATTTGTTTCCAGATCCTGTAGCCTTTTCCACTTCCTACTGTGGCATAGCTACTCTAGGTACCAGTGACGATCACTGCTATCCCAACAGAGGTTTCCTACCTCAAGGCAAAAGGACATTTAGCTAAATTCTCTACTCTGACACCTGCTGCAACTATATCCTTTCAGGTGGAAGACGAATTTTAGCTTTGAGGGTCTCACTAAGGTTGTTGCTCCATTTTCTGTTTAGTCTCATTTTGTACTTTATAAATTTTGTAAGGAGCCTTTTGTTTTCTTTCCTTCTTCTTCCTTCCTTCCTTCCTTCCTTCCTTTCTTCCTTCCTTCCTTCCTTTTTTTCTTTCCTTCTTCCTTCCTTCCTTCCTTCCTTCCTTCCTTCCTTTCTTTCTTTCACCATTCGACAGTGTTTCATGCCATATTGTTTGTTATATATATCACTGGTATTCTTTTCATCTTCATATTCCCTCAGACAGGCACATCTCAGCCTGGACACTTCTGAGTTCTATATGTTTGAAAGTGGCCTCTGGTGACACATGTAGCAGGAGAGAATGTGCTGTTTATAAAAAGGCCTTTCATATCTTATATCACTGAAATATTTATTATGATGACATTACTTTCTGTAGTTTGTTACAGTATGTATTATCTTTTCATAAATAAATACTTTACGTAGTTTATACTATTAATATTTGATTATTATCATTTGATTTCCTGGATTTTAATGTTTTTTTTCAAAGATTTTTCAAGAGTAAAAATATCGACTGTCTAATTCAATATTATGGGGATTAGATTGAAAAACGATACATAGTAATGATGTAAAATATGTGAGTTGTTAAAGTCAATAATATTAACAGTTAACTTTTATCAATAATATCTCACTCATATATATATGTAATACACACACACATCTTAGGGATTCTGTGATTTCTGTGATACTGGCCTAAATATTGTGATTTTTTAAATAAATGAGATAAGTAGGGTTTAATGGGATCAATTAACATTCAAAGCATAATCATTCTTTTGTTTATCTATAATGTAGTGATATTAAAATTACTGAGGTCTTAATTTTATTTGTTAGTTATAATCTCATTGCAAGAAATGCATGAAATACAGAACTTCAAAATCTATTGAAAGTTTAGTTGGGAGGTATAGTAATTTTTCTAAGTAATGATTCTTCTGGACTTTAATGTTTGATATATCACTGGGAAAATTAAGTTTAATATATGTCAATGAAGTTCTCGAAGGTTTTTAGCAGCTACATATAGTTAAGAGAAATTAGAATAACACAGTATTTCCCAACCATGACCCTATGTGAAAGTGATTATTAGATAAGGTTGTTCAGTCTAGAGAAGCTAGACTTTGAAAAGGGTGGAGGCTATTTAAGTATTTCAAGTGCTGTCAAGTGGAAACGCAATGAATGCTCTTCACTGTGGCTCCCAGTAAACTTATTAGAGGGTAGCAACTATGAAGAAGAATGTTACTGCTGAATACAGCAAAGAAATGTGTTTCAAAAAACATGACAGGTGTCAAGACAGAGCCCTATGTGACCCAACACAGCACACACTTGGGTGCACCAGGAGAAGCCTAAAAGAATTCACTGGGATTTTTGCAAAGTTGAGAGTTGATATATTGTATAGTTCTGGAATATTTTGACGGAATAGTTCTTATAGTTTTAAGGAGATCACCTTATCCTGTTGAAATACAACATGTAAGTGTTCACACAGGCTGAATGTAAGAAAGTCTCCAGTTCTACTGCTGGCACTAAGCACTTACATTCTCTGAGTCCATGAGAAGGATGTGAGAATAGATGAAAATGAACATTCACACTCTAAGAAGAATTAAAAGAGTGTAGAATGCTAAAAACTTGACAAAAAAAATTATTGCTTGGATGCTCTTATCTTTAAAGAAAGAAAATGAAAACTAAGAACTCAGTCCTAACTTTCATAGGAAAAATGAGGAATCAAATATATCCCAAAGTAAGCCAGAAAAAGTAAGTTAATGTCAGGTTCAAGTCTGAAAATATCACACAATCAGGCACACAGACAAACAGAAAGGGAAATTGTGACTATATCAGTAAATGCAGACAGTTGATAAAATGATATTTCTTGTAATAGAGTCAAAGCCTTAAGATGTAACAGTATTCAAAATCAGTAGCCTGTGAGCCCAAAACAGGTGGGAAGCATTATTTCCACTTGAAACAGTAAAGGAATTTAACCTAAAAATCAAAGGAACAAAATTCACTAATAGAATTATTAAAATTATCTTGAAGATTTGAGTCATTCAGATTTCCAGATTTCTGGATTATCCTTTCTCTCAGGTTTATTACAAATTTACATCATATTGAACACATAATACTGCCATTATTTTCCCTGTAATATTTATAAACATTGGTAAGATTTTGGGGCTAGGAGGATGGTTCAGTAGGTAAAGCACTTGACATGTCAGTGGGAAAACCTAAGCTTTGTTAACCCTTGCAGACCAGATGCATTAGCTTGCGTGTGTAACTCTAGTGCTCTAGTGGAAAGATCAGAGGTGAAAACAGGAGAATCACAGAAGCTCCCAGACATGCTAGTGTGCTGTACACAGTAAAAAACAAAACACTCTGCTTCAAAATTACCAATGTGCATAGACATAGTTTTTATTTATATTGATATATGTTGAATCAAGTTGCACTTTATCAGTGATCTTTTTTGTAGAAATATAGCTTGCTTTTGTGGTTTTTGTCCTACCACCTGTAACCTAATTAGAAAGATTCCCTGGTAGGCAGACAGATATGGGCAGAGGGGCTGTGAGCAGTAATAAATGTGCCGAACTTCAAGATGGCCATCTTCTTTCTCATCCTTCTGAGACAAATGCCTGCCATCTTGAAACAAAGGCCTTGTGGGCCTTTTTTCCTCCCAGTAGGACTTTGTTGAATTACTGGTTTAACAAGTTCAAAGCCTGATCAACACGCGTTTAGAGAATAGTAACATGCCAATCAATTATTCTGTTCTTCTTCAAACTGAACAGCACTAAATTTGAAAGAAAGAGAGGCCTTTTAGGGACTCTAAACCCAAGCCTTGAAGAAGACTAGATTTCTGGCTCTGTGAGTCCATTCTCTGGAAGATAATAAAGCATATTTTGTTTTGATTATGTTCTCTTACCTTCACAATAGAAAATAGCATTTTTTAATATAGAATTCTTATGTTATATATTTCTATTGAGAATCATCTATTACTGCTTCCATGGTGTTTTGCATGACCAAGAAAACTAAGCTGGCTTTTTTTTTTTTTAAAAAAAAAAAAAAAAATCTATTTAACATTTTTGGTCCAGGGTCTCCTTATGCAATACCAGCTGGTCTCAGGCCTCCCATATGCAAGGACCTCAGAAGATAACTTCTTATTTTTTTGTCTTAAAGTTAATCCCTTTTGCTAGGCAGTGGCGGTGCACACCTTTAATCCCAGCACTTGGGAGGCAGAGGCAGGTGGATTTCTGAGTTCGAGGCCAGCCTGGTCTACTTAGTAAGTTCTAGGACAGCCAGATATACACAGTGAAACTCTGTTTCGAAAAACCAAAAAAAAAAACCAAAAACAAAAAAGCATAGCAAGAACACATTTTTATTTAAAAAGACAGTTAAGTACATATCACCTTTTATTAATGATCTGTGTTTGAAATTGTTCTCCTTGGAAATATACCCAGTGGTGTGTAAACAATTCTTTTTCTTCTTGTCTTTTATCCTCATTAAAAGTACTTTGTTTTGCTCAAGGAAAATGTGTCAAGTTTTCACTAAAAACTTCCTTAGCATTATTGGCTGTGTTTCCTGCTTGCAACCTCAAACCTGTTAACTGCTAACAATGAGCATTGTTTGAGTTCTGAATTTCATTATGACCTACTATTCCTTGCTGGTACTTTCCTAGAGAATTATTACACTACAGGAACAGATCCTGTTTGTAATAAAATTTAGTTATAGAATTAAATCTCATTCAGCGGGATGAAATCTCACTGAGGCCACAGAATTTCACTTGTTTACTTATACTAAGGAATTATTCATATGCTTTCACAGTTTTTCACTTGTTAATTCTTTTATATTTTCACTGTCAACCTTTAGAATTTATATTGTTACGAACGCGATTTTCAGCTGTGGAAGGGTTAAATTTCCTTATTCTATAATTGTTTACTTGTTACTGAAATTTGTGGTTTTGCATAGCCCTGGTAAGTCCTAGGCAGTCCTCCCTGGGTCTGTTACAAAGCCACCCACATGGCTTCTTTCTCCTGTAAGCACTTGCATCCATTTTAACAGGAGCACCCATTCTGCTTCTGTTTGGTTAGTGGAATGATTTTATAAAAAAGTCTTTGATGATTTCTCAGAAAACGGCTAAGAATCAGGGTTCTGAAAATAAATGAAACTTCACTAATTTTGGATTCATTCCTGTAGATTGTAAAATTATTTATAATGATCAAATCAATATAGAGCTCTCTTTCAGGACTTACCTTATGGAAATAGAAATATAAGGCAGAGATGAGGTCTTAAAGATCCTAATAAGAAAAGCTTTATGAAATTGATATAGGAAATGAGCAAGTCAGCAAACAGGAAAGCTTGAGGCCCTGGGCTACCAACAGAGTCATCACGAGGTGTCTGCAGGTGACTTTTGGCTCATTATAATAAAAGAATATATATCTTTGTGTAAAGAGTCAAATGCAATAAATGATCTGTGTTGAAGTACATGTAACAGAGCATACATGAGAAAGCCTGCATTACAAACACGAGTCAAAAGTCTCGTGCTCTGCCAATACTCTTAACACACATATTATGTTACATAAAAACCCATGTTTTGTACAAAGAAGACAGTATATACCATGAAATTCTCTCACTGCTCTGGCTACTCACTCCTTAGGACATGTTTTGGGGCTTTCGGTTGTTTGTTTTTACTAAAAAACTGTACAATTTCTGCTAAATTGTGTCTATGCAGGTTTTTGATCAGTATAACTTCAACAGATTTTATCATTGATCAATGTCATTTGTGTATAACCATATTGATATTCTGGAATTCAGATCAAGATCTTGTCAAAGACATTCCATTGGAATGCAATGAAGTGCTTGTTGTGGCAAAATTCAGACTTTCCAAAACGCACCATCAAAATGCCATACATTCTTGGTGGTAAGATAGCCTGACTCTAACACTAGCCTCAGAATGTCAACTCTCGTGCGTTTGGGGGTCCAAGTCAATGCCACATTAATCAGGACTCAGGGGATGCACCACAATAGTATGCCAAATGCATCCTTTATTAAATGTTCCAGCACCTTTTGTGGACAAGTAGAATAAAGATTTTTCATTGCTTCTAATTCTCAACAGCTTCTGTTTCCTTAGCAATATTTACCTTGGTTCAAAGTGACCCAATCCTCTTTGCAGACTGAGAAATCTGTCTACAGTCCAACTCTTTGATGTGTTGTCTCTTATAATTATAAACAAAGTTACTTTCTCATGAGGAAATGATGGGGAAGACCACTTCTTCAGATATGCAGCTTACTTGCCAGAACACCAAGATTCTCTGCTGAGAAAGTCTGCCTTCTCAGTGTCTCAGTATGCTGAGAGTTATAGAAATCCTTATGTCACCTCTCAGCTAGCAGCCTGGAAGCAGTCACCTCATGCCATTTATCTACACTGGAAGACCAGAAACAAAGGATCACTTGATCAAGCTGGCCAACAAGTCTAGCTAAAGTAGTGCATTGACCTTACCTCAGTGAATAAAATTGAGGAAAAAAGGAGGATGGTCTGCATATCAACCTCACCCTTTACATGTATACGTGCTTGTGTGCTTGAGACATCCACACACGTGTGCCTAAGCATACTGACATAAAAATACATTATCTCACATACAATATATGTGCACACATGCAGGCACACAAAAATGAAATGGCATAGGAATAACCGATATTTTCATACTATGGTTTGCACTTTTGAGATTTATGTATTTCATAATTTTTGACTGTTTTCAAAAATAATATGAACTATGGAAAGAACATAACAGATACTTATGTAAATATATTTTAGTATCATTCTTCTAATATTATTAACATAAATGTCCACATTCCCCACTACATTCTACTGCAATAAAGGCTTTTTGTTCTGGTTTTTGCAATTTGAAGGAAAAGCTCTGTGTTTAGCAGGAAACAATTCCTTTTCCTGGACTGCTCTCAGTAGTGTCTATTGTCATCACATAACACTTTCAAACACTTAGTGCCCATCAAACAATAATTTGATGTTCTTACTGCAATTGGATAGCTATTCCGTGCAGAAAGCTGAGCAGTACTATCACATCTTTTCTCTGGAGCTTTAAACTCCACAATGACAGCTTAAGAAGCAGAAATGGGGATGGTTGCTTTTTTATGAAACACCCCCTTATCTGTGTCTTGGCTGCCTTCCTTTAGGAGCTGGAGTACGTAGCCTGCCTCAAACCTCCAGAGGCTGAAGTGGAAAATCCAGGCTCAAGATTTATGGGCTTCCTTTAAATTGCTTCTTTAGAATGGCTCACATTTAAAAGGCCATTCAAGATTTTCAGTGTCTAAGTGAGCTGTATCATACTTTATTGGAATACTTTAGCATGCATGATATGATAATTTAGCCAGGATCCGGAAGAAATGTATTATTAGGTGTTTCATCTTTAATATTCTTCCCATTGATGCTGAGGAGAAGCTGTAGTTAAGAGTTGTGCTCTTGTGCATTAACTAAGGTATGCTATTAATTTCAGCGTCAATATAGCCTGTAGCTTCTAATGACAAGTTTTAAATGAGCTCTAGTAGTAATTACATCCCCCCACCCCAGAAAGCAGGTTCCTATGAATATGTAACCTTCTATTTGAATACCTACCTTAGTGAGAACAAATTACAGTAGATGAATGGTCTCCCTAAGACGACCTGTGCATGTGTGTGTCCTAAGAAGTTCTTCAGGCACAAGGGATCCTTGGCTTTGGCTAATATTGGCAGCCATTGATTTATAATGGGTTGGCTAATTTGTTCTGCCGAATTCAGCAGAATGTTTTCTTTTTTTCAATCAAAAGGTATGTCTGTACTTTGAGAATATCATTAACAGTACTGAAAAGGTCATGTCTTGAGATTGATGAAATAATGATTAGTCACTTTTTTGTGAAAGAGCAAAAATACCATTCAGAAATGAGACTTTAATATTTTTAAAACAATTTTATAGTGAAAATAATGTGTGGCCCATAATGCCTCAAAGAATAGTCAAAACCTTCCAATATGTGAGAGTTTTCCTGAGCAATTAACAAGACCACTTAGACATTTATGATGCTTCAATGAATATGGGGATCAGAAGACTGCTCAGAGATCTTGTAGTTACTTGTCCCTTCACAGAAGCCCCAGGATAGGCTCCATGTCTTGCAGTTGCAGATCTGTGTCTTCATAAATATCACCACATCTCAGCAGCTCAGTGTTACAACAGCAAGAGCAAAGACAAGCATTTTGTGTACATAAGAGCCAGCATTCGTTGGCTACCAGGACTAAAGGACACCTGACCTTGGTGTCCCTATTCAATGAGTGCTGCTTAAGTTGCTGAGAAAGAATTAGTGTAATCAGCAAGGATTCAGCTAGATATTTGATTATATGTGTATTCTATGTTATTTACAAAACAGGAGGAAGATTATCCTCTCAAGTGAAGTTTACTAGTTTCCGTTAATCTGAGTTGAAGGTATATAAATGAGAAAAATCCTTTTTTCCCTCTCTCAGTGAATGAATTTTTTTTTAGAAAATATGTGGAAATAAGATTTTATTTTTCAAAGGGACCAATTTCTTCAGGCATCTTAACTACATATGAAATAAAAATATATTTATTTATATACAGAGTTTCTGTCATTAGTAATACTACCTTTTCCAATATGGCCTACACTTTAAAAAGCTCATGGTTAGGTTTTGGAAAGTGATTCATAGGAAAAACATTGCTAGGCTATCAGTTCGATTTGTTGTACATCAAAAAACCAAAAAATAAAGCAGCCCAGAGCCAAACCAATTCACAACCCAAGAAAAGTGCTGGTAGCAATAGCTAAACAATGCTTATAAATTCATTTAAATCTTAAATCTTTGATTGTTTAAAATTTGATTCCATAACTCTACTTATCGGTTCTTCTCAAGAGTAAGCTCTTATGCATTTTAGATATGCTTCCTATTTTCTGATGTAGATAATTTCCCTTCAGTAAATTTGGAATTCACTTATAATTGTAGGGTACAATGTACTCTCAGGCCTCTACAGACTTTAAGGGACTTCCCATAAGCTGTACCCTTTTAAAGTTACTATCTGGTAAGCACTGCTACCAATTAGAGTTCAGAAGGTAAGAGATTATTTGGCCAATGTTATTTAAGTTTACAATTTTGACAATATTTTCTCATAGGCAGATATATAGCATATAATACACTGGCTGATTTGGTGGGTTGAGTGGATTTAGTCATTGAATAGGTTCTCTCTCTCTCTCTCTCTCTCTCTCTCTCTCTCTCTCTCTCAGATGAATAATAATCTGATCTCACTTATTATAAGGGAAAGTTTCCTATGATACACACCAATACAGATTCTCAAAGTGAAAAGAATAGACTATGACATTTGGGTTAATGTGACACTTTATTATTTGAACAAATTAGACAGTTGTGGAAATGTTGGTAACACTGTTTTGAAATATCATCAGCTATAAAGTAGTGTACTGCTGCTTCCTTTACAGAAGGAACTTAAATAAATCTGTTTAATGATCCCATACATTTTCCTCTCCGCATGTAACTATTTTCCTTTCCGCTATAATCTGCAATTATTTCATTTTCCCCGAGGAGAATATTTCACCAAAGAAATAAAAGCCATTTCACTCACAATCAGCTTTCCTGTATCCTACAATATTTTTTATTTGTAGAGACTGAGGAAGATTCTTTAAGATGACTCTACTGTGTTTTATTACTGAAGAGTAATGAGTTCCTGTAACTTAAAAATGGGTCCTGGGGCTCATGTTTTCAAGACTCTTCTGTCACAATATGCACACATGATTGATTACCCAATTTATTGGTAATATTTTATATGCCATCATGGTGCAGTTTAAATGATTTTGACAAGCACAGAAGAGTGTCATTGACAGGTGCAGAAATAAATGATGGGTTTAAGGTTTCAAATGTTTTTACAGCATTTCAATGAGTGACAGGTTGATAAATTAAAATTACAGTTGGAGCATCAGGCCTGTAAGCACAACTGCATTAGATGACACAAATAATACCGCGGAAACGTTCTGTACTCTCTAGAGAAGTAGCCTGGAGGGTCTGGGAAGGAACGAAGCCAGTGCAGTTGCTAAAGAAATCATTAATTCTGTAGTAGTGTTGTTTGAGTCTATAAAACAACAAAAATGGACTTTTAAAAGCAGAGGATTATTGGTTTTATCTCTTATTCTGTTTTCCTGGGAGATGTATAGAAAATTACAACCACACTATAAAAAGACAAGCACTGACTAGCCCAGCAGTGAGTGATTCAAGATGGTCATATTTAAAGCTTATGGACAATATTTTAATAGCCATCTCTCACTATCTGTTGTGTAGTTAGAACATGGCTTAAACTGTTACCATGGTCTGATACAGGCCAACCAAGAAAGAAAGAAATTAACACTTTTTCTGATGTTCTCAAGGAAAAAGAATGCATCATTATTACATCCTTTGTTTTTATCATACATATTTTGAAGTCATGTCTAAAGTATTGTAGTTAGCTCTAAGTGATCATACGACTACCCCCTTTAACTAAGCCAAGCCAAGCCAAGCCTGTGATCATGCAGAATACAATGGCCCCAATCATCTACTGGGTGAACTGTTCTCACTCTTTTGGTATAATTTCTGCTAATCTTTGGCTTCGTCTGTCTTTTTCTGAACCTGTAAAACTTGCTCATATATGCTGGGCTTGGCACAATAACTTTTCTCTGCTGCTTCCTATACAATGTTTTCTCCAGGAATGCCATTCTAACAAAACTGTACTAGAAGCTTATCTGATCTTAAATATGAACATGTCTTGAAATGTTTCCTACTACTATAGTCAATGGTTTAAGGTTTTAAATTCCAAAATAGATAAAACTAGTTAATTATGAAATGATCACCAGACATTTGTATAATTCTATTTTACATTATGTTGAGCCTTGGTGAAAACTTAAAATCAACATAGTCTCCTATTGTCCATGTTTCTATTACAAAGGGTTTAAAGTGACACTCCATACTATATATAAACCTGATATTTTGTTCTGGAATTGTCTTCATCTCTTTATGGTATTGTTTGTTTTTTTTCCTTCACTGCAACCCTCAGAGACCTTATCCTCATATGAACAGTCACTGAAAAACTCCATGCTGATTTTATTCTTGGTTGAACTTCTCTTCCAATAATTCACTCTCATTCCTGACCTGTTACATTCAGAAACTTGAATTCTATCTCTTAGAATTTCTATGATTCAGTGAAATGTAACTCTTCAGTGATGATTGACAATTTATAAAATATTAATAGAAATTGGTATTTATTTCCTGTTTACTGTGTGTCAAATATTGCTTTGAGCATGTGAGATAGATCTTATTGGTCTTAATCATATGGGTTATAAACTATCATAGTATGAAACAAAGATTTACCGAAGAATTTCACCAGTTTTCCATGTTACCTATCAAGAAAAGCCAAGACGGTACAGAGACCAAGAAAATCAGTTCACAGAGTTTGGACTCTTAAACATACAGCATTAGCTGCATTAGTATTACTTATTATCAGTATCGATTTTGTATTTATTATTCATTATTACTTATAGCATTAGTAGTGCTTATTAGTAATAATTTATTATTATTATTATCATGGTATATAATACCTATAGTCTAAGGCTACCTATAATATTTGGAATAATATAACATTTCTTGAACTCAGTAAGAATTTCAAGATTTACCTGAGTTCTTATAGTGCAGGACTATTTGCAAGGAGCAACATTTCACGAAACATAGCTACTAGCTTCTCATGATCAGTTTTGGCTGTAGAGTGAGTTCTCCTATCTCAATGTCATTTGGCTCTGCTGTTTAGACTTAAAAAACAGCTCTCATACATCTTACAGGACTCAGAGGTTCAGGTACGACTGGCCTCAGTCGCCTCACTTCTACAACCTAGGGTACAAAAGGGGTAGATATACAAATCCTTGCATACTTATCTTTCATGCATTCTTGCAAGTTTCCCAACCAAATCCGGGAGGTAGTGCTATAATTTTTACTGACTATATATATAAATATATATAAATATATAAATATATATATATATATATATTGTGTGTGTGTATAACTTAAATTGTTCACAGCTTTAGAAATTATTTTAATACAGTGAAATAAACATAGAAAAACTTTCCTCATTTAATGAAAATCCTCAAAATAATGATACTCATGGACAAAACAATCAGTTGGACTCTTAATACACTGTCTTGTATTTGAACTGTTTTAGGAATGTCCACTTCATTCTGGAAGGTAGGAGAAAGTGATTTAAATTGACAATTTCCTTTCTACTATTGCATGTTCTTTAAAAGAGGCTAAGGATCTACAAGGGCCAACAATCACGGTACCTGCACCTACACCCAAGGGAAATGCATGGATCTTCTTGAAATAGGATTCTCCCCCTACTCTGTGAACCTCCAACTTCATATTCCAAGACAGATCATTTGCTCTCATACTCATGTTTAGCTAGAAGAAGGTAGGAATGTTTTAAAGTCAAGACTATGCTTAAGTAAAGTTTGTCTTAGACTGGGGACACTGTGTTCTTAGTGCTCCAAAAGCAAACTTGATTCTTATTTTCTCTAAATTTCTTTTCCATAATCACTATTTATTTAACATCTTATAAAGGGCAGTATTTGAAAGCCAAGTTTAATTAATTTTTCTAAAATCTAATATTGCAAAGATGATTAAAATCAGTCATTTAACCTTGTAAAGAGAGATGAAAATGTTAATATGTTTTGTTTAAAGTAATATCTACAGATTCTCAATGTTATGAATTTATATTATTTATCCATCTTATGTGAGCATATATATGTATATGTATTGCTTTTATATATTCTGTTTTCTACATGTGACTCAAAGAACTGTTAAAAATATCATACACACATAAATAAAATGTTATGCAATGATACTTATTTTTTTTTTTGGAGGACTTGTCATATATCCTGCAGAACTTTGAGAAAAGTTGACATTTGTGAACCATTCCAATGTGACAAGAATATTATTAACTGCTTAATTCAAATATTTTGCGTAATCTCCAGTTTGCCTATGGGAACCTGACACACAAGAGTTTACAATATTGTCTAAATGAATACAGCTACCAGGAACTAGCAGAGACTGAGAGAGCCAAGGATACTTTGTGAACACATATTGATAAATGTTTCTATAGATTGATAAATGATGAGCTAAAAGATGTAATATATGGAATGATTTTTGGCTAACATAATTTACCTGGATTTTATCAAAAGCAAATTAAATATATGTGGAGTAATGTGTCAACAAATTTACCAACTTTAGATTTGTATTTATTTCTTTAATTTTGTGACTATGCATTATATCAATCAGTCTGAACTTGGTTTTTACAGACTTTCTGGTGTCTGTTGGGTTTGCAAGTACCTTGTGTTCATGAGATCTTGTTAAACTAAATCAGGATAGAGATACCTATATACCTTAGTACAATACTCTTTTAAATAGCTATCTTGTAGAGAAATTGAGATATTTATCTATAAATAAAAATATCCGACAGCAGAAACATTTAATTTTTGAGACCTATGCAGAAAACAGAAAGACAGAGTTCACACCATGCCGATATTTTCACCCACAGTATTTGCTGAGTGCTTTGCTGAGTGCAATGTGCTTATTATGGGGAATTTAGTCTCCTTGCAGAAATACTGAGCACTAATTTCTTGATAAGCTTAAAACAAAGATTACTCAGGATCTCTTTGTTCAAGAGAGGTATACAATAGAATGGATCCATCTAAGAGTAATAAGAACTGAAAAGGCCATAAAGAAATATTAAATGAAGCATGAAGCAAAGCTATTTCTACACTCTTGACTGGAGGGCAGACATGTATGCATTCCAATAAGACTGCTTTGTAGTTAGAGATTTTTAACAATGGGGCTGATGAACAAAGCAGGACAGCAGTACTCTGCAATGATTTTCTTTATCATCAACTTGATCTTTTATTTTACATGAAATTCTCCAATAAAATCCACCTACTCCATTTTTCACCTTCCCTAACAATCATTTTGATTTTCAAGAGGTGAAAGACTCATTGAAAAGCTTTGATGAGTGCAAGAGCATTGGGAACCAGGTTGTTCAGTAGATAATAGAAATACTCTAGAACAGTGAACAAAGTGAATTTTTTAAAAAAAAGTTTATCTGAGTATTTCACAGTCTATTCCCATCACAGGTGTCTGATCACTAAGCATAAGGACAGAGGCTGCAGCATGTGCCATTTCTCTAAATTAATTATGACATGAAAACAGTTTTTACTTTTTAATGCTGAACATGAGCCCCTTCATAGGATATTTGTATATATTAACAAATGATTATTCCACACAGCAGAAAAGATACAATATGGCTTATACTTAATTCTAACAGCCTAGGAGTAGTATATGCTTCTGATCACCAACATTACATTATGATTGGAGCAAGCACCATCACTGATGTAATACTTCACCAGAGGCAAGCAATAACTTGATCTGGCTTAGGTCTCCTGTTAGTCCCAGAAGCTGTGAGTGTGAGAGGTTTATAGAAGTTGGGTAAAGTAAAGAAATGAAAGCACAGTATATAGCTATTATGAAGAATATATAGAGAATCTCAGAAGGGAAGGAAAATATGGAGTAAAATCTATTTAAAGGAATAATACAAAATAGGTATGAAGATTAGGAATGCCAAATCCCTGGCTTCAAGGAATTGCCAAAATCAATGTGTGCCTCTCTTTGCTGGATGAAAAGAAGAATATTCATCATAACTTGAACAATTTTATAGGATACAGAGGGCTCCTTATGCATCAGTTAACTGAATGCATGAAGTCACAAAACTGTTTCAGGAGTATTTCAGTAAAATGTTTATGGACACAGGTAGGATTTTCTATCAGGAGTCTATTGTTTTAAATATGATGTGAGATGACTAGAAATACCATTTATAAAGTCAAGTTTAATTTAAATTTAAATATTCATATTTTAAATATTTAGATGTAGTCTTACCCAACAGACAGAAATGGCTCCTTTGATTCAAGCCTGTAAAATATGAAAACATTATTTTAATATAATAATTTGCTATATATTCAAACATAGGTTTTATATACATATGGTAAAATATTGTACTGGTTTTGATGAAAATGTGTTTTATAACAATATACATATACATATATACATATACATAAACATATACATATATATTCATGTTCTAGTTGTATTGGGTGGTCAAATACAAGAAACCCTTTTGTTTTTGCTTCCTAAGCATGGAGATTATAAGTGTGCCACTAGACCTGACTGTTTTAGTATTGGTTCCAGGGATTGAATTTGGGGTCTCAGTTGCAAGGTGAGCCCTTCACTGGCTGCACTGTCCTCTTCACCTCTACAAATACTCAATGTAGAAGTAATTATAAGAAAGTGACAGGAAATTTGATTACTCACCAAATAACTGTTACTTTTATATATTCAAAGTGGTAATGGAAATAAAGGACTGTGTCAGAATTAGACAGCCCTTGTCAGTAGTTTGCCTTCATTTCCTTTTGCATGTATCAAAACATGACCTGTTAGAAATAAATCTCAGTGCATTGTGGAAAGACCTGAATAACCTCCTGACACAGACCATGATGTCACAACACAGAAGATGTAAAAAGCACGAGCCCTAGCAATTCCCCTATACAGATACCAAGAAGCAAGCAGGTTCAAACACCAGTGGTTGTTAAAGGTCTAGTGGTGTGCATTTATTTAGTCTTTTCCTTTTTGTGAGTTTTAGACATTCATATTTATACCTTTAGGTAAACTAATGAGACTCTTTTATTTGCTTGGTGTTTTGTATATTTGTGTTATTGATATGCCAACAGACACAAAGGGAAACTGGGAAAATTAATAATTACACAAAAGATGTTTCTGTAATTAGTCCTGTGTTTTTCATCTAATAACACTGAGAAGAACAGAAAATATGAGCATAATTGGATTGATTCTTCGATTTTAGCCAAAAATGTCAGACTTAAGTGTAAGTGTATGATCTGCCTGTGTGAGATGAAATCCTTCAGCTTCTATACCATCACTTAAGAATTTCATTGAACTGCATTGCTTAAAAATGTCATAGATAACCCAAATAAAAACAAGGCTCCCAGTGTGCATTCACTTCCCACTATACGAAAGCTAAATATCCAAAAGCTATAAAAATATGTTTCAAATCAAGATTATTGATTAAATGTTCTTAAAGTTTTTCTGAAAATTCCAGATAAACAGGGATTTCATTGGGATCTGAAGGGATATATGTTATTTTGCTGCTCCTTACTTCTTCATTCATTTGACTATTTTCTTGTAATTGTAATTGTCAAATTGTCAGAGTTAAGACTCGCCCAAGTGGTAAATCTCTAGATATGACATTGAAGAAATTTCTAGAGTGAGGTTGGAGAACACAACATAAAGTCAGACATTAGCATTCTATGGATTGGGGGTCTTGGACTGAATAAAAAGAGTTTTAACTGAACATTAGTATGCTTCACTGTGTGTTTCCTGACTCCTCATGAAGAAGACAAGTTACCTCATGTTCCTGCCATGAGGAACTATACCCTCAAACTATGATTGCTTTTCTGAAAGTGCTATTGAGTATTTGTCACGTCAACAAGAAAAATAATGAATATATCCATCAAATGTTTCATAAAAGTTTCAGGGAGGAAGTCAGAGTTTTAAAAATGATATCAGACTGAGAGTTTTGATGGTTATTTTATACCAGAGGTGGTTGTCAACTTTAGTCTAAAGCCAAATGATACTCACTATGAAATTTTATATTTTATAAATTTTATATTTAGTCATAGACTAAGAATGCTTTTATGTTTTCATATGGTAAAAATTCTAAAAGAAAATGATATTATTTTTGTCTGGTGAAATTAATATATAATGTCAAATTCAATGTCTTTAGAAAGAGCTCCTGGGAACATAGCCATAGGTATTAGACTTGTGTATTGTTCGAAGATATGTTTGTGCAACCGCGATGTGTTTAAGTTGGGGTAAATATGGTGTGTCCATAATCTTGTAGTATTTGCTTCATATATTTTATAAAAAACAAAAACAAAACAAAACAAAAAAAACACCACTCTTATTCTTTATAATTATCTTTCCGGAAAAAAATAGAAACAACCTTTCACAGAAATAGACAAATGATATTTTTAATATATAGCAAGATTTCCCCCTGATTTAGAAAATCATAGTAATTTGAATTGCTTCTCTGTTTCTGAACTTCAGTTTCTGTTTTAGTGGCAATTTCTTCCAAGATAACATTTCATATCACCACCTTTCTTATCAATTTTCATAGCACTGAATGATGACAAAATCTTCCATTGTCTCCCTAATATGCACATGATCCATCCCAGATGTTCATCATCTTCCTTAACTCACTCTTACTGAACAATTCACCAAAGAGTAGTGGTCTACTTGCTACCCAGACATTCGCATTTCAGGTTTTCTTTGATGCCTTTGATGGCCTAGTTCTCTAGTAAAATGCCATTTATGATCTCTCCCCTTATGGATGATGTATAAAGTTCATTTCAACCAAACTTCTTTCCCACATTAATTTTTAGGTTACCAATACTCATAGTTCTTACTGGGACATAGTCTTGGGACAACTTTAATATATTTAAAGTAAATTTGTAGATTCATTAAGCTTTGGAAAAATACTAATGTGCATCTCAGCTGAGAAAAGAAATTGGTAGCAGTTTAATGCTAATTTTTCTGTGGATCCTGGTTAAATAGGACCTGTGTACCAAATAAAAAAGATATTATTGCCCATTAGACATCCCATGCCATAGATTCTAACACTCCTGAGCATCTATTTGGTGAAGCATAACTGAAACTCAGGAAAAGAAACTTTCATTGGGCATCATAGCACATCTTCTTTGTGAAGACACTGCAGAAGAATGTCACAGAAGCTCATGTTGAGTGGTTCTCTGCTTTGGTACCACATACTCAGTTATGAGTCATCACCTTGAATTAAAGTCTCCAACCTTGAAATTTGAGAAATATCATCCACACGTATGGCTCCCAATTATATTACATACATTCTTACCAATTTATGTTTCTATTATGAACAGTAGGAGCTTGAATGCTTAGAGCAGCTATTAGAGTTCCTGCTGCTGATGGGCTGTTGTGTATAGGTTTATGGTAAAGACAGATTGCCAACTAAACACAGCTTCCTAAGTGTATAACAAGCTTATTTTAGTCCTTAAACCTGAAGAAACAATACAAAAGAAAAGGCAATGAGAAATATCCTTTCAGAGAAAAATGATTTCTCAGTTTAGTGCTTAAGAACATGTCTACATTGTGATATGCCCAGAGAGAACTTGCCTATGAGCATTTATAAGGTAATTGTTTTGTGAAGAAAGAGACTGATTTTATCTTTCCTAAGATTTAGTTTTCCCAAAAAGTAGGTAGTGAATTTAATAATACTTCATGCAGGGCCCAAGAGAATTTATCAGTAGAATAAAATAAATGCATCATAGCCATTAGAAGAAAGAAGTGGGAAATTGTAAAATAGAACATAGAGTTAATATCAATATGAAGAATTAATGAGATTAAAACTACACTTAATCACAAACTATATTTAATAAAGATCACTCATCATTCAAAGTGTTTCATCATCACTTACTTATTTAAAGATGCTATTGTTCTTTGAGATAATTATTACTATCCACTGGAAGAAACAGAGTAAAAGATTGTAAGCTTTATCTCCTCTCATGGTCACACAGCCAATAAGTGATGGAGAGTTGAATTCAGGAGTTCTGCCTCTAAAGTTTCTACCTGCAGTTCTGGGTGGTAGTGTGCTGCCCTGCAGACTTCCGTAGTCTACAGAGCTGCTTACATTTGTCCAAATATACACGTCATCTCCCACTTCTTTATAGTCTTGGGTGTAAGTCACAATGGCTTGTTTTCTGACTATGATGGCAGCACCCTACCTTACTCATACCTGTTAAGACTGTACCCCCTAAAACACGAGCTTCCTGTATTTTAAGTGCCACAATTATGGCTTTATTTGTTTAGTTTTCTGAGGCAGGGTGTTATTTTGCCCTATAAGGCTGTTCTTGAAATCATTGTTCTTCTGCTTCAGCTTCCCGAATGCATGAATTACAAGCTTCTGCCATTGTGTATAACATATTATTTATTAGAGACTCATAAGAATGGTTTGTCTGTAAACTTTGACTACTTTGCCATCCCCTGATCTTGTCCTTCATATATAGACTAAAAGTCAAAGTCCTTAAAATAAATAAGATCACTCATAGTCTATAACCAGTATAACTCTTTGTTCCTTATGTTGTACTATTTCTGTGTATATGGCTTAAGCATCAGCCAGTTACCATATTGCTCATTGTCTCAGTGGTATTTTGATTTCATATGTTTTTATTGTGTTTTTATAGACACAACTTCAAACAATTAAAAAGATTATTGCTTTTCTAGGAAACTAAAATATTTTAGACAGACTTAGATCTATAAAATGCATACTATGAATATAAAAAATGGCATTTTGTAGTTACAGGATCTTACAGTTAAAATGACAAGTAGCAATACTGTTTGCTATTATCTGATCCATTCCTTTTAGCAATGACAGCCCAGGCCCTAATGCATATTTAGCAAGCACATGGTACACAACTGAGGGATTCATGTTTGAGAATCCATTTGCCTAATTTTCTTTTGAATGTAGCATTGGAAATGTAAAGAACTTGTTGTGGCTCAGTAGTCTCATTCAGATAATAAAAATAATTGTAAACCCAGTTTTGATCAGGAAATATATACACTCAGCTATTAAATAAAGAATAAGTGGACTGATAAGTCCATGTTGCAAACCTGGACAATCACAGAACTCACTCAAAAGTCAGTACAATACTCTTTATTACTCTTTGATGCTCTATGAAAATGAAAAAAGACAAAATTGCCACCCTGGCTGATCTTTAGCCAGCTGCATCTAATAAGGAAGACAGTGGTGACCAGGTCACTTTGAATTATTCCTTAGCTGATTGTTTGTCAATTGTGGGATAATTTAACATAGTAAAGTTTTTTTTGTTGTTGTTGTATTTTTTTTTGGATGAAGGAGTACATTTTGATATGTAAAATACATCTTGTGTATTATACTACATAGAGAGCACAGGATACAGTCTTCATTCCAAGGCATTGATTGCAACAAGCTTTTCCTTGTAAGTGATGAAATGTGAGTGAGCAGTGATGTCTTATAAAAATATTAACACCTGCAAAATAACTTTTTAATCTCTTCCATCTGGTATACTTTGTATATTAACATACAACACATTGGTAAATCTACTTCAACATTCCTTTACTGTCAATGTAATTTTCAAAAAATAAACTTCTTCATGTGGCTAGAAAAACAATTCACATGTAACTGTAAATGAGTTTGCTGTGAAATGCTGAAAGATGGAATTTGTCTTAACTCTCTTGAAACAACACAAAACAAAATAGTCTTGTGATCCTGCACTTGCCATCTAGAATTTCATAGCTAGGAGATAACTATTTTGGAAGAACAAATGTCTCCTTAAGGGAAAAAAAAAAGAGAGAAACTTCTTTGATATACTGGGACAAGAAGTACTCCCCTCTGTCCATACACTGGTGTTCATCTTGCTAGCTGGTGTCTTTATTTGACTGAAAGTTCAAAATATAATAGTAAAAAAGCTTGGCATAGGCACACGGTTGACACTTGTACCAACCACATTATTTCTCTAGCCATGGCTACCTACAAGGGCATAGCATTGACATGGATTACAAGGATTACCCCTAGTATAGTCGTGTATTGTCAACAACATGAGAAATTGGTGGCAAAGACAGGTTCTCAGTTAGACTGAATGAATTGTCTGGTATGCTGCAAACATGAGTAACCATCTCCTTATGAGCTAGCATACTATAGAGCTGGGAGATCAAAAAAGCTCTAATTTTCTTGTCAGCTCTGATGAATTGATGATGGCTTCTAGGAACAATGTGTTGACAAGAACTCTAAAACCTTCTTAGGCCAGAGGATGTGAAAGGGTTGTAATTAACCTATGTCTGTTGCCACAGTGATGGAGAATAGAAAAAGAATGATGTCTAAATATGTACTTATACATATTATATTGACAGAAAGCACACAGTTTTATTCAGGAATACAAAATGAAGGAGCGTTTAAATTCCTTAGAATAACAGATATACAGACCATGTGCCAACATGAACCTAACAATGAATATTATTTAGTTTCTTCTATGTCATATGGAACATTTTGAATTTGGAAAGAGGCATTTAAAAACATTTAACCTTTAGAACCATCTTGTTTACAAAATTGACATCATTGTCACTTCTATCTTATAAAGGACAAAGTAGGAAAAGACTGTTTATCTTTCTTCAGATTTTAAAACTAGAAAAACACAGAGCATGATATTCATAGAAAACATGCCTCTAGACTTATTTCAGCATATTTGTGTGCTTTTCCTGTATTTATTTGTTGATCATTAAATAACCAAACTATCCTGCAATTATAAAGAAAACCAAGCTTGTTCATTCCTGTGGTAGAATACCTCTCCAGTGGATTCAATTTCTTTGGAATAAAAAGTAGCTTTGCTCTGTCCTCCTGCAATACCATTTTCAAGGGATTTCATGCCCACGTGAAATCTCAGCTGAGGGCTACCATCAGACCTCTTGGTAAGCTTCATTTGCAGTTGCCACCATCTGTACTGCTGTCCCCAGGGACAGATTAATAGATGGCTATGGGATCAGCAAAGAATCTCAGTGAGGTTTTTCCACTCACAGTCATGACTTTTGCTTCATTGGAAATTGAAGCTGCAGGGCTCATATCTCCTGGACAGTCTGTAATGGTCTTTCATAATACTGCCAGAGGATGTAACTATAGTAAGAAAAGAAGCAAGACTTGAGAAGTACCTCGTGGCAAGAAAGATCATTAACCCTTGTAAGATTCTCTTAAGAGGCTTAAACTACTTTATCTGATACTTCAGTAGTCTTCAGTGAGAATGGGAATAATATTTGACCGAGGTAGTTCGGTGACTTGCTCTATCTCCAATATGACCCTAGCATGTACATCACTGCTCCACAGTAGAAGTGATGCACACAGCTGTGCAGACATTTATAGTAAACTAAGTAAAATCATTTTCTAAACAAAAGTGCATTTAAACTCAATCATTTTTCAATAGGGCATTTTTTTCATTAATGTTCGGAGCTTAGGATGTGAGAGAGTGGTACGCAGAAAGCAAGCAAGGGACTTTTATGCTGTCTCTTTCAGCTATCTTTAGTTGCTTGCTAATGACTAATAAACCCCACATATCAACTCCATCTACCTAAAGTGCTGTCAGTGGAAGCAGAGCATCAGTCAACAAGTTATCTAGTTATAGATCTCAATTCTCAGTCCTGTACATTGCCTGATTATTTTTGCCATTTGTCATTGTTCTATATTTGAAGACCATATTATTCAGTGCAGTTTTATGCAGTCATGTATTAACCAGTCATGCTACGTTATGGCACATATGAATGGTGGTCAGCTACTAAATGTATTCTCAGGACACAGTCAGATGGAAGAGCAGCTGACATCTGCCATCTTCAGACATCCATATTGTATTACTTTTTTTTTGTATTTATTTTTATGTATATGAATGTTTTCTACATGTGTTACTGGACACCATGAACCTGCAGTGCCTGTAGATGCCAAAAGAGAGTATCAAATCTGAAACTGCAGTTTGTGGTTATCTGTCAGATAGGAGGAAGATACTTGAAACTAGGTCCTCATGAAGTTCGGCCAAAGTTCTTAACTACTAAGCCAACTCTACAGCTTAGAATAAAATTATCTCCCCTACCTTTTGTTCCTTAAATTGGACAGTGCCAATTATCTAAGGGAGTTATTCAGAGCCCCTTTCCCTGGAAGGAGACCCCTTAATGACTGGCAATGTAAATAGATTCTCTTTCCTACTGAGCTATAGCTGTCCTAAAGCACATGGATCTCTCATTCTAGGATTTACCATTTCTGACTTCTTTCTGTATTAACCTGCATAATTTAGTCACATACTTAAATAAGGTGGATATAATGTCTGATTTGTTCTTTTAAAAATTTTAAATAGTTTTCACAATGCAGAGTCCATAATGAATTACAAGTTAACATCAATGTGGTAGAACACTTGCCTCAAGCAATAAATTCTCACTGGAAATATCATTCACTGTTTCATAGAATTCAAAGTGGCTCACTGGTTGATTGAGTTGCTTATTAATGTGTCATGTATTAAAATTCAAGAATGCAGTATCTGGAACACTCCTCCCGTTCTTTATGAAACAACAATTACCCCTTCTCAACCATTTAAATTTCATTTATTAGTGGTTGACTCTTGCAAACATCCAGTCTGGATTCTTTTTCCTAATTCCAAAGTCGTTACTCAACTCTCTACTTGACATCATTACTCAGATGTCTCATAGACATCTCAACTTTAACATGTCCCAGAAATGAACAAGATACACCCTCCACAGCCTCTTCCATCTTCTCCAAAAATTCATTTTCTCGTTGACATGACTCCATATTTACTTGACTCCAGATTCTTAGCTTCTAAGACCTTGAAAGCATCTCTGGTAAGTAGTCTGATCATCAAGTAGCTCCATTTTTTCCCCTACATATCAAGAGACACATCCTACTTTAATGGAAAGAATGTGGCTTTTTTTTTTTTTTTTTTTGCAAGTCATGATTCTCCTGCCTCAGCTTCCTGATTACGGGAATTCTAAATGTATGTACGTCATGTCTAGCTTCCTTTCTCCTTGAAGTCAAGAATTCTGACTACTTTTGAATTCACTTTAATATGACAAAGCCTTTAATCATCATAGGAAAAGGCTACGTGGATAATCAACCTCAATTGACATAAATGTATGTACTATCCTGGCTGGTGTACTAAATGAGATATGTACTAGCCATCTACTCACCACACAGAATAGAGCTTTTCAATTAGAAATATTCAGACCATGGAATATATCATTTTTTAAAAAGAAGTAGCAGATTTGGTTATTGATAATAGATGACAAAACAGGCTTGACTCTATTCTTTATCTTAATCTACATCCAATATGCCAGTAGTCTTGTTAGCTCTGCTTACAAAGTATAGACAAGTGTAACCAACACTTGTCTATATCAGTAATGTCAGTTTGGTTTTGCATATTCCACCATTGGTTCTCTGCATAATATCTCAACTTGCAGCTACTGTGATGCTTATGAATATATTTATGGCCTATATCAAATGCTATACCATTCCCAGGTCTCTATTTCACTCAGAAAAGAACTGAAGTATTTCCTAGATATCCAGACTCTCTCCCATGTTGTATCTCCAGTATTACCCATTCCTGTCTCTGTCTCTGTTCCAGAGATATTGGACTTCTGCTGTCTAAAATATAGGGATATTCCTATGGTATAAGATCATTTAATGGTTATTCCATTTACAAGAAAGCCCTCACCAGTTTACCATTGCTTTCAAGTCTGCCCACGAATGTCTTGTTAGAGTGCCCCATTCAATACCACTCTTCGCTAGTTATATTGTCCTATGACATATACTACCTCCTATGTGTAACACACACCTAAATAAATTTGGGGCAGTTTTGTTACCTGATGTATATTGGTGACAAAAATAAGTAAATGAATCATAATAATTTAATTATAAAATTTAGCAAATTTGTATAGTCCTTTTTCCCACTACATGGGTTGAGCAGAAATCTCTAATATGAGGTGAAGCTGATTTCTTCCTGGGTCTGCCTTATTGACAAAAGGTAAGAGATTAACTGTATTTCCAGTCCTTAGATATTATTATCTAATCAAAATTGCTGGGGTCAGACATTTTTTCAACTCTCCAATGTTTTTGACAATCCTCAGTAGTGACTCATTTAAAGGAATTATTTACTCATTCTTTTATCCATTGACTCAGTCTTTCTCTAAAATTAGGCTGTACATTAACTTCTAAGTACTAATGACTGTTGTAGCAAGCTATATTATGGAGACCAGCTAAGGGGATTGTCCAAGTGCCCCCATCTTTGGTCTTTTTCTCCAGTCAACATCTTATTGGAGAAGTTTTGTTTAGGACGTGTGTCTGTGTCCAAGAGGTCAAATGGCTGCTTTTCTTGGGAGTGACTTCTGACTAAAAGCATGTCAACTGTCTGGTAACTGCCTACCTACTTGTAATTCACTCACAGATCTCATTTTCTTATGTCATCCTTTTTGAATTACATGTAAAGATACATGCATCAGTTGAGTTTGAATTTTCAAAGGTTGTTCATATCTATATTTTCTTAAACCACTAAACATGTGATATTCTTCTAATAAAGAGAGATAATGACTGCCAAATGATAAAAGATAGTCTTCAACTATGCAATAGAAACCATACAATCCCACATGTCTCTCTGCAATTGTCTCACCATCTTAGTTATATCTTTGCTCTGGTTTAGTCAGTTGTCCTAGTAACAGAACTGAGGAAACCAGCAACACTGTGCAAAGCAACTCTAGCCAGAGATCTGTCTCACTCATGCTTGTTGGCACATTGTAACTTATTTGCACAAATAGAAATTTATTTGTACTCTTTACAATTTCAGGGATTGGTTGGTGCATCATTCTTAAAAAAGCCCCCCCCCCCTTTCTCTCATGTGTGTGTGTGTTTGATGTTCTCTGTTTGTTGCTTATTTGTATGTTTTCTTTGTTTTATTATGCTTTGTTTGTGTCTTTATTTGCCTGTATTTGTTCTAAAGAGAGGAATACTAGGCATGGTGTTGAATAGGTAGGGAAAATATGGGGCAAGAAGAGGGAGGAACAATGTGGATCCGAATATATTGTATGAGAAGATTATTTTCAATAAAAATTTTTTAAAAAACATTTATTCTGTATCTACTAGCTCCTAACCATTCCTTGTGTTGTGTTTATTGGTTCCCCTTGTTCAAATGAGCCTAGGACTATGCTCTGCATAACATGGCTATGATCATCTGGCTGTATGCAATTGTTACTTGTAAATCTCACACATTGTATCTTTTCAAAGCAGCTGCAAAGCTATGGGATCACAGATTTAGGACAGTGAGGGCCAGTTGGAGTCAAGCAGAAACACTGTCTCATTGCTTGCTAACCCAAGTCAGAAGTCATCACCATGCATCCATGCTTACCTGACGGCACCACTTTACCTTTTACGCTTTTGAGGATGAGATCACTTCAGCTGTTCTCTCCATACAGCCTGTTCCTTTACCCCTTTCACTCAGTGAGACCCTTATATTATCTTGCTACTAACTGACTGACGCAGCACTTCAGGCAGTTAGCTCTGACAATGACTTTATCTCCACATGGGCGGCTGGCCAGCACTGAACTGTGAGACTAAAGTTAATGAAGTTGCCCTTTTAGAAAATTAACTTTTCCAATAACTGTGGGGACTTGTAAAGATGTGGGGTTGCATGGAGCATTAAAAAAGTGGTCACTATTTTCTGCCTGAGTGCTTGTGCATAATGCATATCATTTGCAAGGGATACAATCTGCTTTTTAATGTATTTCTTTTGTTGTGGAAAAACTTCCATGGAATTGTATTAGTGCTAGGTAATAATTTGGAAGAAAACACAATCTAAAGCCAATCACAGTTAATATTTTTGCTTTATTATTCTTCATACATGTATTAAGAAAGTATGGTGGTTTCTAAGAGAAATGTTCCCCTTCGACTCATATGTGACCAGTTGGTCTTCAGTTCATGGTGCTTTTTAGAACCTTGTAGTTTTGGCGAAAGAAAATGATCACTAGGTAGTCTTTGAAGGTTTATAGTTTTCCCCACTTACTCTTTACACCCTCTATTTCCTATGTATAGCTGATATGGAACATTTTATTTATAAAGGATTAAAGAGAAGGCTTTGAATATTAAAGGAGATTTAGGACCTTTGACTTTGAGTTCTGATTAGTGATAAGCCTGTTAAAGATTGTGGAGCTTTTGAATATTTGCCACATGTTTAATTGTGATATGAGCAGGAATCTATGTGAGTCAGGGGCTGCTTGTTGTGGTTTCAATGAGAAATTACCTTGTAAGTTCATGTTTTTTAGTACTTGGTCTCAAATTCATGTGCTGTTTGGGTAGGTTATGAAACCTTTAGGAAATACAGCCTTGCAAGAAGAAGCGTGTCAGTGGGGCAGCTTTGAGAGTTTATAGTCTTGCCCCAAAGTGTGCACTCTACACATTCTGTGTGGGGTTGAGATGTGATCTCTGAGCTTTCAACTCCAGCCACATACCTTTCCTACTATTGTGGACATCTAGCCCCCTGAAACTGTAATCTAAAACAAGCTACTCTTGTAGTTGTTTTTGGTCATGGTATTTCAAGATATTTTATTTTAGAAACAGAAAGGTAAGTTATATTGTGAGTTTTATATAGGTTTGTTTCTTGTTTCTAAAATCAAATGCTAAAACCTTTTCTATGTCACTCTCAATATATTTTGAGTGATTAGCATAATCAGCATATTACTATAATATTATATTTTGGTTGAATCAGATTATCTTGTGATTATGGAGAAATCTGCAAACTACAACTTTGAAACACTTAGTATTTTTACATTATAAAAATATTTAAGGTTATGTCCTAAAATGTGCTTCAATATATGCAATGTCTTATTTAGAATATATATTTGAGGCATTGTTTAGAGTTTGAAAGTAAATTCAAATAAATTCCACAGTGGTGCATGGAAGCCTGGCTTTTTCCTCCAGATAAGAACATAAACAAGAGGGTCTCAGAACATTAGGTATGAGTATAAACTAACAAAGGTGTGCTTTGAGTTCCTAATTTAATGATGAGAAAATGACTTAAAGAAGTTTTCATTGCTTCCAAACTCCTGGTTTTCAAATGAGTTTCATGGTTTCAGGTTCCCGACTTTCAGTCCAGTGTGCATTCTAATGACTGGTAATTCTGTCACAAAAGTGATTTACTGCCAGAAGAAGGAATGTTTCATGGAAAGGTTAAAACATGAACACTTTGGTATCTCAGTATGATGGGTTTAATGGACCGTGATTCTGCAGTATTGTAAACATAAGCAAAACATTTGCCTACTTAGAACTGGAAGATCCCCAAACATTATAAAATATAAAAGTGTCAATAAAATGGATTATAATCACATTTAATTCCACTGGAAAAAACGTTTTGAAAGTTTAATAGTTCATTTTCCAAGGGAATGTTGTGTGTCAAACATAGGTAATTGATAATCTACTAAGACCATGATGCCTCTCTATCCTCTTTCGTCTAAGCATAGGAAAGAAAGCAATTCAGGTTTATTCCTTACAGATAAAGGTCAAACACAAGAACTGCCTTTCAAAACTTGCTGGATAAGATATGAAATTTTCACAAGAAGAAAATTAGACTATTCATAATCAATATATTTTTAATCAATCCAAACTAAGAAACTATTAATTTCAATTTTCTAGGAATAGAACTATTATAGTTAACCTTTGAAAACTTTATAACAATTTTTATTACATCATAATTTGTAAGAATAATTTTCAAAGTTTAATTGATGAGGACAAATATACAGAACATGGAATAATCTAATTTTATATGTCAGGAGCTATCTAGCATAGGCTAAGACTAACAGGTGGTCTTCCTAGAGCTGCCCCACCTTTTTTACATGATCTGCAATAGGCAAGCTCTATAAGGTATGGTCTCAAAGAAACTTTATCTCAGGATTGCTTCATGTAGCTGATATGTCTTTCTTGATATTATTAAATTAATATAATATCTGTGGATTAGCCAACCCTATTGAACAGATTTCCTGCAGTTCAACATAAAGATGAAATTTTATGAATTAGTGCCATTTAGATGAATTAATGATTTTGTAGAATTCCCTATTTGATTCAAGTAATTTTAGGGAGAAACTTTTTAAAGGATAGTCTTAGTTGTCTTGCCAGAAAGATGGAATAAAGTTAGAATCAAGAATAGAATGTGCCCAGTCCTCATAATAGTAAGTAAAGACTACATAATAAGAAATACAATGAGTTTTCATAATTGCACTAAAAAGAGAAATAAGCATGGGAGAAATTTGTGTTCAAGAAAAAGCATTTAAGTCCAAGGATGAAGTCACAGGTGTGCACAATGATAAGACAAGGCCTTGAGAAGCTGTTGCTTTGAACTAATAATGAGCATGGAGAGTGAAACACTGTTTTGAACTTAATTTCAAAATCCTTTTGTAACTCCCATTTTATGTAACATTTTAGAGATGAGGTAAATTTTTAAAGAACTTTTGTCCATAAAAAGGCCAGAGAAAAGAAATAAAGATTGTGCAATGGATTGGCTTGGAGGGCTCTGTACCATCCATCCATCCATCCATCCATCCATCCATCCAAATGTAGTGGTGTAGTCATTTTCCATTTCACCCAGTGTGTATATGTATGTGTATGCGTATGCGTATGCATATGCATATGGTTATGCGTAAGGGTATAGGTATGAGAATGAGTATGGGTAAGGGTATGGGTATGGGAAATGGTATGGGTATGGGTATGGGTATGGTATGGGTATGGTATGGGTATGGTATGGTATGGTATGGGTATGGTATGGGTATGGTATGGTATGGGTATGGTATGGGTATGGTATGGTATGGTATGGGTATGGTATGGGTATGGTATGGTATGGGTATGGTATGGGTATGGTATGGGTATGGTATGGGTATGGTATGGTATGGTATGGGTATGGTATGGTATGGTATGGGTATGGTATGGGTATGGTATGGTATGGGTATGGTATGGTATGGGTATGGTATGGCATGGCATGGCATGGTATGGGTATGGTATGGTATGGTATTGGTATGGTATGGTATGGGTATGGTATGTTATGGGTATGGTATGGTATGGGTATGGTATGGGTATGGGAATGGGTATGGTATGGGTATGTGTGAGAGACTCTTTCTTTCCTCTCCAATTCACTATGAGTTAGTTCTCCAGGCTAACTGCAAAGGGCTCCTTGCTAGTTGGTCAGAAAAAGGAGCACTAGTAATAAATCCTCTACTGAATTTCCCACCACTATACAGCATGTGTTAACTGCCAGAGAATTATATACAAAAGTTCATAAAGTAAATATTTGTTAAGTTTTTTACTGCTTAATGAAGCACAGAACAGTTAGAGAATTAAAAGGCCAGAAACCATCCATCTTTTGCCCTGCGTCCAATGCTGTGTCCCACTTCAACTGTTTCTAGCCAGGCTGACCCCTGGCATTTATAAAAATAATTTATGTGGTTAATTAAAAGGTATTCACATTCTAAAGATGAGACATGATGACAGCAGAGAGAGGTCACGTGATTGTCATAACTCATCTATATTTTTATGTAATTTTATATATGCACATGCATATTTTCTTTCTACTTTCAATATGTAAAATGGGCTTGAATGTTGTTCTACATATTTTCCTTTTATTTATCATGTTGATATATGATACACTATTCGAAGAGTACAGAATATACAATAATGATTTCACAGGTAACATCATGATTTACAAAGCTATCATGGACAAATACTTTTGATACCAGTATTACACAAGGCTGTCATCAAACTACACTCTCACTTGTGCTTCTGCTTTAAAACTAAAAAAAGAGCCTCCCAAAAATGTAGATTTGAAAGAGGGTTTTAAATTATGGGATAGTTTTTGAAATGAAGGCAGAAAATCAGGGTCACAATTCCAGTTCTAGGATACCCTAGCTTACTCTGTATCTGACCCTGTTTTCTCCTACTAATGGGATAAATACAATTTTAAAATGACAGACTCCCTCCTATTGCAGATATGCAGTTTCCTGAATTTCCTCCTTCTCTTTTTTTAAGTAAACACCCTATCACCCTAAAATTTTTTGCCATAAGGACCTTCTCGTGTGTGTGTGTGTGTATGTAAACTAGCATTTCAATTTCCTAATTTTCTATGATTCTGAATTTTCTATGATTCATGGAGTTAAACATGTTCTTATTGTAATTTCAATATCCGGAATCATAGGACTCCAGCTTTGTATGTATGCTGTATATGTATATGTGTATTGATATTATGTACATGTATTGCTGTACATTTGGTGTAGTTTATACATCAAGTGACTTGTAAATGCTCATGTTAAGGGTGTGGTCCCCCCAATACAACAGTGTTTAGATCTGTGCTATTGGAGAAGAGAATAGGTGCTGAGGGTTGTGATTTCATCAATGATTCACTGATGGGCTTTTCATCTGTTGTCCCTATTGGGAGGTGATAGAAATGGACAAATAAGGCCTGACTGGAGTAGAAAGCATGCTGAGTGTGTATATTATCTCTGGCCTCTTAATCTGGCTCAATCTTATTCCTGCTTGACCTGAGCATAACGGCTCAGATCCACCATGCCCTCTCCATCAGGATGCAATGCCTGTCATTAAAACTAGAGACAATGTGATCCATTTTCATGAAGTAAAATTTTTGAAACTTCAACCCAAATCTAATATTTCTTCTTTTAAATTGTATCATGTCTTCACATTGATACAACCCTGATTGAAAAAAAAAAAATCTACACCAAGAAGATTCTGTCCTGATTGCCTGACCATGAAGAACAGAACAATTGGCAAGTGTTATGAGAAGTGTCTAAGCTTAAGTTTGGAGATGTGAACTAGAGAAATTCTGGAAACACAGATTTATTGGGAGACCTTATAAGAAAGAATGCTGATGGGAATGTAAAGAATGTCTGAGTTACTGAACATGGATATAAACTTTCCTGGAGGTTCTGTGTGAACAAAGAATCCTGGATCTCTCCTCTCAAAACAAAGTCATTTAATAGAGTTTATCCTTTATATTCCTGGACATACAATAGAAACGATCTGGCCAATTTCTGAGATATTACAGTGGATATTCATGTTTTGGCAAATAATCTTTCTCCATTTTGCACTTGCTTTAAGATGTTGTGTGGAACTAATTTAAAAGTAACTGACTACTTGAATTGATGGAGAAGCATTCAACACTCAGAACTGTGGTATTACTGAATGCCTTCAGCCAGATTTACTGTGATAACAGTGAGTGAAAAGCAGAGTACAGGGATCTGAAAACTTGCAATTCAGTTAGAAAATAAGTGTGAATAATGTTGGGATCAATGTATGTGTGGTTTCTAGAAGAGATTAGCACTACCAAAAAGAATCCAAGTACTTTGCACATGGAAGGAAATGGGCCACTGCCATATCTCAGAAATTGGCCAGATCTTTCCTATCGTAAGTCCAGGCAAACAAAGGCATAAAGTCTTTTAAATGACTTTGTTTTGAGAAGAGAGATCCAGGATTCTGTATTTATACAGAGCCTCCTGGAAAAATTTGTATCCATGCCCAGTAACCCAGACATTTTTAGAGATCGCTTAAGGCATGAACCTGCCATTTTCCTGTGCTGTGTTGTCCACTGACATCAGCCACATGAAACTGAATTTTCAGACATGCGTAATACAAAAAGTATGGGATCAGGAAGCCATCTACCCGAGTTTGAGAGGAAATCCTTAGAAGTCAGGTAATATGTAAAAGGGTTAGAATCTATGTGTGAAGCCACTTAAAGGACAATACAGGAAGCTTGAGAGAGAAAATGGCTGCAATAGAGACCCCTGGAAGCTGAAGGTTCCAGGAATACGTAAAATCTGATGACAAAAGTTGCAGGCAGTGAACATAACCAGCCCCCAAAGAGCCCATGTAGCTTGCAATCAACATGAGACAGAACATTCATTCCCTTTAGAGTCTATATCAAGCACCATGTGCCTTGGATCCTAGAAATAGAGCTACATCCTGAATAGTTCAAAATATATTTTGAGTTGATTTCTTTTTATTTATCTGTTTGTGTATTTATTTCATGTAAAAGTGTATCATACTGTAGACTAGGTTGACTTAGAACTTATTGGGTAGCTCTGATTGGCATTGACAATCTTTGTGCTTCATCCTGCCAAGAGGTTGGGTTAGAGGTAAGCCTTCATGTGATGCTCTTACTCTTCTTTTGTGAAATGCTTCAGATGATTCAAGTTATACAATAATCTGAGTACACATACATTATATTCATGTGTATAATTGTGTATATATATGTGTGTGTGTGTGTGTATATATATATATGTATATATTACTCAGCTATTATTCTGACATGAGTCTCACAGAAAATTTGAGAAATGCTAGAGTTTTGAGAAGCTATGACTTTTGAAGATGAATTAACTAATTTTGCAATATGAGCTGTGCCTAGAACTCTGGAAACCAGGAACAGAATGTTAAGGAGTCAATATGAAGGGTCTCCCAAAACTCTTATGTGTATGAGGCTTGGTTGCCAATGGTTGGACAGGGGGTTTGGAGATGTGATTAGATCATGATAGTTCTGACTGAATCAAGGTGTTAATCTATTATGGATTGATAATTAGATAATATGTTAATTATGGGAGATGGTATAAAGTAGAAAGTAATATTTTCTTGGGGAATTAGGTCACTTGAATGTGGCCCTGAGCAGGATTTATTGTGTGTGACCATTTTTCTGTGTCTCTGTTCTTTTGATTACCATGAAGTAAGCATTTTTGTTCCACTATGTCCTTCTACTGGGAGGTTTCAACCTCATACCAGGGGCACAACAATGGAACCAGTGGACAAAGTCCGACTCCTCTAAATTCTGCATCAAAATAAATCTTCTCTGTTAACATCATTTTCTAAAGTATTTAGTCACAGAAATGAAAAGCTAGCCTAATTCATAGTGTTTGGGTGATCCTAGCTTCAAAAGAAACCTTGTCCTGAGTAGTCAAATTATCTTCTGTCCAAAAGACATGAGAAGGATATTTATTTTCTTCCTCTGGAAGTCAATTATATAACATAAATTAGGACTCCATTACCCAGAAATGTTAGAATCAATGATGTTTTGTTTATCATTACAGGAGTAGGGACTGTTTAGCTTACAAATAAGCTTGTTATATGTTTTAGCTTATTGGTTATAAATGTATATTTTACTCTGTTTTTAATTTCTCAGGGAACTGCTTGTGATAAGAAATACATTATGGTTTCAAGCTTTTTCTGATTCTACCATATTTGTGAACAAGATTCATGGAATGAAGAAATAGTTTAACTTAATGTCCTTCTTAACTGCACAGTGAAAAGGTAAAACTCTAGTATTAAGTATTCTAACTATTCAGTGTTAGTTTGTTATACTGAAGAATTGAAGCACATTTCCATTTCTTTCATAATCCCTCCTCCATCATCCTATGGGGATATGAGTACAACTTGAAGAAATGGGTGACCTGTTTTCGTTTTAATATGAATGAAAGTAAGCAAAAAAGGGATATTCCAAGGCTTCAGTATAAGAGTTACTGACTATGGGGTATCCCTTCAAAATAAGAGTAGCTGACATATTTCTCATTTAGAAAGCACAATGTCCTAAATCTTTTACCAAGCAGTTAATGGTTTTAAAAATGTTATTTAATAACTCTATTAGTTATTAATATGACCCAGCCAGCCACCCAATAATCAAGGCACAGTAAAAATTTAAATAATCCTATAGATTATTTAAAAATCAGTTTTAGCACAATTACAAAGTGAATTACCAGCAATTTACTCTAGACTGTTAATCCTCCAGCTCTGCTCCCCAAACACTTTCTATTTGAGTCTCACCTGTGTTATTTCTGCTCCATCAGTCTATATTCAGGGGTCATTTCTTTTGGCAACATGCTGCTTGTCTATCATGTCTAATAGAAACATTTTGTTCTTACAGTCTTCTTTCTTCTCCCTCTTTCTCCACTCTCCTTCTTCTTCCTCTTGTTCTTCTCCTTGTGGTCCCTACCTTGTGAACTCCAGCCCAGTAACCTAAACCCTGCTTACCTCTATTCTCCCTAGTAATTTGCTGTCAGCTACATTTATTTAACCAGTAAGAAAATAAGACAAGCAAAGTATCCTTTGATGTGAGTGAGGATCTGCTCATCAGGGGCAACCAGATCTTGGGGGCCAGTATTCAGCATTTGAAAACCCAGCACCAGTCCAATCCTCAACATTAAGAGTTATCTATAACAAGAAAACAAGACACTGGGTTAAAATGCAGTGAAAAGAACAAAAAGTTTATATTGGTAAAGAAAACCAGTGGAATTACCACAATCATAAAAGAATTTTCAACTTAAAGGCTATAAATGATATTGTTCTTTAAAAGGCAATGTATGCAAACCATCTTCCTCCCATGCAGCAGGGAAAAGATGAGATGCACATTCCCTTAACTAGCTCTGGTGTGGACATACAGTATACTGTTTAAACTGTAACCACAGTACCCCAATCTAAGGAAAGATCAAATAGTTCAATGTTAGGAGCATACGCTGTTAAAGGCTATAGGTGAGTCTTTTTGATGAAATAATTTGGTTCAAAAAAAGAGCATGTATTTTCAAGAAACAATATTTGAAAACAAGCTTCAATCTATAAAATGAAATGTCTTTTTATCTTCTTTCTCACCTGAAGACTAAGAGAAGAAAACACAAATTTTAGTCCCTCCAACATCATGGTAACTTTACCTTAATTCATGTCTTCTCATATCAACAAAGAAATATAAAATAGCAGGTCCATTTGTCACTGCATAACATGTGGAAAGCACCCAGGTATGCTACTGTTTTCTATAAATTTGAAGGCTAGGTGATCAAGCCATCAAGTAGTTGGTCCACTCTTACTCACTAACTTATGTAAGTATTTAAATTTGTAGGCAACTTAAGCTTAGGAGACCTTGGAACTCCATTGTGAAAATTCTATTAGGTGGTAAATTTGCCAGAGGATGTCACAGCATGGAAAATTGCCTTGAATGAATTATAAAGGAATCTTTGATGATTTCTTTGTGAGACTTCATGAGAAAAATGTTACCAGCCTTTGAAGTTCTCTCTCTCTCTCTCTCTCTCTCTCTCTCTCTCTCTCTTTCTCTCTCTCTCTCTCTCTCTCTCTGTGTGTGTGCATGCATGTACACACACATGTGTGTGTACACATGTTATATAAGATGATAGTTTTATAATTCTAAATGATGGTAGATAAAACTCTATGAAACACATTTCCACCAGAAAAGAGAATAAAGAAAAATACATTCTCAAATATTTGAGTACCTTTCTTTACTATACTAATTATACCCCCTTTAAACCTTGACTGAAAATTTCCTGTCCCCATGTAATCCATTGTCTTTTATATTCTTTGTTCTAGGCTCAGCTAGGTCATTTTCATTGGCAAAAATTTCAACGGGACTGATCAGTTGCAAAGAGGAGACACTGGCTTGATCTTTCATATTGTTTTAACTTTTGCAATTAAATTTGAGCATGTAAGGTAGACCCAAGATAAAGAGCTATAACCCCTTGTCATTGTATACATTTTCTTAATATACTTACATTTTTGCCTGATCTTATCTTTCCTTTATTTCCTGAGCTGTTACTTCAAGGTTTTTAAAAATTGGCCTCAAATCAAGTGAACAGATGTTGGACTTTTTAATAATACAAATCACAAAGGCCTTACATAGATCCTCTGTGCTAAAGCATTACATTAGAATATCCCCTCTGTCACTATCATGTCCTGCTCCATGGGTAAGAAGATAATAATAGGAATTTGTACAGTAAAATTAATCAGAAAATGACAAAGAGGCCAATCTTTAACTTAGCAGAGAATTGCCTGCAGCAGAACTATTTTTATTGGTATTTTGTCAGCATTTCTTTGAACACTAAAAAAGCATTAAATGCTTTTTGCTTTGGATAACCAAATAGTCATCCCTGAAAGCATGCACAGAAGTAACGTTCTACATAGAGGGCTGGTTGAACTTACATATTTAGGTGTGTGTGTGCGTGTGCGTGTGCATGTGTGTGTGTGTGTGTGTGTACCAATAGTTAATGAAGAGATAGGTGATCAGTTTGAAAAAAGAACAAGGGTGCTGTATGGGAGGGTTTGATGGATAGAAGATGAGAGGATAAACGATGTGGTCACATTATAATCTTACAAAATAAAAAAAATGCAAAATAACACAAAAGGTACAAAATGTAACAAAGTAAAGACCTATAAAAAGCTTTTGCTTTGAGAAGCTATATGACACATTAATGTAGTTGACTGTAAGTTTTTCAACATTATTACTTCCAGTGATTCACCTAAAATAATAGTGCTTGACTCTTTCTGTCTCTTGCCTTCCCCAATGCAAATCTCCACCTCCTATTTGGGATGAGAAACCTTCATGAGCATCCTTCATGAGCGTTATGCCCAAAGCTCCCTGCTCACAGCTCTGTGTCTTTGCCACTGTCTCCTTCCCTCACTGGTTTCCCTTAGTTCCCTTATAATTAAAAAAAAAAATATGTTGATGATTACAATTCCTATGTTGTGGTGATACTGCCTTTTGGTAAAATAAATCTGATTTTTAATCTTTTGAATGCACATTAAACATTTTTAAAAAGAAGAAAAACTCTAGTATTTAATCGTTTCTGTTTGCTTTTTAAGCAAATATATTATAATATTTAATATTGATATTTTCTTTGAATAATCATAATAATGAGCATAGTTAACATTATATATATATATTCGTTTTTTTTCCCTTCATCTGGAAGCTGAGGAAAGAGAGGTTCAGTCCATGTCCCTCTGGTCATGCTGTGTTTGCTGAAGGAGCCATTGTCTGACATTTCACTAGGAGTATTCACATCAACTATTAGCACAGCTTCTCCATTGCTGGTGAAATTCCAAACTTGTACAACCACTCTGGAAATCAATCTGACATTTCCTCAAAAAAATGGAACTAGTTCTACCTGAAGTCCCACTATACCACACCTGAACATATACTCAAAAAATGTTCTACCAAACCACAAGGACTCCACTATGTCCACATGTGCTCCACTATGTCCATAGCAGCCTTACTCATAATAGCCAGAAACTGGCAACAACCTAGATGTTCCTCAACCAAAGAATGGATACAGAGTATGTGGCTCATGTACACAATAGAATACTACTCAGCTATTAAAAAGAGAGATATGAATTTTCCAGGCAAATGGATCGAACTAGAAAATATTATCCTGAGTGAGGTAACCCAGATCCTAAATGATGTGCTTGACAGAAGCTTACCATGGCTGCCCTCTACCCAGCAGCTGACTGAGACAGACGCAGATACTCACAGCCAAGCATTGGACAGAGGTCAGAGACCTCTATAGAAGAGCCAGGGGAAGGATTGATGGAACTGAATGACAACCCCATAGGAAGACCAACAGTATCAACTAACCTGAAACCCTGGGGTCTCCCAGGGACTGAGCCACCAACCAAAGAGGTTTGAGAACCTGGCACATATGAGCAGAGGGCTGCCTTGTTGGCCTCAGTGGGAGAGGATGTGCCTAATCCTGTAGGGACTTAATGCCCCAGCATCACGTGGGTTGATATCTGAATAGGGTCACCCTCTCAGAGTCAAAGGGGAGGGACCTGGGAGAAAGAACTGTGAAGGGGAATAAGAAGGGGGCAGTATCTGGTAGGTAAATAAATAAAATAATTAATAAATAAAATAATTAATTAATTAAAATTAGTTAATTAAAGAGAAACTACTGGTAACGCTTTAAGTGCACTATCAATAAAGTGCATGTTCAGAATCTGTTCTGATACAGAGATATTACAACAAAGGCGTGTTCTAAATGTTCTAAAGAACCTTAGTGTGAGAGACTCAAGTACTTGGATGTATTTAATTTTAAATCTAGATACTTTTGGGGGGGTATTTTCTCTTATTGTTTTTTATCAACTATTTGTCAGTAATCCGTAGGCATAGGGGCACTAATATAAGACCAAACTGAATGGAACTTCTACACAGACCTTCCTGCCTCTCCCTCAAAAAAAAAAAAAAAAACCTTTTGAAATAAGTGCCTGCCAATGCTGGGTTCCTGTCTAGTTTAGAAGGAAGATAGGATGTACATATGTAGGGATAAGGAGAGGTACTTCCCTTCCATCTTCATGTTCTATCTCAGAAGCCAAGGGGCTGCCTTTTAGGTGGGATCACCTCACTAACAATAGGGAATGGAAAGAAGCTTTTCCAAAGCTGACGGTATCCACAAAGGGAATTAATCTTTGGCAAGTGAGGGTGTATTGTCCTTGACACTGTCAAAGGAGAAACAAAGTAAATATAACAATCCAAAGTTATATAATGAACTCAGTCAGCCGAGGAGGCCAGCAAGCTAGAGATTTCCAGGCCACATTTTCTCCGTACTGAATTTGTTTCAGCAATGAATTAGAACTTAACTCCCATAATTTTAATTTCTATTGTCAATATCTCAGAAGGCATTCTGTGACTCCTGGGGGTTTCTTCTCTTTGACATATTCCAAAACCATTCTGAAAAATAAGAAAATCCATACTGATGGAATGAAAAATAAATCACCATGGGTATTTTACTATAGTCACTTTGCTTGGACAAGCCCTGATTTTGATCATCAAAATAACTTTCCCCTCATTCTTCACTTCCAGTACCCATGAGGATGGCCTGAAAAAGATGATTCTGGTAACTAAAGGCTATCAATTCCAAATCTAAAGAAGGCCTGGATTTTTCTTCATGGTGTCCTGATTAGATAGGTCTTCTTGGATACAAAAAGACCTGTGTTATGCCCATAATATTTGAAAATGGTATTTAATTACCTCTTCAAAGTTAATGAGATGAAACCTTTTGTGCTATCCATCTTTCAAGCAGTGTTCTCTGTACCTCAGAAGGCTGCATTTGTTTAGCTTTGACGAACATTCCTTTGTTCCTTGGTGTATTTGTTATTTTTATCGAAACCAGAGTAGAAAGGCCTGTCTGCTTTATAAGCAGAAGCAAAAGAGTCAAATAATAATTGTCATTTTCCAATTATTTAGCATTAATTGGAACTTAACATGTGGGAAAACTTGCTTCCTAGGGGAGAATCATAATTTCAGAGCACCATAGAAACTTGCAATGTACACAGAACATTTGAAGGAGCAATTTATTAAAAATTACAGTATTTTCCCTGTAGAATGGATGAGCTATTCATGGTTAGGATTATGTCCAATATTTATCAAATATTCAGAAATGATTAATTATGTTTCATTTACAAATGGACTCTAATGGGAAACTTTTTTATTTCAAGGTCCATTTTAATGAATTGCCTGTCTCTATGAATTCATGTTCATAGAGAATCATTTATGTTTTCCTTCCTTGTACAGATATTACTTCTGAGCTTTCCATGCTAATTGTTTTTTCCCTGTTTCTTCTGTTTCATTTCTGTGATCATTCCATTTTTGCCTATGCTAGAAACCTTGGGCCCCTCTCCCTCCCTCACAGCTCACTTCCAATCAGTCACATATTCAAATAATCTCTTGTGTGCAATATAAAAGCCTAATATTAATATCATACATAGAGATATTTACAGACTCTATCAATAAACTGCTCCTGTTTCTTTCCAAGTTAGCCATGCCAGCTCTCACTATGAGATACTCCTCTATCTCCTCTGTGCTTCAGTCCTTGCATGTTTTCTTTGCTCATTATGCCCTTACTTTTGTATAAAGTGCTAACTTGTTTAGAAACCAGCTCTAAGCACCCTCTTCTCCCTATAACTTCTAGACCCTACTTGCTTCCACTTCGGCAGAATCAGAAATGAGATGGAATGCTCTCATTTATTTTCTTCCTGAAGCACTTGTAAGCATCTGGGTTTTTTCACCTATTTTTGCATCTAAAATACACAGATAACACACTTTTACCCCATTGCACTTTTTACTCTGTAGTTTAACATTTCTGTCCCAGCAGTCCTTTGACCCCTGTAAGCACAGAAAATAAGTGCTCCATGGCTGTATTAATGTGTGTGCATTGGTAGATGATGGACAAGTAGAGCTACACCATTTCATGGTGTTTAAAGAAATAGACTCAAACCTTTCAACACTAGGAAGTACAGTTGGTTATTTCCAAGTGGACATTGCCTCTTCTGAATGGAGCATGCAATTTCACCTCAACTACATAATCTTTTATGATCAAGAAAATTACAGCTTGGACTCATGATATGAGTGTGTTATTCTAGATAGTTGGAAGACTGAGGTGGGAGAATCATAAAGTCAATGCCTGCAATATGTTGTGATGTGTCCAGCTTGAACAACAATTTACAGTTGTCTCAAAATAAAATAGAATAAAATAATAAAAAACAGTGAAAGTGATGTAACTAACTGTTACAACATGTGAAGGTTCTTAAGTGCAATGTCAGTGTGGAAGAAAAAAGAAAGGTAAGAAGAAAAGGCAGAAACCAGAGTGTCTGATAACCTGAAGCTTAGATCTTACCATTGCACAAGTAGATGCTAACTTTATTGCTCTTACAATGTATCTGGTATGCAGCCCATGTTCTTTCATCTGCTAACATGGTGTCCACAGGCAGAGACATTGATTTATTATTGTTGATGGTGACTCAAAAAGCCCTCGTTTGTATAATTTATTTTAGTTAACGTGCCAGAAGGTAAATGTATGTTAAAAGCTGTGTTCTAATGACAAGGTCACCAGACACAGACGCTGAAGACAAAAGTTCAGTTACTTATTGTGGTACCTTGCATTGAAAAAGGAATCTACTATTTTTTTCAAAACTTAGATTTCTTATTTATACAGCAAAGCATTTAACCTCAGCCTGCTGGAGTTGTGGCTAAATAGATGAATAATGACACAGAAACATTTTCCCCATAAAAGTAAAGTAATATTAAACTTATGTAAGAATGAAAACTATGTAAAAACGGGGATCTTTCTCAGCTGCACAGTCATTCCTTTTTGTTTCTTGTTAATATATGTCAATTTGCATATACCTCAACTTTAATTTTAACAGATAAAAATAGGACAAATGAACATTTCCCCACTTATGTAATTTATATACAGTACAACATATTTAAACAAAACTTGTTTCCAATTCTTTTGCATTTATAACTCAATTTAACTTGGTAGTATAAAAATTACAGAAAGACATTAGTGTGTTGTCATGAGATTTCATCTCCACAAGGAAATCAAAACAATCCCAGAACAGAGAAAATATGAAAACTAACAGTGTTATACAGACACAAGTAATCCTGATGAAAGAAGAAAGAAGCCTTGCCAGCTTGATTTGTTAATAATTGAATATATGACTTTAAAGATTCTGTATTAGCATCAACTATATTCGCATACATTTAAAATGAAACTAACCATAAAATAATTTGGCATAGCTTAGTTTTGTCTCAGACAAGGTGCAAAAAAGCACCATTTGTTTGGGTAATAATTTAATACCTGCACATTCCTGTCACTAAAAAGTACTTTATGGTAAATTATCAGAATTTATTCTTGTTGCTACCTGTTTTGTATAAAATATTTTATTTAGGTTGAATACCTTTATGTACTTACTTTCAGATTGAGTACATTAAAGCATCCAAAAGAAGAAGATAAATAAATTTCATATTTTTCATAATAGCTTGAAAATCTCTGATGGTTATGTACTGGATAGAATAGGGAACTTCAGTGTAAATAGGACCTTCCAAGAAATCTGTTTATACTCCTTATCTTTTAATTTGGGAAAGGCAACTGGATGTCTGCTAGTTGTGCAACGAATGGCAAGAGAACAGCATGGACTTTTTTCATGAGCACCCTTTTTACTATCCCTTATCAGAATACAGTTCATCTGATCACATATTGCTTAAGTCTCTGTTAACCAAATGATATCAGTAAAAGAGGAAGGCTTGCTTAACACTTCTTTTAGCTCTTTTGCCGTGGATACTCACTGAATGATGAAACATATCTGGGAGAGTACCAATAAATCGGATGATAGAGATCTCAATAGCCTGGAACAACTTGCTAAATCTAACTAAAGTGAATTTTACAGAGACAGATGCAAAGTCAGCACTTAAAGTTAAAAAAGAAAAGTGCAAAACACATGAAGTAGGACATATGGCTTAACTGCACTATGGTCTTTCTCTTTGTTTTGTTTTCTAAAAATGGCTGTTAAAGTACACCAACCAACCAACCAACCAAACAAACAAACAGAACTTCGGACTGTTTTCTGAAGTTACTTTGTCTTTTTTCCTTGATCACCCACATTTTACACTTGTTAATAAGCATGTATACAGAACAATAAAGGTGTAAATTGTATCTACTTTGAAAATAGGTATAGCCACTGGTTAACTGATATAGAAAAATAGAATGAAAAATTATAACTACCAACATCAGGACACTGTGGTGGTTTGAAAGAAAATGGCTCCCAGAGACTCAGACTGTTTAAAAGGATTAGGAGGCATGCCCTTGTTAGCATAGGTTTGATCTTGCTGAAGGAAGTGTCTCACTGGGGGAAGGCTTTAAAATTTCAAACGTCCAACCAGGACAATTGTTTCTCTCTCTTCCTACTGCCTGCTGATCCAGATGTAGAACTCACAGCACTTTTCCAGCACCACATCTGTCTATGTGCTAGCATGCTTCCCACATGATGATAATGAACTAAACTTCAGAACCTGTGAGTCAGTCCCAATTAAATATTTTTCTGTACAAGAGTTGGTGTGGTCCAGGTGTCTCTTTTCAGCAATAAAATCCCTAACTAACATTAAAAGAATTAGATTGTCTCAGTTGAGAACTATATTTGTCATTCTCAGAACAAATGTATGAGAAGATCCTAGGCAGTATAACAAAATAGGCTGAATTAATTTATAATCAGAGAAAAGCTGGTGTATGGTGCCTGCTGATATGAGGTTGATTGACTACTGGTGACATGTTTACTAATGTGGGGAGCCGCCCGAGTCGCACCCACATTCGCCATTACAAGAAAGCGCTTACATCCGGCCGAGGACAAGTTGTAAACAGGCTAGTGTGCATGTACCTGGTAATTTTCCACCTCAGAGTCTCAGCCTCTCTCGTGGGGGCATCTGGCCTGATGTGCGGGAGCCAATGGGGAAGCTCCATGTCCCAGGCAAGCGCTGTGACCTATATAAGGGATGGGCGTTCTGTTGTTCGGGGTCTCCACTCTTGGCAAGCTTATGCTCTCCCTCTCAAGATGCATTAAAGCTTTACTGCAGAAGGATCCTTTGTGTGCCGTGTCGTTCTTGCTGGCGAGACGGTAGCGCAGGACATACTAATGGCCCCACCTGATAAAAATTACTAAGAAATATCATCTCAAATTCTTGCTCTATCATAGAGGACTGAAATAAAAGCACACCAAGCAGTATGGAGACACCATAGACCATGGCATGTGGAAGATGGTTAGCAGTGAAGATTGTTCAAGGTCCTGGCAACAGAACTCATGTTCTCTGGAAGAATAGCAAGCATCCTTCATCACTGAACAATGTGTCCAGCCTAATGGAATGATTGTTGCTGCAGTTGGATGATGAACTACTCTTTCAAAAGCTCATGTGTTTAATCCTGTGTTTCTAGCTGGTGGTACTTTTGAGATAGGGTTGGGTCATGAGGATGTAGACATTATAAATGGATTAATCTACTGAGTTCATGCCAAGTGAGTTCATGCATGCATGTCTGATTAGTGGAAGTAAGTCACTGAAGATGTGCTTCTTTGCTGTCACCTGTTTCCTGTACATCACAAAGTAGGCAGCTTTGTTCTTCTCTGACCTATCTCAAAAACAAACTCTCTCATGATTAGCCCAAGAGCAGCATAGTCAATTGTGTACTAAAACATTCAAAGAATGGGATAAAATGAAGGATGCCTTGTTTTAAGTTGTTTCTCTGAAATATTTTTGTTGCAGCAAGAGAACACAATTGGCAAGTATATATGTAAGAATATTAAGCATATGTTATGCCCTCCACTGTGTGTGCGTGTGTGCGTGTGTGTGCGTGTGTGTGTGTGTGTCTTTGACCACCAGGACTTAAGAGTAAAGATTGTTGTTTTAATTAGTTAATTGCTTGCATAACATATTGTCTCATAAAGTTTCAAAATTTTCATATATGTAATGGGATGCTGTTTCTTACTTACCTGTAAAGCGCAGAAAGGGGCCTCTTGCTTCCAGGCTTTGGTCTGTATGGTTTGGGTTCCCCTGCCATGTTGATATCTGAAAATATAAAATAGCATTGTTGACCACAAAGACTGCAGAGGAGGGTCTTGTTACCCATCAGGGGGAGGAGAGGCCCTTGGGCCTGAGGGTGTTATATCCCCCAGTATAGGAGAATGTCAAGGAGGGAAGAAGACAGTGGGTGGAGGGTGGGGTGGGCGGGTGGGGTGGGCGGGTGGGTTTGAGAATATCCCCATAGTGGCAGGGGGAGGGCAGAGGGAATGGGGAGGTTCCAAAGGGGAGATCTGGAAAGGGGGAAACATTTGAAATGTAAATAATATATGAAAATAAAAAAATAAAAATAAAAAAATAAAGTGGCTATTGATAATTTAGAAGCATTATATCTTGAATTTTTATTTACTTATGCAAATCCTTTTACAATTTTTTTTATCAATTAATTTACATTGCGTGTCTAATGTGATGTTTTCTATGGGGTGATTGTATGTGTTAGTCTGCACGTGAGCGTATATACAGGAATACATTTGTGCATATACATAGAAACTCCCCATCTACGTCTGGTGTTTTCCTTTGATCACACCTTTATATTTTGAGGCAGGGAATCAGTTGTGTGGCAGCTAAGAGTTGTCTTCATTCCTACTTAAACAAATCTTGTATGCTAGTCACTCTAAAATGTATGGAAACTCCTTTACATGAGACAACTTGTGGGAATTTTTATACATTCAAAAAAGTTAGCTTCTTGTGCTTCTGGATTTTATACCCTACTACAAAAATGTAGACACAAGGAATGAATTACATATATATCATATTAGAATTTGACTATTGTGGAAAAAGTATTGAAAAATGAAAGAAGAACCAAAATGCATGAAAACAAAGATAATGAGAAACCATCTGAGTTTTAGATTTTTTAGAGATGTCTCAGCAATTGTAAATATTCATATGAGATACAGCTTTGTTCCTAAAAGGAGTTATTAATTTCTAGCATTATATTACCATAGTGCTTGTAACATGTATTGAGAAGATATAATATAATAACATGACATTTTTATGAATGTATCTCCACAGTAGTCACATCCTGACTTCAAGAAACAAGATCAAGAGTCTGAGATATACAGGATTCCTGAAAGTATGATAGTCTACGCATACAGGTGCCAACTCTGAGCTTAAAAGAAATGTTAAAATTTTACGAAAATAGAAAGTTGGGCTTTAGAGAGAGTTTTCTCTAGCTCAGATTGTTTTCACATTCATGGTACCTTATATCAGCTCAAGCATTTCCTATATTGTATCTCTATAATAGACTTTTTAAAAGAATAGTGTTATAATAATTTTCTACTTAAAACACAGATTATAAAATAGAATACTTATGTTCCCCTATGACAAATCTATTCTTTTAAATATGAAAGGTAAAATATGTAAAATTTTAATGGTTACGAAATGAGAATGTATTTATTAGCTCAGAATATGGAATGCTGATTGTAAACCAGACATAAAAATATCACTGGCCTTAAGAGATAACATTTACAAATTCAGTTACATTAAGTTAACATTTCTTCTAATGGAAAGTCACATAAAGAGAGCAAAAAAACTAAGTCCTTGACAAAAAACTTGTGTTAATATATGAATATGCCTTTTCATCACAAGAAAAATGAGTCAAAACACCAAAAATAAACTTAGCAAAACCAAAAACTAGTAAATACACTTTACAAAAGAAGATTTGGAAAATTAATATGGTGGTTTGAATATGATTGGCCCAGGGAGTGGCACTATTTGGAGGTGTGACCTTGTGTGACTAGGTGTGGTCTTGTTGGAGGAAGTGTGTCACAGTGGTTGTAGATTTTAAGATCCTGTCCTAGCTGCCTGGAAGTCAGTCATCTGTTTGCTTTTGGATGAAGATTTAGAACTCTCAGCTCCTCCTGAACCACATCTACTTGAATAATGCCATGCTCCTGCCTTGATGATGATGAACTGAACCTCCAAACCTGTACGATAGCCCCAATTAAGTGTTGTCCTTATAAGAGTTGCCTTGGCCATGGTGTTTGTTCACAGAAGTAAAACTCTAAGTAAGACAATAAACAAATGAAAATTTCTCATTTTCTTCAATAATAGGAAATCTAAGTTAGACCAATTTAAAAATTGAGTTCACATTTTCTAGAAAGATGATATCAAGCATTGACCAGGTTTTGGAGCAACTGGAATGCAATACACTATAGGCATATGTATAATTAGTGAATCTACTTTAGAAATAATTTTCCAATTTTAAATAAAGTATAATTTTTAAAATTAGATCATCTGTGAGCACTGTGCTTCAAAGAAATTATTGCATATGTGTAACACATGACTTGGAAAATTGTGTTCAATGAGATACACTTACAGATAATAAGATAAATATCTTATGCAAAGACATAATCTACATTAGACAAATAAAGAGGAATAGAGAGAAAATTATAGTTACCAGCAAAAACACGGCTCTGTTAATGAGCCCTCAAATCATAGCAATGAACAAAATTAGTGTCACTGAAAATATCAATCTTTTATTTAAATTAAGAGGCAATTTGAAGGACTAAGTAGGAATGAATTATATGTAATTAGATAAATGAGCATAATTTAAAGGTAAACAATTCAACAAAGGATTACCTTTAAAAGGGTATATTTGGAATGACATCAACTTTAAGAACAAATCATAAAGCATGAAAGATAAAACATGGATTAACATCACAGTATTATTCTTACTAACAAAGATTTTATATGTTTTATGGTAGATAGTGAATAACAATTAATTAAAAAGAAGATGAGATAACAGTGTCAATATATACATGCCTACTTCCAAATCATCAGGGTTTGGTGAACAAGTGGATTTGACAAAGGCTGAGAGCTGGTGTACAAGCAGATTGGAAAGAAAAACCATAGGGTGGATTCCTGAGAATGAAAACACCATTAGAACCAATTACCACTTCAGGTTTGATTACAATATTATATATAAGTATAAAATATGACTCTTAGCCAAAGTTAATCAATAATCAGTGACTCTTGTGATTTACAAATTAAGTACAGTGAGTACTGAGGGTGTTTATACTTTTTCATATGTGATATAGCTGGAAAAAAATATAAGTGAAAATTGTGGCAAAGGCAGTGGCTGCTTGTCTGTGGAAATATAATAACAGTCATTGTTTCTTTCTACTTTAGATATCATGACCTATAAAACGAAAATGTGAAATTATCCTCATAAGTAAATAAAAATAGACAAGGCTGTCAATGAAAGATATTGTCAGTATCTTTATTTTTTTATAATATGCTGTCAGTGGTTGTAAACATAGTTGACAACATGTTAAAATTAGAGAAAGCTTTTCATGACAGGCTGCTAAGTCTCTATTTTCAGATTATTAGCTTCCCATCAAATGTATTAAAAATGGACTCAAGAGCCTGGAGAGTTGGTTCAGAGTAGTTGTGACTTTTGCAGAGGTCCCAGATTCAATTCCTAGTGCTCACATGGAAGCTCATAACCATCTGTAACTCCAGCCCTTAGGAATTTGATGCCCTCTCCTGACTTCCATGGGCCTTAAGTATGCATACATAATATGCACATAATATGCCTGCAAAGCACCCATACACATAAGAGAATAAAATAATATCTTTAAATATTAAAAGAGTACATATGAGTCTTTAGTTTCTCCTTAGTGCAGACTGATGCTCAGATGCAGAACTTTCCTACAAGCACATAAAATTTATACTAAAATATGCAAATGTGTGTGGGTTTGCAGTACCCTATTGACCCCCACCCAAAGTCTGGGTTTATTAGACAAAGAACAGCATCTTAGCTAATCATTTTGAAGAGAAAGCCTTGGCAGAGGATGAACAATCCAGTTCACACTTGAAATGATCTATATAGATAAAAGATTAAGTGATATTATAAGAACAGCCAAGCTTAGTGAGAGGCCAAAGCGCACATTCTTAGGTACCGAGAGCTATTGTCCTGAAATGGTCATACAGAAGGGCAAATAACATCTTTGTATTATTGCTGAGACCTCCTGTTTGCCCTGGCAATGTGCAATTTACACACAGGCAGCATGAGTGAAAGGCTAATTAAACTTCAATTTCTATTCACTCTGCTAAGCAAAGGACTTTGGAGTAAAATGTCTAAATATAGAAAATGTAAAAGGTCATTTGTTAGACTCCTGAGTTAAAGTTTCTTCCTGCTAATTTTTAGAACTGTTCCCAGCATGTCAGGCATCTTAACAATGAGACACTGTCATGTACAGAGTTCATGTTTTAGAGCCACACATTTGAGCCCAACATACACTTCTTTTTAAAAAGTAAAACCACACATAATGTTTGTGTGAGTTTATGATTTTGTGTTAGACTACATTTAGTACGAGTAACTTTTGGATGGGCTGTGTGTTAAATAATTATCAGCAAATTGTTTTGGCATATCCTTCAACTCCCAGTTCATCATTCTAGTCACTGAGTTTAAGTCCATAAATAATAATTACTGGGTGGCATAACCTGATTTCTAGTTACTGAAATCATATTCCCTTGACAAGTACTACTAAAATCAGGTACACTTTTGTGTATGTTGTTGAAGCCAATGTGGGTGCCCATCACTATTGTTGATATCATCTCCCTCCATCCTTCCTAACCATAGATAAAGAAGAAGCAGAGGACAGCTTAAGCTGTTTGTGCTCATAGGAAATGGGGAGAGATAGCTCATGGTCGCCTAGAAATAGGATGTTATTGGACTTGGCATCAATGAGTCTCTACAAGTAATTAAAAAGAGCTTAATAGAATAGATGTGCCTTATTTTAGTGTAATTTTGATTTAATTGTCATTTTTATTAGATGAAATTAACATGACAAACTAAGTCATGTTAATGACTTAGTCATGCTAAGTTAAACATGTTAAACTTCATTAACATGAAGGGAAGATATATTCTAAATATTTATTAAGCCTCAGACTCAACTTAAAAATCTCTTGTTGGGCTAATTACAACTATAACTTCCAGTAGTAAGCAAAAGGGTAATACCTACTAACTATTATCAAAATTCCATTTTATGTTTGAACTAAATAGGCTAAATCATGATTTCATGGCAAAAATTGAGGTAAAGTTGTAAAACTAAAGACCCAACGAGCTGAAACTACTTTTTCTTGAGGAAAATGAGATTTTATTCTGAAGTGTCTTCCTCAGAAGCAAAAATGAGAACAGGAAGATACATTCATTTGAAAACACTTGATAGAAAATTCCTATTACTTCTCCATTACTTCATGGGTCTGATATTGAAAGGATTTCCCAACACTGCACTAAATACATACATATAATTGTCCCTTTGGAATCAACTTAAGTTCATTACATCATTCCCATCGCATTGATTACTGTTTGTGCCCTCTGACTTTGAACTTCTGAAGGGTTATCACCATTTCACCCAACTTTGTTCTTCAATACTTGCAGTGTTTTCTTTGCCCAATGATTGCTCAGTGATTTCACTGCTAAAGTAATAGATGCAAGCCTAGCCAGAAGACTTGTTTTTTGTGAACTCTATGGATCTAGGCAAATTATATTAACACATTTGCTAAAGTGACACTGACTTGAATTATGTTTTGATGATATAATTACATATGTTGCCACATTAATTGGTCAATTTAAAATAGGTTAGAAAGTGCTACATTTTATATTTTCCTGGATAACTGCCTACAGATTAATAGATAAAACCCTGAAAAAAATAAAAGGATATATATTCACTCATGTTCAACTCAAATGTTCTAATGTACATATAGGATCTAGGATATTTTTGAACAGCATTCTTAGTGACATTTAGTGTAAAATACCTCTTTCACATTCCTTCCTTGTAAGATATCTTGACAAATTTAGATTTATTTATTTGCCAAGAACTCTGTTTGAAACATCCTGATTTTAAAGGTTAATGTAATCTTTTATATCATGTGTTATTTTGACGGCTGTAGTAAACTGACAACTTCTACTATTCTTACCATTTTCTATATTTGTAACCTTGATGTAGGAGACATACCTAGTATAAAAGGACATTGAAATTGACAGTGGTGTCTTCTAAATTAACAACAATCTTTTTGTTGGGAATTACTTAAAAAGAAAATCTTTATTCTGAGAGTTATTTCCCTCTCTTTCCCAGGGTTAAATAGATATCTAAATAATTCAGCTCTAACATAGAGACTGCCAAGAGTAGTCATTCAGAGTATTTTATTGTTCACATTTAGAAGATTTAAGGACTCATTACCACTCAGTTAAATGAAAACTTGGGAGATAAAGAAAACAGCCTGTTATGTTTGACAAGAAAAAGAATATAACTATATAGTCCTCAAGTATAAGCTTCATACTATTAAAAAGCCTTTCTTTTCAGTCATTATTACTTTTGATCCTAAAAACACTATAAAAGAAATAGAAAATAATTATTATTCTACTCTCATACACATAGATATTTTAGATATTGAGATATCGATATCATTTGCTTTGCTTGCTACAATCATCTTTATAAATGAACACACCCCATGCTCAAAGCATTCAATTATCAGAAAAGGACACACGATGTCCCTGCAGAGATAAGTGACTATCTTAGGGTTAGCCTTGAAAGGGACTGCAGTAGACTTACCTTTTCCTTACTGCATCTTATTTCTCTTGACCAGGTTTTGGAAGTCACACTTTCTAGACCACTAAAGCTCAGTTTGTGTGTGGAAAGCAAAGCAATGTCCTCTCTGTTGGAGAAGTCTGGTGCTTAGGATGGGCGGGCACATGATAAAGGGAAGGCTGTAGGCAGACATGGGCAGTACCTCTGTGAGATGCACTCTGGCTTCCCTGTAGTGCTGTCTGACACTTCCTAGCCAGGCAAGTTTATGACCTTAAGGTTCATAAGCAAACTGCACAGAAGTGCTTGTTATTCACAGGAAAAGAATGCACTGTTCTTGCAAATACTAAGTACAGTTAGCCAGTGTTTTAAAATTTCAAGCGTTTTGAGCCAAAAGCTGAAAGCAAAACCAATTTTATCCTGAAAAGTAAATGGTATCCTAATCTTGTTTTTCCATTCCTAGAATCAAAGCCAATTTTAACACTTGAAATATGTCCTTAATAGTATGTTAAAATATTCACAGTTATGAGAATGAAACTGTAGTCTAATTTTACTGGGCAGCCACTGAATTGTGACCACTTTAATGAGCCTATGGACCTAGTTTCATAAATTAGTTCTGACACAGCACTATGGCACATTGGCCTCTGGTTATTAGAATGCTAATGCGCAGATCACTGGCTGGCCAGACTCCCATTTGTTACGAGAGCATACTCTGTGCCTGTGGGGGTCTGTCTGCAAGGACAAATAAAAGTGGAAACTTGAACTTCTTACTAATCACCTGGTAAATCCAATCCTTATGTTTTACTTATTCATATTTAAGCTGAATTCTTCCCCATGAGAAACTAAAGTGAAAAAAAAATTAAAAAGTACTTGCATCCATCCCTTTGATAGTTACTATTTTTTCTAAAGTTTTCATTAAGAGCTTGTTTATAGTTTATTTTTCACTAATTAATTCATTCACTTACTTTACATCCCTACCACTGCTTCTCCTTACTTTTCTCTTTCCAGTCATTCCCTCCTAAGAAGACAGAACTTTCATAGATAGCATCCTGCCAAGGCATATCAAGTTACAGTAGAACTAGGTACATCTTTTCCTATTGAGGCCACACAAAATAGCCCAGTTAGGGGAAATAGATCCAAAGGCAGGAAACGGAGTCAATGACAGCCCCTCTTCCCGCTTTTAGGGTCCCACATAAAAAGCAAGTTGCATTTCTGTTTCTTATGTGCAGAGGACCTAGGTCTGTCCCATGCATGCTTTCTGGTTGGACATTCAGTCTCTGTGACTTCTTACGCCTCCAGATTAGTTGATTCTAAAGTTTTCTTGTGGTGTTCTTAACCACTTGGGCTTCTTTAAATCTTTTCTCCCTCTCTTCAACAGGATTGCCCAAGCACCACCTAGTGTTTGCTTGTGGATCTCTGCATCTGTTACAATCAGCTGATAGGTGAAGTCTCTCAGATGATAGTTATGCTAACCTTTGGTCTGCAAATATAGAAGAACATCATTAGTACTGTCAGGAGTAGGCTTTCTCTCATGACATAAGTCTCAAGTTGGGCCAGGCATTGGTTGGCTATTCTTTCAATTTCTGCTCAGTCTTTACCCCTGTCTTGGACAAATTATGAATCTAAGGTTTTGTGGCTGGGTTGGTGTCCTCACCCCTCCATTGGAAGACTTGCTTAGTTATAGTAGTTGGCCATTTCATGTTCCATAATTCCCTTTGCTAGGAGTCTTAACTAAGGTCATCCTCATAGATTCCTGGGAGTTTCCATTATCCCGGGTTCCTAACTCAACCCAGAGTTGCCTCCTCGACCAGTTCTTTTTCTGAGTTCTCACTCCCTCTGGTCTACCTATATTTGATCCTTCCTGTTCCCCCCTCCAGACTTTCCCTCACTCAGTTCCCAAGATCCATATAAACCCCACTATGTCTATTCTCTTTCCCCTTCTCAGTGAGATTTAAGCATCCTCCCTTGGGCCCTCATTGTTACTTAGGTTTTTGAGTCTGTGTATCATACCATGGTTATCCTTTACTTTAAGGCTAATTACCCACTTTTATGTGAGTACATACCATATTTGTTTTTCTGGGTCTGGGTTACCTGAATCAGGATTCTCTTTTCTAGTTCTATCCATTTGCCTGCAAATGTCATTGTCATTGTTTTTAATACCTAAGTAATATTCTATTGTGTAAATGTACCACTCATCTGTTGAAGGACATCTAGATAGTTTCCAGTTTTGAGTTATTATGAATAAGGCAGCTATGAACATAATTGAACAGGTATCCTAGTGGAAGGATGGAATATATGCCCAGGAGTGGGATAGCTGTGTCTTTAGGTAGAACTACTCCCAGTTTTCTGAGAAACCACTAAAATGATTTCCAAAGTTGTTCTACAAAGTTGCATCCTAGCAGCAATGCAGTATTCTCTTAGCTCCACATCTTCACCTGAATGGACTGTTGCTTGTGTTTTTGATCTTAGCCATATGGAAGTGTATAAAATAGAATCTTAGAGTCATTTTGGTGTGTATTTCCCCAATGATTTTAAGTGATTCTCAGCCATTAGATTCATCTGTCAAGAATTCTGTTTAGATCTGTGCCCCATTTTTAATTGGGTTATTTTGCTATCTAATTTTTTGAGTCCTTTATATATTTTAAATATCAGCTCTCTGGAAGATGTGAGGTTTCAACATCTCTCATGCAATTTATCCCCAAGGTTGATTTGGCTGATCTGGCAGGCTAGGTGGCTGTCTCTTTCCTTCTTCACTGTTTCCCTGTGCATAGCTCTGGAAGCTGTGTGTTTGGTTAAAGAGGATGACATTTTCTGAATAGAGAAGGACTGTTCTTTAGTTAAGGCTATCTGAGTAACTGTGGGCCCCTGCTAGAACCTCCAAACAAGCTGTGAAAATCCATTTATGTGGTTTAGGTATAAGCATAATTGTGGCTTCATAGAACAAAATGGGTAGTGTTCCTTCTATTTCTATTTTGTGGAAGTTTGAAGAGTATTGGTATTAGGTCTTCTTTGAAGGTCTGATAGAATTCTGCATTAAGCCCATCTGGTCCTGAGCTTTTGTTGGTTGGGAGATTTTAATGACTGCTTCTATTTATTTAGGGGTTATGGGACTATTTAGATGGTTTATCTGATCCTGATTTAACTATGATACCAGGTATCTGTCTAGAAAATTTTACACTTCGTTCAGATTTTCCAGTTTTGTTGAGTACAGGCTTTTGTAGTAGGATGTGATGATTTTTTTTTTTTTAATTTCCTTGGTTTCTGATGTTATCTCTCCCTTTTGTAAATTTGGATACTTTCTCTGTGCCTTCCGGTTAGTCTGGCTAAGGGTATATCTATCTTGTTGATATTCTCAGAGAACCAGCTCCTGGTTTTGTTGATTCTTTGTATAGTTCTTTTTGTTCCTACTTGGTTGATTTCAGCCCCAAGTTTGATAAATTTTTGCCATCTACTCCTCTTGGTGTATTTGCTTCTTTTTGTTCTAGAGCTTTCAGGTGTACTGTCAATCTGCTCTCTCCAGTTTCTTTTTGGAGGCATTCAGAGCTATAAGTTTTCCTCTAGTACTGCTTTCAGTGTGTCTCATAAATATGGGTATGTTGTGCCTTCATTTTCATTCCTAAGAAAATTGGACATGGTACTACCTGAGGACCCAGCTATACCACTACTGGGCATATATACCCAAAAGATATATGCCAACATATAACAAGGACGCATGCTCCACTATGTTCATAAAGGCCTTATTTATAACAGCCAAAAGCTAGAAACAACCCATATGTCCTTCAACAGAGGAATGGATACAGAAAATGTGGTACATTTACACAATGGAGTACTTCTCAGCTATTAAAAACAATGACTTCATGAAATTATTAGGCAAACGGATGGAACTATGAAATATCATCCTGAGTGAGATAACCCGATCACAAAAGAATACACATTGTATGAACTCACTGATAAGTGGTTATTAGCCCAAAGGCTTGGAATATCCAAGATATACCTCATAGACCACGTGAAGCTCAAGGATGACCAACATGTGGATACTTCAGTTCTTCTTAGTAGTGGGAACAAAATACCCATGGGAGGAAATACGGAGAAAAAGTGTGGAGCAGAGACTGGAGGAAAGGCCATCCAGAGACTGCCCTACCTGGGGACTCATCCCATATACTGACGCCAAACCTAGACACTATTGTAGATGCCAAGAAGTGTTTGTGGACAGGAGCCTGATATAGCTGTCTCCTGATAGGCTCTGCCAGAACCTGACAAATACAGAGGCGCATGCTCACAGCCAACCATTAGAGTGAGCATTGGGTTCCCAATGGAGGAGTTAGAGAAAGGACTAAAGGAGCTGAAGGGGTTTGCAACCCCATAGAAAGAACAACAATATCAACCAACCAGACTCCCCAGATCTCTCAAGGACTAAACCACCAACGAAAGAGTACACATGGAGGGACCTATGACTCCAGCTGCATATGTAACAGAAGATAGCCTTGCTGGGCATCAATGGGAGGAGAGGTCCTTGGCCCTGGGAAGGCTCGATGACCCCAGTGTAGGGAAATGCCGGGGCAGGGAGGCAGGAGTGGATGGGTGGGTGGCGAAGCACCCTCATAGAAGCAGGGGCAGGGGGGATGGGTTAAGGGGTTTCCAGAGGGGGAACTGGAAAAGGGGATAACATTTGAAATGTAAATAAATAAAATATCTAATAAGAACAAAAAGAAAATCCATTTGATTTATTTTTAAGAATTGCATACACAAGAACTGTGTTTATATAAATTATATGGCAGAGTGGTTGAAGAGAGGAGAGAATGATTATGGATCCTCTAAGAATCACAGATTGTCCAATGAAAACTGAATGACTAAGGCGTGGGAATGCTCCCTTCAAATTGTTCTTTAGTGTGTGAAGTAAGAGATCCCCCCAAACAATATAGGCCATTGCCATTGCCTGTGATTGCCTCATAGAATTTGAAAGTAAGTCCTGTAGCAAAAGACACTATGTACTTTGGGCACAGAACTTAGAGGAATCCAGCTGAAACTAATCTGGAAGTCTCCTCCTTGAAATTCAGAAGGTGTTTTGCAAGCTTCCACGAGAGAAAAGCAATCAACAATTCTACCCAGTTGTGTAGCATATAATCATAATGACAGGCATTGCAAAATACCCCAGTATGGCAACAATGTCACTGTCATCTCAGGGTACCAAATGGTATCTAGTTGGACTTATAGGTCCACTCAGTAAGAGGAAATTCATACCTTTCACTGAAACCTGTCTGGAAATGCTATAAATGACAATTTTTCTAAATGTACAGAATAAGTGAACATATGGTGTCTAACCCAAATTGAGACATCTAAAATGTAACTTCTATACTAAGAATCAAAAATATATAACCAATCATTCTTTCCCATTGTAAAATAACTGTTGAATATACAAAGCATGCCATGTGCTAGGAAAAGCATGAGGTTAATCCATATGCTCATGCCTGTGGAACAGACTGCAATGAACTGTACATTCATGACGCCCCATATTGCAGACACCAACTTCACATTGCACTATGCTTTATTTGCCAGACAAAAGGTGCTACAGGGTCCCTTCTTGGCCTATGAGATGATTTACTTCAAAATGCCAATTTTAAACTTAGGTCTTTCACAGAAGAATATCTCTTAACTCTGAGAAAGTCTGATTTATCTATAGAGTAGAGGACACCAGTTTCTGCTCTTCTTCTTCTTCTTCTTCTTCTTCTTCTTCTTCTTCTTCTTCTTC